>PVHT020000035.1:3219832-3314527 GCA_004024745.2 Catagonus wagneri | reverse complement strand
GGTCCACCTCTAGCCGAAACACAGCGTCAGCCTTACAGGTACATGGAGACTGCCTTGGCCCTTAGCTTGGATTAGGATCCTGCAGAATTCGGGCTGCTGATTGTGTGGGTCTCGGAAGCTTAAGCTGTAAGCTGTCTTTCTTGAACCTTGTCCCTAACGGAGCCATCTTTTGGTGGGATTTGATCAAGGAGGCAAGTTAAACTCTTTGATGGCACCCCCGCGTCCTTGCTGCATCACTGGCATTTAACATCCCTGGCTCTTCTCTAACCACATGGCCAGATTTCTTTATCACCAAACCCTCCCCTACTCCACCGGAGAGAGAGAGACCACGTCTGGGTCCCATTTCTAATACAGCTCCTCCTCCATCAGAATGACACTTACTCAAAGTCATCAACTGGCATCATTTCGCTTCATAGATCCCAAACCAGCCTCTCTTTTCTCCGTAGCAGCCGTGCGGTCCGTAAGAACACACCTAAAGACACTTTAGGAAAATAATATACAAACCTCGAATAGCTTCAGATTTTGTTGGTAAGAAAAGGAATTTTAAACCAGATTCTGAAAGGGGTTTTCCCTTCCTACCACCGCTTCCGACTTCCACCCTCCTCTCGCCTTGCGTGTAAAAATCCGTTTTAGCCCTGTACCGTGCTTGCTTCCTTCCAAGGCAGAAAATTATTCGTGCTCAAACCATAGATTCTGGTGTTTAGCATTTTTCCTTAAGTTCGGTGTCCGCGCCGAACTCGAAGGAACAGCTTGCCAACGCCTCCTTTAGTTAATTGAGATTCAGTTGGCTCCGTGTTTTGGAAGCTTCTCATTGAACCCGCCCCCCTCGGTGACGACTAGATTTGGGCTGGTATCCTTACAGTGGGGGTTGGAATCAGAGCTAGGGGAGGGGCCTGGAAGCTTCTCTAAAGGGAACGCTGTGAGCAAGCCACCACTGGATCTCATTATGGAGAGATGGTGATTCTTGCAAGAAAAACTTAACTCAGTCATGGCCCGATACCCTGCTGCCCCGTACGTTCCAGCAGTAGCAGCTGGCTCTAACTATTTTCATTCCTGGCCCATTTTTAAAGCTTTCGGAGACTTTACGACTTCCGACGGTTAACTTTAGAATCCAGTAAAATCCAACACGCCTCTCGTGCTCTTTGTTAACTCCTTAACACCCGTCTTGACCGGAAATGTCCAAGAGAAATGCCCCCGACATGAATTCTCTGTTATGTGGGCTGTTCACAACCTCGCTTTTAACCATCTCTGCCGCACGCCTCCGCAGCAACGCTCGGGCTGTGACTTCTCTAAATCCCCACTTTGTTGAAATCAGACCAGCTCGGCGGTGTCCTCCCTTCTCCCCACCCTCTGTTTAGCCCCACGCTGCTGCCCCAGCACACTCCGGCTTTGCATGTTGTGTTACTGGCTCTGAGGAAGCACATCGTTAAACGGAATGCTGCTCCTGAAAGCAGACTTCTTCCATTCGATCGTCTCAGCCCAGATGAATTGGACCTGGGTTCCTATGAAATGAAATCACCTAAAAGGGAGCCTGAAAAATGAGGCCTGGGGGAGAGAGATGGAGTCATTTATGAAATGGGAGGCTTAAGTGGTAGGTTATTAAATTGTGGGAGGGTTGATGGTGAACTGCTGGTTTAGATTCTGTGTCCCTTGTCAGAAATTCATTTTCAAACTCAAGGAAGATTTGGGGAACCTGTTTTTTGTTTTCGCTTTTTTTTTTTTTTGGTCTTTTTTTTCAGGATCGCACCTGTGGCCTATGGAAGTTCCCAGGCTAGGGGTTGCATCCTAGCTGCAGCCACACAGCCTACCACACAGTCACAGGAATGTGAGATCTGAGTAGAGTCTGCAACCTACACCACAGTTCACGGCTATGCAGGATTCTTAACCCACTGAGTGAGGCCAGAGATTGAACCTACATCCTCAAGGATCCTAGTCAGGTTCCTTAACAACTGAGCCAAGGTCGGAACTCCTGGGGAACCTGGTTTCACATGACAGCTTGGTCTAACTAGGAGCGAATTCCTTAGAAGGGAGTATCAGAGGCAGCTCCCCGTATTGATGGCAAAGACACTCAGGCTTTCTCAAACTCGCCTTGATCTGCTTCCTCTTTGTCTCCCCTGCTCCTTTCAATGTTTCAGCTCTAGAGTTTTTGAAACAACAAAGGTGAATGGGAGATACACACACACACACACACACACACACAGAACTATAAAAAAATAACCTCCATAGAAGTAGTCAAAAATGTTTTTTCATACAAAAAAATGACTAATAAGAAGGCATGCAGTCTACATGCCGTATGTAAAATATGTGCATTTTATGCCACTGAGCACATGAAATGCTGATGTATTTCTGCATAGGGCCCCAAGGAAAATATGGGTCTCGGGCAGTGAGGGAGACGGTATAAAATTGCCCTATTGAAATAGTAACTAAGACTGGAAATCTTGGCTTGCATGTTCTCTAAATTTCATTTTTATTTATCTTTAAACTGAAGCTAACCAAAGTTTTAAAATTCGCACAGTTTCTATTTTGTGAAAATTTTGAAACTTTGGTTTTAAAATTTGACCTACAAATTTTCACCTAAAATAATTGACCTCTCCTCCCCCCGCCCCAAAATCATGGTCCTCAGGTCTAAGGAAATAAGAATCTTAGTTAGAAAGGCATTCTAAGGATGTTTTTAGGTCTGATTAAAAATATGATTTAATACCCACCCAAAACGGCTTGAGAAGTTGCATTCTCATCTTTTCGTCCACACAGTATGAGGCGATTTTATATTCTTTCTTTGAAAGTTTCCATAGCAAAGTTTTTCTTTTTTTTTTCAGAATGTACCTCTTGATAGCAAATGATTTTTCTTTGCTCATTATGATAGTTATTCAAGACACTTGAATCAGCTATATGTTTCATTTCATGTGGTTATCAATGTGAAACATTCCCTTTGAAAGACGCGTGGTGACCTAAGGCTGCTTCCCATTCAGCCTAGATTTTTCTCTCTTCTCTCCTTATCCGGTTCTTCAAAAGACTTTTCTTTTTGGAGTTAATGTTTACTACTTCTCAGTAAATCAATTAAAGATATTAATTGGAGGGTGAGTCTCTTTTTAGATGAAATTTTAAAAAATATATCATCTCCAAGCAATTCTCTGGTACCCCCATATCTCCATAACTTTAATTAAATGTCAAGGGCAATTATGTTCTCTCTAGCAATTAAATAATATTAAACATGTATGACAGCTGCAAGCAATAAGTATTTGAAATATATATGACCAAGCATTTTTAAGTACACCATATTATTTTATGTCATTATACATCAAATCCTAGCAATTCAGGTAAAATTCTCCCTTCCCTTAACTCATCTGACTATTTCTAATTGTAATATCATAGAGATTGTATATAATATTGTTCAATGATTAGCAAAATGAAATATAAAAAAGAGAAGCCAAGATTTCCTGTCTAAAATATGAAATTCAACAAATAGATTGCTCTGTGTGCTGTAGTTAAATAAAATTACCGTCCAAGAACAAAATTAACTGACACCATGAAATTTCAGGCTAAGGTAAACAGAGCTTGTGAATATATACTGATAATTAATTAAAATCATTCCAGCATTTATTACCAGTATCTTCTCTCCCCCTTAAAAATAAAATCTTTCCTTTTGGGGACGATCATAAACCACACTTTGGTTCACAGAGATGAAAACGTCTACCATAATTTCAACAAAGTCTGTGTTGCCTTAAACCCGTTAGCCACAGACTGTGGATTGTACCTGGTTTGGGGGAGGGGGAAGATGGGGAGTAAAGTTTTCTAAACTTTTATACAAATTATTATTATTTTTTTTTAGGACTGCACCAGTGTCTGTGACACGTGGAGGGTCCCAGGCTAGGGGTCGAACGGTGCTGCAGCCTCTGGCCTCCACCACAGCCACAGCAACACAAGATCCGAGCCAGGTCTGTAACCTATACCATAGCTTACAGCAACACCAGGCCAGGGATCGAACCTGTGTCCTTATGGATACCAGTCAGGTTCATTTCCGCTGAGCTACAATGGGAACTCACAAATTATTTCATAAGTTGATGTTACATAGCTGATGTTTTCCTCTCCTTCTTTCCAGATATCATCTTGTAAATCTATAAACTTTCTACGTTGGGGAAGAGAAAGATATTTATTCATTCTGTCAAGATGGCAAAAAAAAATTTTTTTTTGGAGTTCCCATCGTGGCGCAGCAGCAACAAATCCGACTAGGAACCATGATGTTGGGGGTTCAATCCCTTGCCTCCCTCAGTGGGTTAAGGATCCGGCGTTGCCGTGAGCTATGGTGTAGTGTGCAGACGTGGCTCGGACCCTGTGTTGCTGTGGCTGTGATGTAACTCCGATTTGACCCCTAGCCTGGGACCCTCCACATGCCGCAGGTGCGGCCCTAAAATGACCAAAAAAAAAAAAAAAAAATTTTTTTCTGTAAATATCCCAACTTGCAGATAGAGATTTTTTTAATATGAAATTCAATTTTCCTGCTCTGCCTATTTTCTAGTATTTATAACTTTTTTTCTGACATCAAAATGAGGGAATCTGAACTCTACCAACCACACGTTTACCATCAACCCTGGAACAGGTTTAAGAGTGACTGCTCATTTTTTGTTAATAATGATTGGACTGTTTGTTTACTTAGCATTTAATTTACTTTGGAGAAGAAAGGGGTCTACAAATTCCTAACCCAGAAACCACAGGGGGTTGAAGGGACTTTGGGTTTCTAAATATTTTGTGGAGTCAGTTTATGCTTTACTGCTCTAATCTTAGTACTGACGGGTGTTTTGCAATACGTTGTCTTTTTTTGTGTGACATTTGCTATGCATCTTAGAGGCTGTGCTTTGAAATGTGAATTAAGTTAGAAACAAAGGGTCCCATTTAAGATGTGGAAAAGTGAGCCGTAGGGATGCCTGTTGTCAAAAAGACATTGCTATAAAAGAGCTCCCTTTAAAGCTATATGCTTCAGTACATGTAATCACTTCTCAGGTATGCTAATTTCATGTTGTTTTTGTGAACTCGTCAGGGGGCAATTTTGACAGCTCTTTTGACGCAGAGAAGGGCGTTGGGACCATTGTCATTGCAAAACCTTTGGATGCAGAGCAGAGGTCCATCTATAATATGAGCGTGGAGGTCACCGATGGGACAAATGTTGCTGTCACTCAGGTAAGAAGTAAAATTCCTAACAAGCGGGAATGCTGAGAAGAATGCTAAAGTCAGAGGCGCAAGCCATTAAAATATGCGTTGGAAGTAGTAAATTATGACCATGGGTCTCTAGTGTTTTAAAAAAAAAAATCGTTTGCAAGGACAACCTAGACGCAGGATTCTATCCACAGGATCATATACCGTAGCTGCCTCTTTCAAGAAACTATGGGAGTTCCCGTCGTGGCTCAGTGGTTAACAAATCCGACTAGGAACCATGAGGTTGCAGGTTCGATCCCTAGCGTTGCTCAGTGGGTTAAGGGTCCGGCGTTGCTGTTAGCTGTAATGTAGGTTGCAGATGTGGCTCAGATCCCGCGTTGCTCTGGCTGTGGTATAGGCCGGCGGCTACAGTTCCTGTTAGACCCCTAGCCTGGGTGCGGCCCTAGATAAGGCAAAAGACCAAAAAAAAAAAAAGAAAGAAACTATGATTGTCTAAGCATGGAAGAGCGATAGGAGTTTGTTTCCTGATCATTGCCTGTAGGTTTATCTCTTTGACAACAAAGTCCGCTTTCCTTGAATTTACAAAGTGGAGGACGTCTGGAGTGTCTGAGTCGACACGCCGTGATATTCTCCACCTCATCAGGGCTTAGAAACAGAACGCTAAAGCTAGGGAATAATACTGAAGAGTCCAGATTCATTTTACAAGCGAAGATCAGCTGATAGGATATCCAAGGCCATGCAGCCTTCATTAAGATCAAGGGACTGAGAGCTCGGTGCCCCGACTCCCATCCCCCGTTCCAGCCCCCGTGCCAGTGGTTCTTTGTCCTCAGTACACAGCAGACTCTCCTGGTTGTTGAGGCAGAGGGTGTTAAAACCACTGAAGCCTGGGCTCCGTCCTCAGAGGTCCTACTTTGATCCTAACACGAAGCCGGGGTTGTGGGCCACTGCTTATGCTCGGCTACTTGAGTGCCTGTGAAAGGGCACAGAGCACGGAACTGAGGAGCTCTGGGGGAGACCGACACGAGGTTAGATGTCATTATGGAGCAGGTTTATACTAAATATGAGATTTTTTTGGTTTTTTTTTATATTTTAGCACCAGCAGCCTTAGGCCAGCTATGAGGGCTGGCACACACACATAGCCCATAAACGGCACCCTCCTCGCTTCTCTCTCCTGTTCCCATGACCCCAGAAACCATCGCTAATTGAACAAGGTGGCTTTTTTTGTTTATTTTTGTTTGTTTGTTTGTTTGTTTTTCCTGCTGAGCCCAAATGTCAAAATCCTTCTCAACACTATGCTTCAGGTAAGGAAGACGAAATGCTTGCCAGTGCTGAAATCAGCAAGTGTTGATTTATTTCAAATCTGATGTAAGCTTTGGTAACTATATGTGGTTTTTAAAAAGGGAGAGAGGAGGAGTGTTTTATGTGCTTGTCTGCTCAGCTGCCTCCTAGTTTGAAGCTATTTCAAAAACGCCACGATACTCTTTCCTGGGTGTCTGTTTGTAATGGTAAAGTGGTGAAGTTTGAAGAAAACACTAAGGTTGGGTTCTAGTACAGTCCTTTGACTTTTCATTCGAATAAACAGAAACCCGTAAAGTTGAAGCGACATGCACTTGATAGGGCAGCCAGTGCCTTCAACCCATGTCCTTTCCTAAGATGACCATATGACACTAATTACCTGAAAGTAACCTGTTTATACCTGTGGCACTGGTGTAATTATCAGTAGTACCCTGTTCAGGCTCACAGTTCTCTCAATTGGGACAATAAATTATATGGTCACCCTACCTAAATCTAGACTGCTTCAGAGGATTTTCAAGACTGAAATAGAGATACCTGGAAAGGACCCCCGAGTTGAGATCCTACAGAGATTACACAACCTAAAGACTAATACAAAACAACTCACTTGTAGTATTGCAAGGTCTCTGGTGCTATTCATTATAAGTGGGAATTTAAGTTAGATTTTTTAAATTAACTATGTCTTAGCGTAACTTTTTAGCACCACTTAAAAGCATAACACGGGGATTATGATACAGCGGGTTAAGAATCTGACTGTAGGGACTCAGGTCTCTGCACGGATTCAATCCCCGACCCTGTGCAGTGGGTTAAAGGATCCAGCGTTACTGCAACTGCGGTGTAGGTCAGAGCTGTGGCTCAGATTTAATTCTTGGTCCAGGAACTTCCATATGCCACCACAACTGCAATAAAAAGAAACAAACAAAACACAGGACACATTTGAATAAAACACAAATAAAGCATGGACTCCTATTCATTCTTTATTTTCCCCTAGAGTTTTATAACAGTTGAATTAAATGGTGATTCATTGTGCCAAGAAAGTTATAGATATATATGAAATATTTTTAGAATGAGTAGCAGATTCTGCATTTTCTACAGGATCTGTGGCAAGTGTGGATCTCCCAAACACAGAACTGATTCATGTTAACCAGAAAAATAGTAATAATCTAGGAAATATTTTTTTGAGAATTTCATTAGTACCAGATGAAGAATTAGGTAACAGCATCTATTCCACAAGTATTTCTTCAGTTCATACCGTGTACAGGGAGCTGTACTCAACACCTGAGGTCGCAGTGATTCAGAGTTTCAAACTCAGATGACTCATTTGCAGCCCCTTAAAAAAAAAATACAAAAGTATAAATTATGACACTTTGAAGGTACTCCTTGTTCACATCCTGCTTTTGTTGCTCTTACTTCAGATTGGTGTGTATAGTTAGATTCACCGCCAGAGCAGTTTAGGAATGAGAGTGTGCGTGTGAACGTGGAGATTGTCGTTGGCCAGGCCAAGCTCCCTAGGTTAATAAAGAGTAAATCAATAAAGAATATCAAGAGATTTTCCTCTCAAAAGCTACCAAGTCCCTCCGGGGTCATAACCTTCTCAAGACGTGAGAACCGACAGTTTCCTAAGTATAAACTTGTGTGCCGTCAGTATTACCGTCAGGAAAACCACTGCTCTGTCTATCGGCTGTATTTGGGCCTGAAGATCCTGCTAGGCTCTGCCGGTCCAGGCCTCTGGTCCCATTTGCCACAGCTCCTCTGGCGGCGCCGACAGGAGCAGTTTCCGAATTAGCCAAAGCCCTCAGTGTCAAGGACATTTTCACAAAAGGATATTTGGGGAAAAGAGACAGCATTCTAGATTTCTTTTAGAAACCACCAGAGCAGCCTCCAACCCATGACCCCAGGCGACTTCATGATTTACCATCACAGGGAGATTCTTCCCCAAATAACTAAAACATCCCGTAGCCCAAAACACCTGTTCGGTTTTCTTTGGGGAACTTTTCTCTACTTTGTTCATTTGGAACCATAAAACATGGTCTGACACGGGCTTCAGATCAGCCGTAAACAACCTGTGGAATTTCACTTCACAAATGTCAAATAAATCAGAGCCTCGGGGGTCTCTGTGTCTACATGAAAACCCTCCCTTCATCTTCGGTTTTGTCCTGTTCTCCCAACGCGTAGGATTCTTGTGTGCCTCAGAGCTGTGATAACTGGTGATGAATAAACATCCTTTTCCTCCCTGAGATTCTCTAGCATGAGTACAGAATGTAAAAGGGTTCTGTGTATTTCTTATAAAGACTCAGATGTACTAAAGGCAAGAACAAAGCATCCCAGCATTTACAAAAACCTCCTGGCAACATGGACAAGGGCCTCTGTAGAAAAGAGTGGTTGATTTTATGTAGGATATTATTATCCTTTCTATCATATAGCATGGTATTTGACCAAAATGGGCTTTCTAGCGATAAATCCAGGTCCTAATCCCAACTCTGCTGCCGACTAGGTGAGTCTCCCCCAACCTGGGGCAGGTCACTTAATTTCTCTGCACCCTAGTCCCTTCATCTGTAAAATGTGGGTAGCGATCCCTACATCATCAGAGTTGCCCTGAGGATTACCTGAGTTTATGTAGACAGAATATTAGTGTGAAGTTGCAACATAATAAGTACTCAATAAATACTGGGCACTGCTGACGTTATTATTACTGTTAGCACTTAGCCTCGCTGAGCATTTGTATCATGGGGACTTCCCCTCAGGTTGGTATGAGAAATAAGTGAGTGCCTGAGACAAGGCCCTGATAAAGAGATGATCCAGGGCTGCATCTCACGCAGATAGTTTCTAGAACCCTCCTAGAACCTATCTGATTAGTCCCGGGGTGGAAAGTGCAAGATGATCAGTTAACGCGCTGTTAATGCTGATCAACCATTAGAAATCGTCAAGGGCCCTGTAAGCACACCAGGCCCAGGATGGGTTAGTGGACTTTTCCTGGTTCCTAACGGTCCCTCCCAGGATGGTCACCTTTGATGGCTCTTGGACAGTCTTCTCTTTGCCTAAAACCAGCCAGCACTTTTGAGTGTTTTTTGTGTTCCAAGAATTATCTCAAGTTTTGAAAAGCTGACTCCCAGTTTCTATAATATCGGGGAATGGTAGAAAATAGAACATGACCGGCACCAGAAATAACATTGCTCTAGACCAGAGAATGAGCAGTGTTGAACAGAGAGATTTAAAACTGACACCCTGATTCCAGCTATGTTCCTTTCTGTCCACACGCCCCCCCCAACTACATCTTGCTGCCTCCAACAAGTTAATACAAATCAGAACTTGGTTGTGCAAACAAATTAAACTCTCCAAGATCATTTGAGTCCCTGAGAGGTCCTTGAAGCTTATGAGAATGTTGATAAATTTTGGCATGGATGTACATTTTCTCAGAGAGTAGCTTCAAAATTTATCAAGTTTTCAAATGGATATATGGCCTTAAAACAGTTATAGTAAATTAAATACTCAACACTCTCATTAGTGGGAAACAAAAAACTCAAAAATTTCAACATGCAGGAGTTCCCTTGGTGACTCAGCAGATTACAGACCCGACAGGTATCCCTGAGGATGCAGGTTCGATCCGTGGCCTCCCTCAGTGGGTTAGGGATCCAGGGGTACCATGAGCTGTGGGGTAGGTCGCAGATGCAGCTTGGATCCTGCGTTGCTATGGCTGTGGCATAGGCCAGCAGCTGCAGCTCCAATTCATCCCCTAGCCTGGGGACCTCATATGCCATAGATGTGGCCAAAGAAAGAGAGAAAAAAAGAAAGAAAACAGAAATGTCAACATGCAACCACTCAGGCTTCCTAGGAAACATATATCTGAGGTAGTTGTTGGTTTTCTGATGCCTCTGTGCTCTGGTAACTGGCCTGACTGTTGCCATGGTGTTTCAAAGCACTGAGTTAAGAAATAGACTGAGTTTGCCTACTGAAGCCCTGGATAGCAAATAGGAGACCAGCTCCCTTCAAGAAATTAAAAAAAGAAAAAAGAAAAAAGGTTGTCAACTCTCCTCCAGCATTATGAAGGTATCCTCCACTTTGATGTTGTAAAAGTCCAGTGATGAGCAAGGGTGTGCGGCTCAGAAAGGAAGAATGAAGAGATGAAGAGAAGTGGGAAGGTCTGGCAGGAGGAAAGACGAGGAATCGCAGGAACATTGGCTGTTATAAAACAGGAAGGGGGTAACATCCAAGTGAACCAGAGGTTCGTAAGGAGCAGGATTAATGAGATGCCAAGAGGATGAGTTTAGTCTCCATACAAAAGCACTGCAAGTCCGTTTGAAGAGGGATTCTACTCTTAAGGCCCACACTGTGGTCGCTACGTACCATTTCCCATCAAAAGGAACCAGATTCATTATAGAAGTGGCTGATTCCATGTTTGGGTCAGGAGCCTGGGCATCTTATCCTGCCAGAAAAAGCTAGTGGAATCTTGTGACAAGAAACAGCTTGAATTCCCTTCCACTGGTCAAAGAGAGGATCATTTGAGCATCAAAAATTATAATGACTGTGGGATTCCCATTGTGGTTCAGTGGGTTACAAACCCGACTAGTATCCATGAGGATGCGGATTGGATCCCCTGGCCTCACTCAATGGGTTAAGGATCTGGTATTGCCATGACCAGTGGTGTAGGTTGAAGACACGTCTGGAATCTAGTGTTGTTGTGGCTGTGGAGTAGGCCGGCAGCTACAACTCCGATTCGACCCCTGACCTGGAAACTTCCATGTGCGTAGGTTCAGCCCTAAAAAAGAAAAAAAGGGAGTAATGACTATAATGGACTGAAACACAGGAAACAGATAAAAACCCAAATGTTTATATTATATTCAAAAACAAACTGATTTAATTCTCAGACGCACTCCCTGAGGCTGGTACTATCTGTGGTGGGCAGAATGTACCCCTGCCCCACACCCGAGATGTCTATGTGCTGGGCTTCAGAATTTGTACATTTGTTGTGTTACATGATGAAAGGGGCACTACAGATGTAATTAAGGTTACAGATCTTAAGACTGTGAGATGACCCTAGATTATCCAGGTGGACCCGGTCTAATCATACCAGCCCTTCCGCAGATGACTTTGCCCAACTGGAGTCAGAAGAGATGCAGCAAAATGGGAAGTCAGAGGTTGCAAGTGTAGAGGATTTGAAATATCATCGCTAGTTTGAACGTGGAAGATGCCATATGGCAAGGGATGCTTGCAGCCTTAAGGAGCTGAGGGAAATTCCTGCTGACTCCAACAAGGAAACAGGGACCTCAGGCCTCTAGCCTCAAGAAACAGAATGCAGCCAACAATCCGAGTGACCTTGGAAGGGATTCATCCCCACAACTTCCCTAAAGGAAGACATCCCCCCACCCCGCTGACCCCTCAATTTAGGGCTTGTGAGACTCTAAGCCACACTATCCTCAACCTTCTCTACAACTAGGAGATGATAAATGGGTGGGGTTTTTAATGTAATTTTATTGGAGTATAGTTGACTTACAGTGTTTTAGTTTCAGGTGTACAGCAAAGTGAATTAGTCGTATGAATAAATATATTCATTCTTTTTTCTCATATAGGTTATTACAAACTATTGAGGACAGACTTGTGGTTGCCAAGGCGGGGGGGAACAAGTGGGATGGACTAGGAGTTTGGGGTTAATAGATGCAAACTCTTTGGAGTGGATAAACAGTAAGGTCCCGCTGCATAGCACAGGGAGCTATATGCAGTCTCCTGGGATAGACAGACCATGATAGAAAATTATGTATACATTTTAAAAGGAGTTCCCACTGTGGCACAACCAGTTAAGGACCCAACATAGTGTCCCTGAGGATGTGGGTTTGATCCCTGGCCTTGCTCAGTGGTTTGAGAATCCTGCATTGCCACAAGTTGCAGCAGAGCTTGCAGATGTGGCTTGGATCAGGCGTTGCTGTTGCTGTGGCATAAACCAGCAGCTGCAGCTCTGATTCGACCCCTAGCCTGGGAACTTCCATATGCCCCAGGCGTGGCCACAAAAAGAAAAAAAGTATATGTGTGTATATATATATAGGACTACATGTGTGTGTATATATGTGGAATTGAGTTACTTTGCTGTACAGCAGAAATTGGCGCATCCTAAGTCAACCATAATATGAATAAATAAATAATGAGGGAAAAAATCGATGATTAGTGAGATCCTACTGTGTAGCACAGAAAAATATACTCAGTAGTTTGTAAATGGGTGGTTGTTTTAAACTGCCGAGTTTGTGATAATTTGTTATATTGGAAATAGGAAAATAATTCCCTGTTGTCATCCCCTTTTAAAGATAAGGAAATTGAGGCAAAGCAGGATTGAGTACCCTGAGTAGTTCGGGGTTAAGATGCAGGCAATTGGATCTCAACCACTACACCGTGCTGCCTCTCCAAAGTAAGATTAAATCTTTGCTACCTATTCTAAGGCAGGAGGAGGCACTCACTGGGCTCTATTAGTTATGATGGGGACACGTTTTTCGATGGCTGCCCAGTAAGCATGGCGCCACCTGCGGCCGGTACAGTGTCTCATAGCCCTTCATACACAGTGGGAAGAGAGCGAAATACTCCAGCCTCCCTTTCACCCACTGAGCTTACGGGCCATGAGAAAGGAGGATTTTAACAACTTTCCTCATACATCTATCAAACCTATATGAGCTATTGCATTTTCATAGCAGGTTTAAATCTAGAACCTGGCTCTTCCAAAAAGACCAATGGGAGTTCCCGTTGTGGCGCAGTCGTTAACGAATCCGACTAGGAACCATGAGGTTGCGGGTTCGATCCCTGCCCTTGCTCAGTGGGTTAACGATCTGGCGTTGCCGTGAGCTGTGGTGTAGGTTGCAGACGCGGCTCGGATCCCGCGTTGCTGTGGCTGAGGCGCAGGCCAGTGGCCACAGCTCCGATTGGACCCCTAGCCTGGGAACTTCCACATGCCGCGGGTGCGGCCATAAACCCATGGCCATAAACCCGCGGCCATAAACCCGCGGCCATAAAATGACAAAAGGCAAAAAAAAAAAAAAACCAAAAAGACCAATGGATGAAAATACCTAGTAATACATAACACCCATTATTCGCCCAATAACACTTAACAAGCTTCATTTCCCTGTCACCCTGGGAGTCGTGAAATCAAGTTTTATCATTACAATCATTTTTCCAGCGAGAAACTGAGGCGCAGACTGGTTAGGTGGCTGCCCTAGGTATACCCTGGTAAAGGCATACAACTCACTTCTTCCTTCTCGGAATCAGACACCATCTCAGGAACTTGCGCCTACACAGCTGTGAATACAAAACATACAGCTTAGTTCATGAGGGGAGGCATTTAGTCTAGCGGAAGGAGCACTGACCCTGAATCAAGTGACCAAGTTCAAGTCTGCCCTTAAACAATTGCTGCCTTTGTTACCACAGAAGGTAGCTGCATCTCTGTGAGACTCAATTTCTTCTGCATAATGGGAATGAGATCTTACATACCTCACGGTGGCTGTAAGAATAAAATAGTACGAGGTATCTTAGGACCTGTGATGTGTTGGACACATGCAGGTTTTATTATTGAAGACTTTTTTCAACTTAAAATCAGAATAATATACCTACTAACTGTAAAATATCGTGTGTGTGGCTTTTATTGTTATTCATGAAAGACGGCAGAGATATTCATGCCCAGATAATCATCTAAAAATTACATTGATTTGATTTAGGGGCTCATCGTAGGTGCTTTTGCGGTTTTAATATGCTTTTCTTATTCAAGTCCTGCTTCGATTTATTAAGATATGAAAATCAGCTTGTCTTTGTATGTGCCACAGCCAAACCTGAGATTAAAAATCTCTTTCAGATAATATCCACATTTCTTAAGCCCCACAAAGGCAGTTAACTGCGATTGGCCACTAAGTCTTTCTGCCAACAGATCTGTATCCTCTGGGGCTGGGAGATCGGCAACGTGCCTTCCTGGCTAGCCTTGCCCTTGACAGCCATGCGGATTCCATTCCTCTTTTATACATCAGTGATATGTTAGCAGTACCTAACTGGCCTCCTTCCTTAAAAAGCAGACTTAACCTTGAAGATTTGGACTTGGTCTTACCCTTTCACTCCCCCTTGCACCTGCTTATAGGGAGGTGGAAGGTAGAGACCAATCATTTCTGCTAAATGCTGCTCCCTGATCCTCTGGATCAGGGGACTCCCAAGGGACACCGTCACCAGGGGTTTCCTCTCATCTCCTTGGACATCATCCCCCTCTCAGCAGGTGAAAAGGCACTGGCCCAAAGCTTCCTTGGGTTATTTAGGTTGGGACAATGATGGAGTAAGTGCAGTTAATATAGATGAATTCAAGCAGCAAGCCAACTCTACCATAAGACTTTCTGATGAAAAAATGATCATGATAAAAATCTCACTATGTATGTAATAGATCTGTGTCTGACAACTTATGAGTAGATCAAGTTTTTGAAAATGGATTCCAGTTTTAAAGGCAGGAGGGAACTTTCTGTTCAGAATAATCCCATGAATGGAGTTCCCGTCGTGGCTCAGCAGAAATGAATCCGACTAGGAACCATGAGGTTGTGGGTTTGATCCCTGGCCTCCCTCAGGGGGTTAAGGATCCGCTGTTGCCATGATCTGTGGTGTATGTCGCAGACTTGGCTTGGATCCCTCATTGCTGTGATTGTGGCATAGGCTGGCAGATGTAGCTCCGATTAGACCCTGGCCTGGGAACCTCCATATATTGAGGGTGTGGCCCTAAAAAGCAAAAAAAAAAAAAAAAGATTCCCGTGATTAATATTCCTGAAGTGAGAATGGTCATGTCAGTTATCTATTTTGTTAATTAGGATCTCTGTATTCAAGTTATGTAATATTTACACACAATCTTGTTCACATGTATGTTCTGTACATTTATAATTAATGTGTATGTAATATAAGTGTGTGGATATCATGTAATGCAATGACTATAGAATTTCTCTCTATGAGACACAGGTTTGAGGGTTTGAGTATGGCTTTGCCATTGAGACTTGGGCATATTCCTTAACTTTTCTTTTTCTCATTTTCCCCATTGGTAAACTAGAGATAATAAAGTTTAAGAATGAATATGGGGAGTTCCTTGGTGGCCCCAGTGGGTTAAGGATCCTACATTGTCCCTGCTGTGACTTGAGTCATTGCTGTGGTGCAGATTCCATCCTTGACCTGGAAACTTCCTCATGCTGTGGGTGCAGCCAAAACAGAAAGAAGAAAGGAAGGAAGGGGAAGAAAGAGAGAGAGAGAGAGAGGAGAAAAGAAAGAAAGAAAGAAAGAAAGAAAGAAAGAAAGAAAGAGAAAGAAAGAAAGAAAGAAGGAAGGAAACGGGGGAGAGAGAAAGGAAGAGGGAGAATATGATACAGGTTTTTAAACTATAAAAAAAGCACGTGCTGACATAATTTTTCTCCTCATGCATTCAAAAACAAAACTTGTAAGCTTGGAGAGAATACCAGGGGCCCCATCCTTGAGATCACACCCATAGAATGTTTTAAATATGGTTTTGAAATGCCAACAGACGCAGGACAGAATTTTCAGTAATTCAGGATTTAATTGGTTCTAATAAAAGACAGAGGCCTTACACTCTAACTCACCCCATGGACCTTCCTGCCATGGGCCTTTGTAAAGCCAGGCTTGGCATCTGCCCAGACTTAGCTCAGACAAGCCTGCAGAACCCAAAGTGTTTGTGGTGGGCAGCACTGAAGGCAGCTCTGAAGAGACTTCCCACACTCGGGTTTCCTCCTGCTTTGAGTCCATTGTGCATCTCTAGGCTTTTCAATTACCATTTTGAACACAACATCTTTGAGAGTTACTTTGCTTTATTTGGCCGTTCAGGAGCTCACAAATGGCCCTGACTGTGGGGAATAAAAAGCAAATGAGGAAAAGGAAGTCTTTTACAGAGAAACACTTGTTCTGACTGTAGATTAGGCTCAAGACAAAGCAAGCAGAAAGAGGCAAGCTTTTCAAGAGCACATCAACTTTGAAACTTCGGGAAGGTCAGGGCAGGCTTGCTGGCCAGGAAGGCTCTTTTATGCCCTTAGTATAACTGCTTCTGTGAACACAAATATTTTAGCATCTTGACTAAGTTAACTGGAACTTTTTAAAGGAAAGAATTGATATCCAAAAGGATCTAGTACAGCTTTCCAAATATGGTGGAGATAAAACAATACCCCAAGCTCTATAGCCACGCTTGTCTAAACTTTTTCTACCAGAAACTCCAAGCAAATCTTGTCCTCATGTCAGGCTCACTCCATGGCAAGTCATCTTGGCACAGAGGTTATAGCACCAGCCTTTTCCTCTCAAAAAAAAAAAAAAAAAAAAGGCACCTCACCACCAAAGCAATGGATAGTAGAGTTATTTATAAGAACAACCAGGGACTAAATTTATTCCTAAAAGTAAATAATCTTCTAGAATGCAGCACTCCTGGATCACTTAATGGAGAACTACCAAAGCCTTTCTTATTAGTCAGGAATAAGACAAGACTATCAACTGTTTCCACTGCTATGTAACATTGTGCTGTATTAGCCAATGCAGCTAGCTAAGACAAAGCAATTTGTGTGGTAAGAATTGTAAATAAAAGGATAAACTGATATCTGTATGCATATGGTATAATTATATATCAGAAAAGCTCAAAGGAGTGAATGGAAAAACTACCTGAAATGGTAGGAAAAAATGGTAAAGTAACAGGTTATAAATTAACAGACAAAAATCAGTAGCCTACATATATAGCACGCCCCCCCCAAAAAAAAGTCATTGAAAAGGCAAAATGAAAAAGAAGACCCCATTTAGCACGGCACATAGGTAAGCTTTAAAAATCATTCAAGACTTATTTGAGGAAAACTGAAGCACCCCTGATAAAAAGTAGATTTGAACAAATGAAAAACGACAAACTATATTATTGGAGAGGAAGACACCATCATAAAGATATCAGTTCTCAGGGAGTTGCATTATGGCTCAGTGGGTTAAGGATCCGACGTTGTCTCTGCTGGGATGCAGGTTCCATCCCTGGCCTCGCTCAGTGGGTTAAGGATCTGGTGTTGCCTCAAGCTGATGTGTTTGTAGCTTGGAACCTAAGTTGTGTGGCTCTAGTGCAGGCCAGCTACTGCAGCTCTGATTTGATCCCTAGCCTGGGAACTTCTATATGCTGCAGGTGGGGTCCTAAAAAAGGGAAAAGAACAATCAGTTCTCAGACTTCCCTTGTGGCCTACAAGGCATTGTCACTGCTAGGACTCTGGTTCAGTCCCTGGCCCTGGAACTTCCACATTCCATGGGTGCAGCCAACCAGAAAAGGAAAAAAGAAATCAGTTCTCCCTTAATTAACCTATCCTTTTCACATAATCCCAGTTGGAAATGCTATGAAGTTTGTGTCAAGTGCAATACAAGTTGATTATAAATTTAATTTTGAAGAACAAGCAAAAATAGCCAGGAATATTTTGGAAAAGAACGAAGAGAGGGCCTGGCTTTTCCAGACAAATTAATTGTACTATTAAGGAAATAACAAATCACTATGTTGTGCACCAGGAACTAACATAGTGCTATAGGTCAATTATACTTCAAAAACAGACAGACAAACTCATAGAAAAAAGAGATGAGATTTGTATTTATGGCACAAATTGGATGACGGCCATCCAGAGGTACAGACTTCCGGTTATAAGTACTAGAGATATAAATATACAACATTGTAAATATAGTTAATACTACTGTATGTTATATATGAAATTTGTTGAGAGTAAATCCTAAGAGTTCTCACCACAAAGAAAAATGTTTTCTTCTGTTTCTTTAATTTTGTATCTATGTGAGATGATGATGTCTAATCACTTCATGATGTATGAAGTAAAATTGTGCTGTACACCTTAAACTTCTGCAGTGCTTGAAGTCAATTATGTCTCAAGAGAACTGGAAGGAAAAATATAGTATAAAGCCTCTGTAATTAAAACATTTTGATGTTGATGCATGAAAAGGCAGATAAACCAATGGAACAAAATAGAAAAGCCTGAAATAGACTCTTTGCATATGTAAATTTAGTATAGGATAAAAGTGGCTTCTCAAATCAGTGGGGCAGTGATGGTCTTCTAAAAAGGAGCGCTGAAACAAATGGAGAGCCAGGAGGAAAAAAAAATCTGGGCCCATTCCTCCTGTAGTATACTAGGAAAAATTCCAAATGGATTAGAAATGTAAATGTAAGAAAAAGAAACATTTAAATTCTATTTTTTCAAATCAAATGTGGCTAGCTATTACCCAGAAATGTACAAAATATTCAAAACTATGTTTTCACATCCAGGAACAATGAGGGGAACAATTAAAGTATTCAACCCCATGAAAATAAAAATGAAAACTTTGCATGCAAAATGAAGGTAAATGACAAAACTGAAAATACTTGCATTTTATGTCACCATGCTTCCATAATAAATGGGGGAAAAGAAAGCGATCTGACCCAGAAGAATGAGCTGGTATAGTTTTAACAGAAAAAGAAATACAAATGGTTCTTAAATATGTGAAAAATGCTCAATTTCACTCATAACAACAGAAAGGAAAATTGAAAATGTGCTAAGATGCCATTTCTTATCTATCAGATCGTCCCCAAATCCAGACGTTTTACTGCATACTCTGTTGGCAAGACTGTGGGAAGACAGTCATTCTTATGTATTGCTATAGAAATGCAAAGTGGTAAAACTTATGGGTAGGGGCATAGGGAAGGATCTAACAAAACTTTATAAGCACGTCTTTGATCCAGCAATCCCAATTCTGGGGACCCGAATATATGTTAGCAAAGACATGGAAAGATACAGGCACGAGGCTCTGCATTGTACATGCATTCTAAAAGCAAAAATAGGAAACGTCTTAAACAAACACGAATCAAGGATTAACTATGATACAGCCACCCATGGAACAATATTTCTGTACTGCTGTAAGGCAGTCTTCACGATGTGGAGCTGACCTGTGCCTTGTAGGTTGTATGACTAGCTTCCCTGCCCTCTCCCCACTAGGTTCTAAAGAAACCCCTGCCCCCAGGTGTGACAAGAAAGAATATCTGCAGACACTGTGAAATGTCCCTAGTTCTCAAAGTTATCTTTGAGAACTAAAGATATTATGTTAAGGGAAATAGCCCCTGAGGGGAAGTGTATACAGTATGTTTATGTAAATAAAATAGATGGATAAAACATGACATTACTGGGGAAAGAAATGGTTACCATAGGAGAGGGAGGGAATTGGTGGTAGGGAAAGGTTAGAAGCTCAGCTTGACTGTAACTTTTTTGTAAATTTAGCATTGATGCTTTTACATATAATAGCAAACAAAAGAAGTTTTTTAGAAAAGTAAGTCTAAAATCCCAAAGTAAATGGAAGCAAATGAACTTACATGTGCATCGAGTTAGGAGCACGTTGTGCAGGGAAAGACGTATTCTAAGTGACTTTGCACGTGCTAATTTGACTATATATCCCTAGTGAAGTGACTCCTAAGGACATAAAGAACTTCAAAATAACGTGAATTTATTTTGGATGGCCATGATTGTCATGTAATTTTAATAATAATGCTGGTGTTATTCGGAGACTATTTCTGCACATATTTCAGATGGAGTGGTGAAGAATTATCATGTCATTGAGCATGAGAAATTTCATCATGGGAGAAAGAACATACACTTGTAAAAAGAAGGAGATTAAGAAAACCTTGACAGGCACCTTAATCTTGTTTTTTTTGTTTTATTTTTTTACTGAAGTATAGTTGACTTAACAATATTGTATTAGCTTTAAGTGTACAACATAGTGCCTCGATATTTTTATGTTACAACGTGATCACCACGAATTTGTCACCGTACAAAATTACTATAATATTATCAACCATGTTCCTTTTGCTGTATATTACATTCTGTGACTTATTTATTTCTTAAAAAAAGTTTGTATCTCTTAATCCCCTTAAGCTATTTTATTTATCTTCTCACTTCCCTCCCCTCTCACAATCACCATTTTGTTCTCTGTATCTGAGTCTGTTGTGTTACGTTTGTTTTGCTTTTTAGATTCCATATATAAGTGAAATCCTATGGTATTTGTCTGTCTCTGACTTATTTCACTTAGCATCATAATACCCTCTATGTCCATCCGTATTGTCACAAATGGTAAGATATCATCATTTTTCATAACTGGATGGTATTTCATTGCATATATATACCACAGCTTCTTCATCCATTCATCTGTTGATGGATATCTAGGTTGCTTCCATATCTTGGCTATAGTAATGCTGCAGTGAACATAAGGGTACATATATCTTTTCAAATTAGTGTTTTTCTTTTCTTAGGAAAAATATCCAGAAATGGAATTAATGAATCATATATAGTAGTTCTGTTTTTAATTTTTTAGGTACCTCCATACCTCTATATTGTTTTCCAAAGCAGCTGTAACCACTTATATTTCCACTAACAATAAACAAAGTGTCCCTTCATCAACATCCCTACCAACTTTCGTTATTTCTAGTCTTTTTGATAATAGCCATTCTGACAGGTATAAGGTCTCATTGTGGTATTGACTTGCATTTCCCTGATGATTAGTCTCATGTTGAACATTTTTTCATTTGTCTGTTGGCCATCTGTATGTCTCTTTGGAAAAATGCTTTTTCAGGTCCTCTGCCTGTTTTTTAATCAAGTTTTTTTTTAATGTTGAGTTGTATGAGTTCTTGTATATTTTTCATATTAATCCCTTTTCAGATATATCATTTGCAAATATCTTCTCCCATTCAACAGGTTGCCTTTTTGTTTTGTTGATAGCTTCCTTCACTGTACAAATGTTTTTTACTTTTATGTAGTACCATTTGATTGTGCTTTGGGCTTTTTTTTTGCTTTCTGCTTTTTGTTTTTTGCTTTTTTTTGCTTTTGTTAACCTAGCCTGAGGAGATATGTTCACAAAATACATTGCTAAAACTAATGTCAGAGTGTTCTGGCTATGTTTTCCTCTAAGAGTTTTATGATTTCAGGTCTTTAATCCATTTTGAGTTTATTTTTGTGTATGGTGTGAGAAAGTAGTTCAGTTTAATTCTTTTGCATAGCCGTCCAGTTTTTCCAACACCGTTTATTGAAGAGGCTGACTTTTCCCCATTGTATGTTCTACCCTCCTTTGTCATAGATTAATGGACCATATAAGTGTAAGTTTATTTCTGGGCTCTCTGTTCTGTTCCATTGATCTATGTCTCTGTTTTTGTGCCAGCACCTTACTTCATTGATTTATGTAGTTTTGTAGGATAGTTTGCAATCAGAGGGCATGATACCTCCAGCTTTGTTCTTCTTTCTCAAAATTGTTTTGGCTATCCAAGGTCTTTTGTATTTCCATACAAAGTTTCCATATTTGTTCTAGTTCTGTGAAAATACCATTTTTTAAATATAGAGATTGCATTGAATTATAGATTGCCTTGTGTAGTATGGTTATTTTAAAAATATTAATTCTTTTCAGTCCAAGAACACATTATATCTCTCCATATGTTTGTGTTGTCTTCAATTTCTTTCATCAGTGTTTCTTTAGTTTTCTGAGTACAAGTCTTTTACCCCCTTGGTTAGATTTATTCCTATTTTATTTTGTTTTATTTTATTTTATTCTACTCTATTTTATTTTGTTCTGTTCTATTGTATTTTATTTTATTCTTTTTAATATAATTGTAAATAGGATTTTTTTAAAATTTGTCTTTCTGATAGTTCATTGTTTGTGTATAGAGTACAGCACATTTCTGAATGTTAATTTTGTATCCTGCAACTTTATGAATTTATCAATTCCAAAAGTTTTTTGGTGGTGGTGTTAGTACTTTCTACATATAGTATCATGTCATCTGCAAGCAGTGACAGTTGTACTTCTTTGCCAGTTTGAATTTTTTAAATTTCTTGTCTGATTTCTGTGGCTAGGATCTCCAAAACTGTGTTGTGTAAAAGCGATGAGGGTGGGCATTCTTGTCTTGTTACTCATCTTAGAGGAAACACTTTCGGTTTTTCACCTTTGAGTATGATGTTGGCTGTAGATTTTTCATATATGACCTTTATTATGTTGAAGTGTATTCTCTTCATACACACTCTCCATGTTGAGCATTTTTATTATAAATCCATGTTGACTTTTGCCAGAAGCCTTTTCTGCATCTACTGAGAAGATCATTTGATTTTTATTCTTCAGTTTGTCAACATGGTATATATCACACTGACTGATTTGTAGATATTGTACACCATCCATCCTTCCATCCCTGGGGTAAATCCCACTTGATCATGGTGTATAATCATTTTCACTACTCTCTCTTCCAGTTCACGGCTCCTTTCCTCCATATCATCTAATCTACTATTGATTCATTCTAGATTTTTTTTTCTTTACTTATTATATTCCTCAGCTCTGTTTGGTTCTTTGTATTTTTCTAACTCTTTGTTAAACTTCTCACTGCGTTCATCAATTTTTTTTCCCCAAATCATCAAATACCTTTATGATCATCACCTTAAATTCTATCAGTGTAGGTTATATTGCTTAGTTCTTCTGCGGTTTTATCATGGTCCTTCATATGGGGCATATTCCTGTGTCTCTTCATTTTACCTTGCTATCTCAGTTTGTTTTATGTATGCAGTAATTCAGTCATGTTTTCTGATACAGGAGAAGTGATCTTGTGTAGAAGATGCCCTAAGGGACCCAGCATTACATTCCCTTCCTTTCACCAGGATTGTTTTTTATTGGTGCCTCCTGTATAGGAAGCATGAGCCTATTTATTGTGGCAAGACTGACTACTGTGGATGTGCTGGTAGGCAGGTTAGCCTTCAGCCCAGTTGGTTTCCAGGCCCTGCTTCCTGCAGTAGCTTTTGGCCCACTGGTGATGGGGGTTGGGTCCCAGTACAGCTGGCCATATGGCCAAGGAGGGTCCCAGGGGTGAGTCAAGACCACTAATGGAAGGAGTTGTTGGTAGCTTGATTTTGAATTGGAAGTATCACTGTAAATTCATGAAATAATTATTAAAAACAAAACACACTTTCCTGACTTGTCCACTGAAAAAAATAGCAGAGATAGCAGCAATAAGCATTCCTAGCACCAGATTGTGGCCTCTAAATGGAAACCAGATCTTTTTTGGAGAAATGGACAACTCAAGCCTGGAGCAGCAAAAAAATAAATTAGATGACCTTGAAAAAATTGCCAATAGCCATTACTGGAAAGCAAGGAAGCTATCAGAGTTTACTCAGGTTGTGTCAAAACATAACAAGAACCAACTCGAAGACACTCCCGATGGCCAAGGAAGGACCGTTTGTGCATCGATAAGTATAGTAACTACAGTGGACAGAAACACATCAGGTGTGATTAAACTCATGAGATTATAATGACACTTGAAAAAAAATACCTCGTTGGTGCTTTAGGAGGAGCTAGAGAACCAACTCATTATTTTAAAATGATAACTACAGGAAAAGAGTCATCCTTAAGAGAGTTATCCTTCCTTTTCTACATGAAGTGTACTTCAGAGTAACCAAATAATTGAAGAAAAGTTTCTCTTAAGAACTAGTCTAGTTAATACAGGAAGAAGAAATCATAGCATTAAAACATTACCATTTTGCATCTTTAATGAATGAATGCTATCTATGTCATGGTCATCAGTGGCTGCTAATGTCACAGAACAAGCTAGAGAACCAGATATTGTGTATCTCCAGATGGAAGTACACTAGATCACCCATGAGGGATTTTTTTCTAAAAAAAAAAAAAAGGAGAAGGAAATTGAACACAAATTTTATCAAGTCTCCTACATAAAACTAACAATGTATAAGATACACAGGGAACTGAGGAACATGAAGAACAAAACCATGGGGATACAGTGAGCAAAATTCAGACTGTGGGAACCAAAGAGGAAGTGGTTCAGCTTTTTGAATGCCAACAATAACACCATAAAAACTGCAAGGAAGTAGACATAGGTAGAGGGAGAAGCTATAATTTAAAGATAAAGGAAATACCAACCATTTGTACCTTACTTGCACATTCTGGCTAAAAGAAACTGTGAAAATATACATGCATATGTACACAAACATATAGAACACATTTAAAGAAGTTATAGAAGTATGAACTCCAACCAAATATTTAATGACATTTTTAAATTGCTGTTTACTTTAGGGTTTTTTTTTGTTGTTGTTTTTAGGGCCACACCCGTGGCATATGGAGTTTCTCAGGCTAAGGGTCGAATCAGAGCTGTAGCCGCCAACCTACACCACAGCCACAACAACACCAGGATCTAAGCCATGTCTGCAACCTACACCACAGCTCACGGCACTGAGCAAGGCCAGGGATCGAACCCGCAACCTCATGGTTCCTAGTCGGATTCGTTTCCACTGCACCACGACAGGAACTCCAGTTGCTGTTTACTTTGTTTAGAAGCAACAGTGGTTTTGTGTGTGTGTGTTATAGGTATTTTTTTTTTTAAGAGTTCCTGTCTTTTAGAGATGTACACTGAGATCATGTGATAACTGGGATTTGCTTCAAAATAATAAGGGAGAGCACGTCTGGATGAATGGGCATATAAATGAAAGAAGATTGGTCATGTATTGATCATTGTCAAAGCTGAGTGATGAAAACATCACTCGAGGGTTCCTTAAACAATTAGCTTTATATCTGCCTGAAAATTTTTGAAACACAATGCTTTATAAAAGGAGACAACTTGGGAACTTCATATCATTAGTCCCATGTTCTTTGCTAGATACCTCCCAACTGAAAGAGGGCCACCTCTGTATTCACCCCGCCCTTTCCTCTGCCTCTTCTTTATTACTTACCTTGTCATTGCCTCTACCTTAAGTCCACTATAAAGAGTGCATAACAAGAATGTAAGATAATAGGAACTTAACAAACCAAGGTCACCTCGTGGTCGCTTCCATTGTGCCTCAAATAATCTCATGGAATTACCACCCCCAGTGTCCGTCTCATCTGTTCAGTTAATGGTGAGACTATTGATCACCTGAGGGTTTATGTTCCTGCTAATAGGAACTACTGGTTTATTGTCAACCTCTAATTACAGAGTGATTTCATATGAATCTTCCTACGTATTAAAGTCGCTGCTAGAAGCTGGGATTCAAGGACAAGGAGGGACGAGAGCAGGAAGGGACCTCTTTTATTAGCGATGAGTAAATTGTCACTCGTCATCGCTCTTGTCTTCTTTTAACTCTAGGTGTTTATCAAAGTGCTGGATAATAATGATAATGGCCCAGAATTCTCTCAGCCAAATTACGATGTCACAATTTCCGAGGACGTGCTTCCAGACACAGAGATACTGCAGATCGAAGCCACAGACAGAGATGAGAAGCACAAGCTAAGCTATACCATCCACAGCAGCATTGACTCCGTCAGCATGAGGAAATTCCGGATCGACCCCAGCACTGGCGTGCTCTACACGGCCGAGAGGCTGGACCACGAGGCCCAGGACAAGCACATCCTCAACATAATGGTAGGAGCAGCCTGCTTAACACACTTCCCTAGCAGAATTACTGACCCTCCAAGGCCCACACCTTAGCCTTCAGAGGTACAGGCCCTTAATTTTGTGAGTAGTAGTAAGCTGCTTCTTTTTACAGCCGGGTTGCGTTCATTCTTGCCTTTTTAGTTCAGGGAGGAGTTGCTATTGTTATTTTTGCCAAACTGAAATATTAGATGAGCTCTACAGACAGTGGCCACTCAGTAAAGACTGCTGACAGCCTGACTCGAAAGGAAAGCCACAGGCTGTGTATCTGTAAATCATCCAGGCTGGGGTATCACTTTGCATCCAGAAGATTTTGTGGAAAAGTTTAAAAGACATTAATCACAAGGGTAAGAATTTATTCATCCTGTGCACTGCTCAGTCCTTGGAAGCGTTTGGAGAACTGATTTATTATTTACAGCCCTGGCATTGAACCTACTGGTAAATACTGACCCACAGAAGAGATCTCAAAACTCATTGAGGCCTGCAGAGAATAAATCTGAATTTGGGTTCATGGGGTCTCCAAATTGTGTAAAAGTTGCTTTCATTTTAAAGTGAAATCTGTCTAGCTTACATAATTGGGAAGTAAAGATTAATAGGAAACATCTTTGATTAGTTTATAACTTAAAACCTCTCCCTCTGACTACCCAAGAGCCCTATGAGCAATTGCACAGGCACTGCCTGACAGAGCTCCCCCTGAGTCCTTAAGACCAGGTAGGGATACAGAGACTTACTTAATCTTTGCACTGATTGGCTTTAAAATGCACCAAGATGCTCCCAGTTCTCATGCAGCTGGAAGTACTGTTCCACTAAGTGGTACTCTTCCTTCCCACGTCTGGAAACCTCTCTGGGCCAGAGGAAACTTGAGTGCCATGCCTTTGGCTGTGGCTTCCAGATGCGACTCCAGGGAACAGGGACTCCAGGGACTCATAGGGTTCATCAGATCCATCCCTCTGGCCATTCATTCATTCATTCAACGGGTATTTCTTAAGCACCTACTGTATACTGAGTTCTGTTCTAGGCACTGAGGATGTAGAGACAGAGACCCTGCACCCTTGGACATGCAGTTGGAATGGATCTAGATTTCAGTAATCCCAAAATACAGAGTCCAGAGTGGTCCTTGGGTGGGGCAGGCTGGTCTATAGACAGGGAAACTGAACATACTCACTGGGTTCATTTGCACAGATTTCTTTGGGAGCAGAAATCTCCTGCCAGTGACTATCCCCATTCTCATGATTCTTCAAGTCATTCTTGTGCATTCTTCCCTTAGAAAATTCAGAATTCAGTGAGGGTCCCGTGTATCATTTATCATTTATGTAATTGAATATTTAAGCGAACAGCTCCTTTATGCTTCTTGTCTCCAAGCTATGCCCTATTAGTCATTTTGCTCAGTTTCTTCTGGAAAGCTCTTTCCATTTGACAGCTTTTCTTGGTATATTTTCTGATTTCCTGACATCTCTCTGAAGTTAGGGGATCCAAACTTCAACAAGCAGAAAGCACCCATTTGATTAGGGCTACATACAATGATAGCAAAATCTTGTGTTACAGGATTGATTAGTTGCAAGCTTCTGCCATAGTCAAACCAGGGAAAACTTGAATGTAATGAGGCAAAGTTCTTTGGTGGTTTCACAGTGTGGGGTCTCACATTACAGAAATTAAGATTTGGTTCATCTTCCCAGTGGTCAGGGTTCTCTCTTAGTTCTAAGCCTTTATTTATGTTGGTTCTTCTTGCCTGAAATGTATGCCACATGCCACACCACCACCAGCATCTTTCCACCTCTGCTTGGTTTTGTGACCTCTTCCAAGATAGGCTACATTCTTCTTACTGCTTGTTCATGTTCTAGTACTTATCTCTGGGCCTTGTATCTGTCTACTGGCCTGTTTGGATCCTTCAGTCAAAGATAAGGTTCTTGCAGGCAGGGACTGTTTCTAATTCACTGCTGAACCACCAGAATCAATCCTGGGACTTGACAGATAATAGATGATATAAATGTTTGTTGAATGAATGAATGAATGAATGAAAGTGCCTGCATTGCATTCATTATTTCCACATTTTAGTTTCCCCTTTACAAGAGCCTCCATCCACCATTCGATTAGCAACTGTATACACAAGTTACAAGGCTAAGTGAGGAGGGCCAGAGAGGGGTGCTGTGTTTGTGATACCCAGGCATCCGTTCCACCAACACGGACTGAACATAGCCCAGAGACCAGGCATAATTCCGAGGAATAAAGACCGGGTGGCCCCAGCTCTCAGTGTGTTTACAATCAGTGTCCCCACTTGATGATACCACCATTTACTGAGCACCTCCCCTGGGCCCGGGGCTGGGTCAGGCACTTTGTGTGCATCATGTTATTTTGTTTTCATTGTAGGCATAGCCATGTGAATTCTTTGCAACTTAAAGATTTTAGTCCTACTGCTTCTTGTATTTTGCCTAAAGGTCAGAGATCAGGAGTTTCCTTATCGAAGAAACTTGGCCCGAGTCATTGTGAATGTGGAAGATGCTAATGATCACAGCCCTTATTTTACCAACCCACTCTATGAAGCATCTGTGTTTGAATCGGCTGCTCTGGGATCAGCTGTTCTGCAAGTGACGGCTCTGGACAAAGACAAAGGGGAAAATGCAGAGCTCATATATACCATAGAAGCAGGTGAGAGCTGGTGCAGATCGCAGCATCTGGCGTGGCGTGTGACCCTCAATGGTATTTATAGCGGTAACTATATGTAAAATTCATATAGTTACCGCTAGAATGTCTCCAAATGAATTTTTTGGCCAAGTAACTGCCCTATTTGCATGATGATGGTATATAAGGTTCTTGGCTTTTCAGTGATGTGTTTTCCATCATTGACAGTGAGAAAAGAGTTTCCTTTTACTGTGTCAGTCTCAGATTTTTTTCTGGAATGGAGAAGAGAGAAGAATGTGTAATAAACTCAGTGGATTTTACTTATGGGTCAACAAGCCATGGCCTCAGACTAAAATAACCAAAGCCTCCCACCATTTGAGGGCTGCCAGACAGTTCTGTGAATTGAATCGTAAAGGTTGTGGTTTATTTGTCAGCAGGTGGGCCGTGGGCTTCAGAAATTCCTGCAATCCGCCGATTAGCACAAACTCATTTCGCTAGAGGTGATCTGAGTAGCAAAGGAGTCAGTAAAATACTGAACTGTCTGCTTAACCGCACATAAATAAACACAGGCTCTTGTGTTGTTAAATTTGAGATTTAAAAAAAAATCAATTTTAACGTCTAGAAGGCAAGACCATAGTCTACTGATGGTTTGAAGATGGACAGTTCGGAAACATTTATGACAGAAGGGATGAATGTCTAAGCAAGAATAGGACTATAAGCCTCAAAACTATAGTTATCTGTTATCTGCTCTATTTCCCTTCCCTTCTTCTGTCTTTTTTGAATATTCAAGTCACATATTTCCAAAAATGTTCTGCAACATAATGTCTGTCATGCATAATGCCAAATGCTGTCTCCTTTCATGCCAGCATGGGAAAGCCTTGATTTAAATATGGAGCATTTTTGTGAGTAGTTGAATTAAAATATGAATGGTAGAATGACAGTTTAGAACTTAAAAGAAAAAAAAAAAAATATATATATATATAGCCAACAACCTTCTTTTCTAAGAAAGTCCCTGTATTGAATGGCAAATTTAAAACTGGTTCCTATATTAGGCACCCGCATTTTACATGAGTCTGTGTAAACTCTATCCAAAAAAAAAAAAAAAAAAGGACTTTGGTTTATAACACCCTGGTGCCCCAAGAGAAATCACCCGTTTCTTTTTCAGATTTCCATGTAATTTCCTTTCAGACTAAAACCTGACAATACGTTTATTTAAATGCTATTTTGCATCTCTTGTTTATCATAGGACATTTTCATTATTTCATTATACAATCCTTTTTCTTTTGGTTTCACAAATAATATAGAGAAATTTTAAAATATGTATGTTTAAATGTCGCAGAAAATGTCACCCATTCCAAGCGCTCTTTATATTCTTTCCCTATTTCTTCCTTAAGTTTATTCATTCATGCATATACATTGTTTCATGTAGTTGTAATCATTTAGAAATAGGGTTTTATTTCTACTTTTCTGAACCTCTTCTAAGCATTTGTCTGTGTATCTACTTGCTTTTTATATTTGTCATTAAGGCTACCACGTCTGCTCCTCTCAGATAGCCAGGCAATTTTTAAACCAATTTGGAGGTTCTCAAAGAGTAATTTAAGGGTAATTTACCATCCAGCTGAAAATTCTGTCTCACTTATCTTTCATCCTCCCCAGACTGTAGTCTGATGCTGAACAGAGAGAAGGAACTCAGTTATTTCTTCAATAGTGGAATAAAACTAAAGTTATTTCCTTAAAACATCTTTTATACAGATCTGAATTTCCAGAAAACTCACAGGAATGCTTGACATTTGAAAAAATAACCTTTGATAGGATATGTCAAAAGCTAACAAGAATGGCACTGTGCATGACAAATCCCAAGAAGTGGTCACTGGGCCCCTTCCCGGACAGACAGACCTGCACTAGACCTGGACTGGTTGTAGTGAAGCCAAGTTTCTCCCGGGATCGTGGTAGGAGACAGACAGATAACAGATGGTTGGTGTAAAGTACTTTTTATTTAAGTGCTCTCACCAATCTCAGAGAAGCAAGATTTTAGTCATTTACTGATGGGCCATCCGTTTCCTATCTCCCACCTGGTCTAAAGGAACTACTGAAGATTTTATTTTGGCCTGAAGGCGAAATTCAAGGGCAGGATTCCGGGTCTTATATTTAGTTCTGGTTTGATGTTTGGCTCCAGCAGTGCTCATGGGTGGCTCAGACAGGGCAGTAAAGGAAAGTCCGGGACTAAGAGTTGAGTTAGGATGCGGGCATATTGGCCCCTAAGATGCATACAGATAAAGAATTAAAATATTTTCTACATCTACCCCTCTCCATCATTCTGCACCAGGCACTGTGATGGATTCTAGGGAAGTCATGCTAAATAAGGTAAGCACAGCTTTTGCTCAGTTGCTGGGGCTGTTGGAAGCCATAGATTCCATGAAAACAAGCAGAGTTTAGCTTCCAAAGATTCAAGTGGAACAGAAAAGAATAAGCAAGAAGTGGATTCTAAGAAACCGAGACAGTATGTTGAAGAGGGAGAGAGACAAAGAGCCCATCTGGAGCTGATGTTTGAACATAACGTCCTGGAGATCAGTGGCCATGGAGGCAGGGTTGGGAAGCTCCACTCAAGGTCAGAAGCTGGCCCTCCTTCATCCCCGCCATTTGTATCTTGCTATGTGTGTATGGAGCCTGAACTAAGGAAAGACTTACCTGGAAACTCCACATGGGACGCCATAATGAGGATGTTGCATTCATCATTCAGGGTCACATGTTAGTGCCACTACCAGAAGGTGACCGTTACTTGGGTGTCTCTTTGTTTTCCTCCCCTGAGTTACTGAAGCGAAATGATCCCTGCCTCCTTGTAAGGGTCTATGAATCAAATCTTGGATCGCACTCAATTCCATGGGGCTATTTATCAACAGTTTACAAGCCTGCTCATGAGATCCTTGACCTTCTTCCAGTTGTCATCACAAATGGTCATTTAAAGTGGCAAAGTAAAAAATCCTGCATAATAAATGGTTTAGTGTCCAGCATATGGGCTAGGGGTTGAATCAGAGCTACAGCTGCCGGCCTACGCCACAGCCACAGCAACACCAGATCCAAGCCGCATCTGCGACCTACACCACAGCTCACGGCAATGCTGGATCCTTAACCCACTGGGCAAGGCCAGGGCTTGAACCCACATCCCCATGGATCCTAGTCGGGTCTGTTAACCACTGAGCCATGAAGGGAACTCCATCTCGTTTTATTTCAGAATGAGGCAGAGCGAATACACATAATTGTACTTCCTACTTGCCGTGCTATATAAAGTAGCCTTTAGATGAAGAGTTCATCTCCAGAAAATGACCCAATTCAACTCATTGCCTTGTTGATTTCTCTATTATAGGGAACACTGGGAACACATTTAAGATCGAACCGGTCCTGGGCATCATCACTGTCTCCAAAGAGCCAGACATGACGACAATGGGTCAGTTTGTGCTGTCAGTCAAAGTCACGGATCAGGGGTCCCCACCCATGTCTGCCACAGCAATTGTGCGCATCTCTGTCACCATGTCTGATAATTCTCACCCCAAGTTCACTCACAAAGACTACCAAGCTGAAGTAAATGAAAATGTTGATATTGGAACATCAGTCATTCTAATTTCCGCTATCAGTCAATCCACCCTCATTTATGAAGTCAAAGATGGAAACGTTGATGGGGTCTTTACCATAAATCCATATTCTGGAGTCATCACCACTCGGAAGGCACTGGATTACGAGCGTACCTCCTCTTATCAGCTCATTGTTCAGGCCACCAACATGGCAGGGATGGCTTCCAATGTCACAGTCAATATTCAGATTGTTGATGAAAATGATAATGCTCCAGTTTTTCTCTTTTCTCAATATTCGGGCAGCCTAAGTGAGGCGGCCCCTGTCAACAGCATCGTCAGGAGCTTGGATAACAGCCCACTGGTGATTCGAGCCACGGATGCTGACAGCAACCGGAATGCTCTGCTTGTGTATCAGATTGTGGAGTCCACGGCCAAGAAGTTCTTCACCGTGGACTCCAGCACAGGTGCCATCAGAACAATTGCCAACCTGGACCATGAAACCATCGCCCATTTTCATTTTCACGTGCACGTGAGAGACAGTGGTAGCCCCCAGTTGACTGCAGAGGGTCCCGTGGAAGTCAACATAGAGGTGACAGATGTGAATGACAACCCACCTGTTTTCACTCAGGCTGTGTTTGAGACAGTCTTACTTCTACCTACCTATGTTGGAGTGGAAGTCCTGAAAGTCAGTGCTGTGGATCCCGACTCCGAGGTGCCCCCTGAACTGACATACAGCCTAATGGAAGGCAGCTTGGAGCATTTTTTAATTGACTCAAATACTGGAGTGCTCACCGTAGAAAACAACAACCTCTCCAAAGACCACTACATGCTGATAGTTAAGGTGTCTGATGGAAAGTTCTACAGTACCTCCATGGCCAACATCTTGGTTGAAGAAGCCATGGACAGCGGCCTCCACTTTACACAAAGCTTTTACTCCACTTCCATCTCAGAGAACAACACTAACATAACCAAAGTTGCCATTGTCAATGCAGTTGGAAATCGCCTTAATGAGCCTTTAAAATACAGCATCTTAAACCCAGGAAATAAGTTCAAGATAAAATCTACCTCAGGGGTCATCCAGACCACTGGAGTCCCCTTTGACCGTGAAGAACAAGAGTTGTATGAGCTGGTGGTGGAAGCCAGCCGTGAGCTGGACCATCTTCGGGTGGCAAGGGTGGTGGTCAGGGTTAACATTGAAGACATAAACGACAACTCTCCAGTCTTTGTAGGCCTGCCTTACTATGCTGCTGTGCAAGTTGATGCTGAGCCTGGCACTCTGATTTACCGAGTGACAGCCATCGACAAAGACAAAGGTGCAAATGGAGAAGTGACCTACGTCCTGCAGGATGACTATGGCCACTTTGAAATTAACCCTACTTCAGGGAATGTCATTTTAAAAGAAGCATTCAACTCTGATTTGTCCAACATTGAGTACGGAGTCACCATCCTAGCCAAAGATGGCGGCAAACCCTCTTTGTCCACATCCGTGGAACTTCCCATCACCATTGTCAACAAAGCAATGCCTGTGTTTGATAAGCCCTTTTATACAGCATCCATCAATGAAGATGTCATCATGGACACCTCCATTCTAAGCATCAATGCCACCAGTCCAGAAGGACAGGGTATCATATATATCATTATTGATGGGGATCCTTATAAACAGTTTAACATTGACTTTGACACTGGGGTCCTGAAAGTTGTTAGCCCTTTGGATTATGAAATTACATCTGTTTACAAGTTGACGGTGAGAGCCAGTGATGCCCTTACTGGTGCTAGAGCTGAAGTGACTGTTGACTTGCTAGTTAATGATATAAATGACAACCCCCCTATTTTTGATCAACCCACGTACAATACAACGTTATCAGAAGCATCTCTCATTGGGACACCTGTTTTACAAGTTGCTTCTACCGATGCGGACTCACAAAACAATAAAATGGTCCATTATCAGATTGTCCAAGATACTTACAATAGCACGGATTATTTTCACATAGACAGTGCAAGTGGCTTGATCCTGACGGCAAGGATGCTGGACCACGAGCTAGTGCAACACTGCACTTTGAAAGTCAGAGCAACAGACAGTGGCTTCCCATCACTGAGCAGCGAAGTCCTGGTTCATATCTACATCTCCGATGTAAATGACAACCCTCCAGTCTTTAATCAGCTCATTTATGAGTCATATGTGAGTGAATTAGCCCCCCGGGGCCATTTTGTAACCTGTGTGCAAGCCTCTGATGCAGACAGCTCTGATTTTGACCGATTGGAATACAGCATCTTATCTGGGAATGACCGGACGAGCTTTCTGATGGACAGCAAGAGTGGCGTCATTACCCTGTCCAACCACCGGAAGCAGAGGATGGAGCCTCTGTACAGTCTCAACGTGTCTGTTTCTGATGGGCTGTTCACTAGCACCGCCCAGGTGCATATCAGGGTACTTGGGGCTAACCTGTACAGCCCTGCCTTTTCACAAAGCACCTATGTTGCTGAGGTGAGAGAGAACGCGGCTGCTGGGACAAAGGTAATTCACGTTCGAACCACCGATGGGGATCCAGGGACATATGGGCGGATCAGCTATGCCATCATCAATGACTTTGCTAAGGATCGATTCCTCATCGATGGCAACGGACAGGTCATCACAACAGAAAGGCTCGACCGAGAAAACCCTCTGGAAGGAGACATCAGTATTTTTTTGAGGGCCCTCGATGGTGGAGGGAGAACAACTTTCTGCACCGTGAGGGTGATTGTGGTGGATGAAAATGACAATGCCCCCCAGTTCATGACGGTGGAATACAGAGCCAGCGTCCGAGCAGACGTTGGACGGGGTCACCTGGTCACTCAGGTCCAAGCCATGGATCCAGATGATGGAGCCAATGCAAGGATTACTTACTCCCTCTATAGCGAGGCCTCAGTCTCGGTGGCTGACCTCTTGGAAATAGATCCTGACAACGGCTGGATGGTCACAAAGGGCCATTTTAACCAGCTGAAGAACACAGTACTGTCCTTCTTTGTCAAGGCCGTGGATGGGGGCAGCCCCGTGAGACACGCCCTCATCCCCGTCTACATCCATGTCTTGCCCCCCGAAACGTTCTTGCCCTCATTCACCCAGCCTCAGTATTCCTTCACAGTCTCAGAAGATACAGCCATTGGGAGCACAGTGGACACCCTGAGGATTTTGCCCACTCAGAATGTCAGGTTCAGCACAGTTAATGGGGAGCGGCCAGAAAATAACCAAGGGGGTGTCTTCATCATAGAACAGGAAACGGGCACCATCAAGCTGGACAAACGTCTGGACCATGAGATCAGCCCAGCCTTCCACTTCAAGGTAGCAGCCACCATACCGCTGGATAAGGTAGATATCGTGTTCACCGTGGATGTTGACATCAGGGTCCTGGATTTGAATGACAACAAGCCAGTCTTTGAAACCTCAAGCTACGAGACCGTCATCATGGAAGGGATGCCCGTGGGCACCAAACTCACGCAGGTGAGAGCCGTCGATGTGGACTGGGGAGCCAACGGGCAGGTCACCTACTCCCTCCACTCGGATTCTCAGCCCGAAAAGGTGATGGAAGCCTTCAACATTGACAGCAACACGGGCTGGATCAGTACCCTGAAGGACCTGGATCATGAGACAGACCCCGCGTTCACGTTCTCCGTGGTGGCCTCCGACCTCGGGGAGGCCTTCTCTCTTTCTTCCACGGCACTGGTCTCTGTAAGGGTGACGGATATAAATGACAACGCTCCGGTCTTTGCCCACGAGGTGTACCGGGGAAATGTGAAGGAGAGCGACCCTCCAGGCGAGGTGGTGGCCGTCCTCAGCACCTGGGACAGAGACACTTCTGACATTAACCGTCAAGTCAGCTATCACATTACAGGTAAGACTCTCCCCTCTGTTTTCACTTTTCCCCCTGCTTTCTAGAGAAGGATGGAAGGTGGCTGGAGTCAGAGTAGCAGAGAAGAAGGAAGATGAGGGCTTGAGAAATTATCTCAACTCTCTGGGGCTGAGGAAAAGACCCGAGTAGATGCAGTTTCTTAGTTGTAAATAACTCAGCCTTGGTTTGGACGTCAGTGGTTTAACTATGACAGATTACCTAGATTGGTACTCAGTCCTTGAATCACCTTTTGTCATTTAAAAAAGAGTCCAAGAGGTCCCTGGTGACCTAGTAGTTAAGGATCTGGTGTTGTCCCTGCTGTGGCTCAGGTTCAATCCCTGGCCCAGGGAACTTCTGCATGCGACAGCTGTGGACAAAAAACAATTAAAAAAAAAAAAAAAAGAGTCCAACCACATATCTCAGTTGAAGAAATGAAAATAAAAGCTCTTTTGATGAGGGTAGGTATTTTTAAGTATGTTCCTTTTTCCTACTTTTTATAGTGGTAAGAAAAATAACTTCACTTACAACTTTTTTCCTGGTGGTAAAAACTCAGATGCACACAGACTCACATGCATGAGCGTGCTTATACAAATTAGGGGACATGGTTTGACCTTCGGCTGAAAAGTCGTAAATGGTACCTGCAAGTCAAAGTGTATGTCTTCTGACATCACAGTTATCTTTGATCCCTTTTCTGTCTTTCTGGATAATAAAGAACATTTCAGTGGGAAAGCCAAGAGAGACAAATAAGGTCACCCAGAGTACACCAAAAAGTGCCACCATTGCTCTGAGAGCAGAGGCTCTCGTGTCAGAAGAGATGTCACTGATCAGGGGTCACATTCCGGGGTGACTGGCCTTAAACTGCAAAGAGCAGAGGGTTGGTGGTGTGTGATAGCAATCTTCCTAAATACTATTTTGGTAGGGGGGTAATTAAAGCTAATATTTTGATGTTGTGACATTCAAAGGCAGAACATAAGCAGAGCGCCAAAAGATTTTAAAGAACCCATCAATACTTGTAGTCAGGTGACTTCCCTTTAGAAAAACTGCATTATTCAAAGTGAAAAATGAATTAATTAGCATGCCCTCAGGACACAGAATCTGCTTAAGTACGTTAGTGGGAAAGTTAATTAATCACTGCAGAATAAGCTCCACGGGAGTGCGTGTGTCATTGCTTGGGACCGCCACACCTCACTTCCATAATACTCTTCATTTTCTTTATGGAACTGCTTTCTTGATGCTGTTTTCTGTTTAAAGTTCTTAATGCATTTACGCTTTATCTGATAGCTTCGTGGTTTTTTTTTCTCATTAAAATGTACATTTCTGCTGTAAAAACATGAGCGATAGTAGTAAGGAAAGAAAGGTGAGTAAAACATCATTTTGATTTATCTGCATTCGGTTTCAGACCAAAAGCTTTTTAGGCATTCTCAGGGCTACTTTTCTATGAGAAAGAACTGTAAAATACTCAGCATTAATTATTTATACAATGCCTCTGAATTCTCAGTGGATGGTTTAAGGGACCACCCCATCGACTTTACTAAAGTAATGAAAACAGAGTAGGTTCAAGCTACCGTAACTATTCGCTGGGCCAGCCACCGACTGATTTTAATTAGATTTAACTTTTGCTCTTGATGTAACACAACTTGGCTGGGCTGCCACAGATTAACCAAGGACCATTAATCATTTTATTTAACAAAAAGCAGCGTGGGCCTGCACCGAAAGCATTTAATAGAGAGGTTACATTTGCGCCTGCTGGAATAATATTCGACTGAAGCATAACTGAATCCCAGCCAGTGGGGGAGGAAAACGATATCACAAGGAGAACCCCGTGACCCCCTGCTTCAGCAGGGCATGTTTCTCAGTCTCAAGGCTGTTGGCGCTTGGGGCTGGATAAGTCTCTCTTGTGGGTGGTCGTTCTTTGCTGTAGGTGGTGTTGTAGGACAGTCACCAGCATCTCTGGTTTCTGTCCAATAGATTCCAGCAGCATCACTATCACCCCTGAGCTGACATTAGGAAATGTCTCCAGAATTGACAGAGGTCCCAGGGCAGTGGATCCGGGTTGTGGCGGAGGAACCACTACCTTCCAGGAATGTGCAGCCCTAATCATTTCTGCACTGTCTCCTCGATAAGGTCCATTTTTCCCATGCTTGCCCCACAAGATGGAGCCCCTGGACTGCCCCACCCCCGTGCCTTATAACCCAGAGTGCAATCTGGCACTCAGACCGCTGCTGCTCATGTAACCCCTCCAGAAGGACCTTGACCTTCGCCCTCTGTTCTTTTAAAGACTTCGTTGTAGGAGTTCCCATCCTGGCTCAGCCATTAACAAATCTGACTAGCAACAATGAGGATGCAAGTTCAATCCCTGGCCTCACTCAGCGGGTTAAGGATCCGGCGTTGCCATGAGCTGTGGTGTAGGTCGCAGACGCAGCTCGGATCCTGTGTTGCCGTGAGCTGTGGTGTAGGTTGCAGATGCAGCTCAGATCCCGCGTTGCTGTGGCTATGGCGAAGGCCGGCAGCTATAGCCCCGATTAGACCCCTAGCCTGGGAACCTCCATATGCCTCAGGTGCAGCCTTAAAAAGCAAAAAAAAAAAAGGCTTCATTGTAATGAGATGGCTCTCCCTTTCAATGAAGTCGCGGCCACTGGGCAGTAGGGCTTTCCACATTTATTTACTGTCGCTCTTTCCCAGCGGAAAGTAAGCTCTACCAGGAGAGTGGGGATTTTTGGTAGTTTTGTCCACTGCTGTCATTCCACAGCCTGGCGCTATGCCTGGCCAAGAGCAGGTGACAAATATATGTTGAATGCCCTGACAAACAAAAGGGTGATGATGGAACTGCATTCCCGGCTTCTTGCCAGATGTCTTGACCGGTCTTTTTCCATGTTGGAAGTGACCTCGTTCCCTTTTCAGATTTGGAGGTCAAGGTGATTTTCTTCTTTCTGCCTCCAAGCTGCTCTTGCCTCTGTGTATTTCCATGATGTGGGCAAGTAATATGACTGGGCCCACTTTCAGTGTTTTAGCCTCATAAGAATGGGTTCCACTCCAGCGCTTCTGCTTTTCTTCCACTTTCACCAGCTTCGCTCTGATGCATTTGATCTAACTGCAGTACTTATCTTTGAACAGCTCCTCAAATGACCCCTCCCTGGGGCCATTTAATCCTAAGGGGTCTTCGTCTGTCACATGAACTTTTCTCCCCCCAGCTCCAGTCCTTGTAAGAACCGCTGTATGATAAAGCCTTCATTAGAAGTTTCCTTAATAGAACTGACTGCCTTTCCTTGATTGCATAATCAACGGCTAATGAAATTGTCTTGGTAACAAGAGCTATGGTGTATTACATCCTCTCTTGAGACGAAGTGCTAAGACAGTTGTGTCATCCGGAGAAGAAGATTGATTGTTCACAGTTTGAATGTGATTGTCCTTAAGGGGAACGAAATAAGAGACCATCTCCAGCTTCTCCAAATGCATTTTCTTCTCTTGGAAAGTTACTGTTTTACTTTCCACACAAGCCAAGTGTATAAAAGATCATGCTTTGTTGCAGGAAAATCAAAAGGAAGTTTGTCCTTTTTTTTTTTTTTTGTACCGTCAAGTAAATGATGCAGTCACCTGGATGACCCCACACGGGCCTCTCACTGTAAATGGAGATCAAAGATTTTCATTGCTCTTTTTTCACCACAGGAGGAAACCCCCGAGGAAGGTTTGCCCTGGGCCTGGTGCAGAGCGAGTGGAAGGTCTACGTGAAGAGACCGCTAGACAGAGAAGAACAAGACATTTACTTCCTCAATATCACTGCCACCGACGGGCTCTTTGTCACTCAGGCCATGGTGGAAGTGACAGTCAGTGATGTGAATGACAATAGCCCAGTGTGTGATCAGGTGAGATCTGCAGAAATATTGGTTCTATGGCTGCTTTGGCCTCTGCCTCTCTAAAATTAAGTCAAAAGCCATTTCACTTTTCTTCTTAAGGCCAGGCTACTTTCTACCCTTATTGCCTTAGTCAGTGAGCTCCAGTTAGATATAAGGGGGTAGGAGGTGGACTCTAGGATGAAATATTATAAACATGGGAGTTCCTGTCGTGGCGCAGCGGAAACGAATCCGACTAGGAACCACGAGGTTGCGGGTTCGATCCCTGGCCCTGCTAAGTGGGTTAAGGATCCGGCGTTGCTGTGAGCTGTGGTGTAGGTTGCAGACGCGGCTCGGATCCCGACTGTGGCGTCGGCCGGCGGCTGCAGCTCCTGTTAGACCCCTAGCCTAGGAACCTCCATATGCCGCGGGTGCGGCTCTAGATAAAGGCAAAAAGACAAAAAAAAAAAAAAAAGAGCATATGTAACACCCTCGGATACCTAATTCTTCCCACCAAGAGAACAAACAAAAAAATAAAATCGTGAGTCTTAAAATTAAATAATCTATAAGGACCCATAAAGGACATGGTGATTTTTTTTTTTCTGTCTAAAGCACTGATTTTTGTAAAAGAAGAACATACCACTCAAAAGTGTGAGTTACCTTTCTGGGTAAGTTTCCACAGCTGGTTGGTGGTGATGTTTGTAAGGGAGCTGGGTCTCCAGGCTCCTCGTGAAGTGGCCTTTCCACCACAGTTCAAAGCAGGACAGCCAAGGCAAGATGCCAGTACTGGATTTTATTTCCTTTCGTACTGAAATTAAATCATTTAATTTAAAGGACATTTACCTTGTCCTTACCATGTGGATCAGGAGACAACATTGGTGTTCTGTAACTTAGGAAAGTGATGCAAGTAGATTTAGTCTCTGAGGCTAACGGCCGATGTTAGGAGTGGCTCTTCAAAATGTGGAAGGGTCCCAAGGCTCACTGGTGCTTAAGTGAAAAGAGGAGTATCGTCAACTCATGATGCCTGTCACTGCTCCACAGGGGCACAGGCTTTGGTCTGTTTTCTTCTCTATGATACTCCTAGCATCTCAACAATACTTGGCACATAGGAGGTGCTCAATCAGTATTTGTTGAATGAATGAGCATGGGAGGGACCAGGCAAGAGATAGTCTATGTTTCATCATATCATGTAAGATGATTCTGTGGTCAAGGAAAAACGTAGCAGAAGATAAGTTACATGAATGCCTTTTTGGAGAAGTCATTTAGAATGCTAAATGTGACAATTACCCCATGCATACTAATGACTTAATTGCCTTTCTTTACCTCTGCCTAGGTGGCATATACAGCATTATTTCCCGAAGACATTCCATCAAACAAAATCATCCTGAAGGTCAGCGCCAAGGATGCTGATATTGGAGCCAATGGAGATATACGATACTCACTCTATGGGTCTGGAAACAATGAATTTTTTCTAGATCCAGAAAGTGGTAAGGCAAAATTTATTCTTTGGATAAATGCCATTGTTAATCTGTGAGAGAAATGAAATTTTCATGTGGTCTTATCACTATGGGGTACTTAATACACAAAGCCCTGATAGGCTGCTCTGCCGTCTTGGATTCTAAGAAAATACTAATAGCACGTGGTGTGTGGAGGACACAGGCTTCATTTGGCTTATGAAACTGGCTCTAACTTTACCTCCATTTATTAGCACCGAGTAATTGGATGTGTTTATTTGCTTCTCCTCTTGCTCACATGCATGAGTTAAAGCAGCTGCCCTGTAAGAGTATAAATGGGGTTATATCACAAATGCGTCTTTCCATGCAAACCAGATAGCAATGCGTAATAAGAGTTTTGCCTGGTTGGAATCCCTTTCAAGTCCCCTTCCCAATGCTTATTAACAGAGTTGTCTGGTTTTTATTTAACATTCCTGTCTAGTTTCTCTGAAGCTATGAGCCCTCAGATTTGCTTACATGTTGAGCTAAAATTTATAAGGTGAAAGGTTATGCACAATAAAGGCAGATGCCTGCATTGAAGGCCAATGCCAACAGAAAAGACGTTTTCTGTGGAGGGCAGTGATTTCAGTTTTGTGTAGTGGATGGTCCATTCATTGACAATTTTGTGTCAAAGATTGAATAATTTGTGTATTTCCAATGTTGGTCCTAATGAACAGTAATTAACCCCCGACTCTCCAAAAGGCATTCATTGGTTTTTTCCTGAGCCCTCTTCTATGTCAGCTGTATCTGCTGAGAAATGCTTAGCTATATAGCCATATACTACTTAGCTCTAGAGGCCTGGCAATTTTTTATTCAATAGCTAAAATTTATCGAGTGACTCCTAGACCTAAAAGTACATTATGGGATATTTGGGATAGACTCCAAGATGAACAAAACAAACCATGCCTAAAGAATACTGTAACCCAGTGGAGAAGACAGAGCAGTAGGTCAAAAATGATAATAATAGAAATAACAATAATAATGAAAGGCAGAATGACATGAGTGCCCAGGAGAGCTATATCTGGGCACAGAGGAAGAAGTAGCTAATATTCTGATGAGAGGGAAGAGGAAACTGTTTTAAAAAGAGCTGGCATTTGAACTAAGTCAGGATTCTAGCAGCCAAAGGAGGACGCTGCCGGCCACGGAGGCAGCATGGACAGATGGCGCCACATCCGGGGAATGCCACGGTCAACACTGTCCCTGGTCGGAGGAGCCACAGAATGGCTTTAGGACAAACGTGGTGGGAAAAAGAACTTTAGCCTAGATCTTAGAGAGTCTTGAATGCCCAGCTGACACACCACTGGAGGAGAAGTGGGATGTGTGTGAGAACTGGCTGCTGCCAGGAAGCCATAGGAGGAATAGCTTTGTAAGTGCTGCTGGCTTTGTCCCAGTTATATCCACTAATTTTATTGAGTACATAATACCATTTCATGAGCCCTACTTTTCACCAGACAACATTTATTTAGGTCTGTCATTGTGCTTATTGCCATTATCTATTGAAATTTAAATAGAAACAACAACAAAAATCTCCATAGGGGCCAACCCCCAGGACCAGGACAGCTACCCCAGTAGCTCAGATGCAGACATAACCTCTCTCCATCCACCCTGGTTGCCAAAGAGCTGCTGTTCCAAGCTTCATAGATATTCCCCCGCTGGAACTCTCCTCCAGCAACCACAGGCCCTTCCACCATCTAGCAAGTGGCCTTCCTCTGTGACACTAGGAGTCTTTTGCAACCTCTTTCTGATAAAGCCAGTCTGACTTGACTCTTTGTTTTCCTTTAAAAGACATTAACTCTCTACAGGCAGAGAGATGGCCCCTTCTGGGTCTACGGATCATTGACCTGATTGAGCATCAGAGAACTAAGGACGGTGGTCCATTCTCCATGCTTTTTCTGGAGCTATAGCAGAAATCCAGAAACATGGCTACTCTCTAGAGCAGGTATTGAGAGATTAAAAAGAGGTACGGAGTTTCTCTCTATGCTGCCAGAAGAAGGAATTCCTGATACGAGAGGCTTTGCAGTGGGATTAATTCACCCAAAGGTCATACAGTTAGCTCTTTGTTGCATCTAGAATCCCATAAATTTTCCCCCGATGCTTAAAAAAATTGAACTTGCTCCATTTTTCGAAGTACGAGACACTTGAACCAAATGTCAGTGGTCCTTCCTGTACTGGGGGATTCTTTATGTAACTGATTCTCTGCTCTTCAAAGAAAGACCGTTTTTGAAAGGCCAGGCCATTTATTTTCACAGGTGAGTTAAAAACCTTGGCACGATTGGACCGGGAGAGGATCCCCGTGTACAACCTCATCGCCAGGGCCACGGACGGGGGTGGCCGGTTCTGCCAATCTGAGATCCATCTGATCCTGGAGGACGTGAACGATAATCCGCCGGTGTTTTCTTCTGACCACTATAATGCCTGTGTCTACGAAAACACAGCCACCAAGGCTCTGCTGACCCGAGTTCAAGCGACGGATCCCGATGTTGGTAAGTCTGTCGCCCCTGTGGGGTGCCCCCCACCCCCCCACCCCGTGTCCCCCAAGGACACATTGCTGCCTTCAGTTCCATCAGCCTGCCTTGGCTGCTTAATGAGAATAAGTACAGGAAACCACAGTTCAGCTCTTCACATGCACGAGAGAGAACTCTGCAAGGTGTCTTCCCTCCTCTTTCTAGGGTTTGAAGAAGCAGTATGATGAATTCCTTTGCCTTTTCACAAAGAGTTGGGGGTTTGCATTTTTTAACCTTTAGAATAAAAATAATAGCTTTCTTACTTGCCCAGTCCTCCAGAACATAGTTAAAATGCTGTGTTGTGTGGCAGGGAGAATTCATTTCCATTTCTATAAAGAATTGCATCACATGCTTCAGCTGAAATATGACAATCTCGATTTATGGTAGTGCCCCATAGTGCAAAGACCAATTACTAAATGTGCTGCCGGTTCAATGTGGATTTTTTTTAAACTGCCATTTTCCAAAGCATTTTGGTCATATAAACTGACAGTACTGGGGAGGGGGAGGGTGGAAGGGATAAGAAGGAATTAGAATTGGAAGTTGCTAATAAAGTTTCTGTTCAAATCCACTTTGCATAACGAGATGGTGAGTTAGAAAAGACCTGGAGTTAATTGCTAGGTAGTTCTTCTGAGAATGCATAAGTTATTGAGGTGACTGCATGATGGCATGTAAATACGAAAGGGCATATAGACAGCCTCTGGGTTGTGCATTTTAAGAGCTGTAAATCAGAGGACTGGGGAAGGATGGGGTGTGTCTGCTATGCTAAACAGGCCTTTATATAATTCAGTGTCTTATTGCTTAATTCTGAATTGAAAGAAAAATTATTGAACTAATGGAAAAGTAAATACATGATAATTAGTTGAAAACAAACGTGGAGCCCGAGGTCTCTGCGTATTTCCCCTTAGAGAAATTAGTGACTACACTGTCAATTATTGTTCTTACCTTATTAGCATAATTTTCAAGGCTTGAGAACCAACTCTTTAAAAGGCTGCCTGTTGTAAAGCGTGGTTAAAAAAAATGATTAACTGGAAAAGTCTCTTTTATTTGTAATTATGTGATTTTATTTATATGATTACCCTTTTTTAAAGGAGGATAGAAAAGCATTCTCTGGACTCTTGTTCTAGACTTTTTGGGGAAAAGAAAGAGGACAGAAATCATGCACATGAATCGTTAATAATTTAAATCTGACCTTCGGAATGGATAACTCAGCCATAGATATTTTAAGATTTAAAATTTTTAATTCAAATTAAATTAGCATTTCAATTTTTTTACAGTTGGGATTTTTCTACTCGCCTCCTTCATAAAGGAAGGGGGTGTGCTCTATCGCTTGGAGATTGAGGATAGAAGGAGTTGGGTCAATAGACACGATGCTTCAGACAGTGGAGGGTGGGAAGATGTTACTGACTCACAGATGTGATTGTGCTAAAGACCCAGCAGTTCCCTCTGTCCTCACTTCTTCTGAGTCAGCTGTCCAGGTTGGGAGTTGGAGAAAAAGGGCTATGTGCCCTGGGCATTAGCAGGGCAGAGATGAAGAAGCCTTTAAAGGACCAAACCCACGGAGTTCCCTTTGTGGCTCAGTGGGTTATGGAACCCAGCTATTTTCCATGAGGATGCATCTCCAGTCCCTGACCTTGTGCAGTGGGTTAAGGAGCCTGGGATGTAGGTCGCAGACTCCACTCGGATCCGTGTTGCTGTGTCTGTGGGTATAGGCCAGCAGCCAAGGCTCCAATTCAATCCTTAGCCTAGGAGCTTTCATATGCCGCACATGAGGCCCTAAATAGCAAAAAATAAATAAAAATTTAAAAATAAAGACCAAACCCAGGAGTTCCTGCTGTGGCACAATGGCATCGCCGCAGCTGTGGCTTCGGTGGCAACTTTGGCCTGGGCACTCTACCTGCCGCAAGGCAGCCAAAAAAGAAAAAAAGTCCAAAGCCAGAGTAATGACCTTATCAGCACCCGCACCTCCCTCTGCTCGTTTGCACTAATTAGTTTCGGGCTTATATTCAGTGCTTCAAAGAGACCTGGAAGTTATGAGTGCTGCTTATATAAAGTGTATTCACTCAGGAAAACTCCAGCATAAGACACTAGGTTCTGGGTCATTTTCCCAGTTTTTGTAGCACTCATTTAACTTTAAAAAATGGAAGACCTGAGATAGCTGGGGAAGAACAAATGAACACTTCTGAAAAGGCAGGCTGAGCACCTCCTGTATCCAGGCGCCAGGCTGAGGAGGTGGCTTTGAAGGTCTTGGCCAGAGCCCGATTCCAGCAACCTGGGCGTAAGTCTGCACTGTGATCGAACCCACATTCTCTAGAGTCCCCAGGGGTCAGTGACTGGGGGCTTATGCCCTTCTCCCTAGCAGCCTGATTTGAACATTTTCGCTCTTAGGAGAGCACATTTCTTCATCTTCTGGAAGCGGGCACAGTAGAGCAGCAGCTGCATGCTGCAAAGACCAGGTTGCAGGAGTGGGCCATTCACCTGGGGGCCAACCTCAAATTCACCTGCCCTGAAGTCGAGTTTGTACAGGAACCGTTAAGACTGAATCCAGCCCTCTAGTGACTTTAACTTGGCTTATATACAGAGTTCCAAAAAAGTTGGCATCAATTGTCAGTAAAAGCCAGGAGATATTTATTTGAAATTTGAATTTCTGGCATTTTCTAAAAACAGTGTTTAGAAGACTCAGCAGTTCCAGGCACAAAGTCCCACAGAGGTAGGAACCTAATAGCAGCTGCCCCCATGATATCGGGCAGTTCTCACCCTCCCAGTCATCTCACTCACTTATATTACCACCTGACCTCATGGGCCCCTTCTCTAGAGTGCCAAGGAAATGTCTGATTTTTTAAGGACTTCTAATTTTGAAGTAATCGTAGATCCACAGGAAGTTGCAAGAAAATGTACAGGAGCTGGCATGTACCTTTTACCTAGCACTTTCTCCCAATGATACCATCTTGCATGACTACAGTATGCTCAGATTTGGGTACAGGTGGTGTGTGTGTGTGGGGGGGGGGGTTCTGTGCAGTTTTATCACTGGTGCAGCTGCATGGAACCACTTGCTGGTGGTTCATCCACCTGCGGCCCCTTGATAACCACACCCACTTCTTCCTGGCCATCCTTCCCAGTCAAAAGCCCTGGCAACCGCTAATCTCCATATCTATAATTTTGTTATTTCAAAAATGTTATTTAAATGGAATCATGTAGTTTGTAACCTTTTGCAGTTGGCTTTCTTCACTCAGCCTCATTCCCTTGAGAGCCATGCAAGTTGTCTAATTGGTTTTTACTTTAGTGAAGAACATTGGCTCCATTTTTATAAATGTCATGGCTCTTTGCTGCGTGAAACTTCTTTTGTTAAGCGTATTCCTTTACCTAAAGTTACACATGATTTCATCAGCATTTGGCTACAGTATATACTGTCACTGTAAATTGCAGAGAAAAGACAAAGATGTATTAAGCTGAAATCTGATTCCATCGCTTCATGAATTCAAAACTCTTACAGTGACTTGCTAACCTTTCATATCCTGGTTTTCTAATTTTGAAAAATATTATTGGTTTTAGCCAAACAATTCCTTCCTGTGCCAAATTCATTATTCATAATGAACCAACACTAATGTTAGAATAACTGCCTAGGTCAGGAATTAAGTAAAAACAGAGGAAGACTGGATCATTTAAGCACCCATTTTATGAGTTCTAAGAAATAGCATGGCAGCTGTCTAGATTTTCCCATTAAATTCTTGGTTTTCCTATAAAATGGAAACATCCTCAGTTCAGTGAACTAACGGCATGAGTTTACGACGTAACGTTTATAAAAATGTAATCTTTTCCGTAAAGACTGGGAGATCTTTTGTCTCACTCTCTCTTTGGGGCTAATATTTTGCTAATTAGTCTACCTCTGAAGGTAGGATTTGTGTACAGTTTTGAGGGCTTTGAAGCTAGCAAGGGGACTATGCAATGATGAGGATCAGAGCTAAAATCTGCGACCAGTTAAGGCAAAGTGACGTGAAAATAAAATGTAAACTTGCACTGGAAATTAAGCCAGAGCCCATAATTTTTTGAGAGGCCAAGGAAGGTCCAGATGTTTGAGAAGCAAGAGGACATTATTTTCCTCTTGTGAATCTGGAACATAGAGCCCGGAAAAGTTCTCATGAGCGACTGCCTGCTTTCCTGTAAAATATTTCCCACAAGGTTTAAAACTTCTTTCAGGGATTTCGGAGAAAGTTGGAGGCTCGTAACACATATCAGTCGTTTTCCAATGTTCAGTGAACTGCTGGGTAGCAGACGTTAGAGAAGGAACTCCAGGAGGAACGTGCAGTGACGGGCCTCGGGTTCTGTGCAATAGTGAAGGGCGTAAATCAGGAGCCCACAGACCTTGAAGAAAAGGCAGAGTGCCCAGCATGAATGGGATTTCGACAGAGGGAGGAAGGCATTTAGGAAGACAGGAACCAGCAGGCTGACGTCGCAACGCTGGGAAAGTGTGGATCCACCTGAGTAGCTGGGAGAGCGAGGGCGGTGGGGTGACAGGAGTGTGGACGCAGCTGGAGATTCACTGAGGCCAGAAAGTGCGCGCGTAAACTAATTGGTGAAAAAGAGGAGTTTGTGTCGTGGCTCAGTGGTTAACCAACCCGACTAGCATCCATGAGGACTCGGGTTCGGTCAGTGGGTTAAGGATCTGGCGTTGCTGTGAGTGGTGGTGTAAGTCACAGACATGACTCGGATCCCAAGCTGCTGTGGCTGTGGTGTAGGCCGGCTGTAGCTCCGATTCGATCCCTAGCCTGGAAATCTCCATAGGCCGCGGGTGCGGGCCTTAAAAGACAAAAAAGAACAAGAAGAAGAACCACCGCACACTTGGGAGGAAAGAAATTCATCAGTTCTGGGCTTTGGAAATACTATTCCGAAAGTCACCTCGAGCACAGGAGTTAGGAAAGCTTCTAGAAGATTATTGAGAAAGATCCCGGGGACCACAATGCAAATGGTAGCTTCAAGATGGAAAAGGAAGGAGCAGATGAGAGAGAGGTTTTGCCTGTGAAGTCTGTTGAGTTTGACAATGGACTGGATTGAAGGCAAAATGGCCAGGCTGGACAAGAATTCATACTCAGACACCAGGTGAAGGTGTGGCCTGAACAGAAATAGCCTTGGAGGCCTGAAGCAGGACCTGGTGTAGGAAGATGAAGAATTGGAGACACACTGGGAATTAAAGGACAGTCCTTCAGAAAAAAAAGTCAGGAATATAGATAACAAATTTGCTAATCATAACAAAGTAGGGAGGTTTCGCCTTCGAGGGGTTTACAGTCGTCGTGGGAAACAGGCAAGCACAGATCCAAAGAAAAATGTAGTAAGTGCATCTATAAAAGTAGGGCTTTTGTAAGGATTAGTCAGCACGTATAAAATGCTAGCACAGGTCCCTGTGGGAACGTGAAGGCATGAGCAATGAATTTTCCAATGGGATGACTCAGGAAGGATTCACAAAGTGGTATGAGCATCTGAGTTGAGTTTTAAGGGTTGGGACTTGAACTTGGATAGGCAAGAAGAGGGGGAAAGATCCAGTAGTGAGAGATAGAGGAAGGGAGGAGAGGGGGGAAGCGGGGAGAGAGAGAAAAGGAGAGGGGGGAGAGGGAGAAGGAGTGCTGAGGTTGCATTAGCCAAAACAGGCTTGACTGAGGTAACTTTTTAAAAACTCTCAGTGTTTCAGCACAGCAGAAGTTGCATTCTTGCCCCTGTGAGGTGCAGGTCTGTATGGGTCCATTCAGAGACGTGGATATCTGGTTCCTCCATCCTGTCAACACCACCTTTGCGACCTTTGGCTCCCAAGGTCACTACAGCAGGAGGAAAGAGTGATGAAGGAAGCAGACCAGCTTCTAGCTGCCTCAGCCAGGGAGAGAGCCACGTCCCCCCAGCTGCTAGCCATTGCCCAGAACTAGTCAGAGGAGGCGGAGAAAGGTAGGTGTGGCCACGGGGTGTTTAGTGAGCACGTATTATCTCCGCCACAATGATGAAAGCAGCCCCAGCGGGTCCCAAAGAGGTGGGAGAGGGTGACGTTACTCATATAGGAGAGGATTAGCTTCAGCAACATGGAGAGACCCTTTGACCTTAGAAATGAAAGGAAAAAGAGAAGCAGAAAGAAAAGACCCTGAAACTCAAGGGAAGAAACTAAGAGGGAGATACTGAGGCTCACCCTGTGGGAGGCTCTCGTGAGCCCTCAGACATCCCATGTGGTAAGAGGTTCCTTCAGCTGAGGAGACTGACATGGCGGCCGCGGGGCTGGGCGCCCTGAGGTGAGTGCAGAGAGTGAGTCTCTCTCAGGGATTAGAGGGAACGAGAGAGGGAGTCACCAAGAAGTAGGAAGAGGAACTCCACCCCCACTGAGGGCCCTGTAGGTGCTGTGGTGTAGAAATGGGTGGACCCAACCGGTAGAGTGAATGACATTCATAGAAAACCTGAGAATGATGCCTTCCCTCTACAGTTAATGGTTGGGTCTTCTTATTAACAGAGACCAGAAAGAAACAGAGAAGACATATTTCCGAGTCTTCCAGAATGATGCCTTTCCCTCTACAGTTAATGGCTGGGTCTTCTTATTAACAGAGACCAGAAAGAAACAGAGAAGACATATTTCTTGACAGAACTTTTCCGTTTTCACCCGAGTGTTTGAGGGCTGCAGCCCTCTGCAGCCCTCACTTGGTCCTGTGCCTCACTGTGGGAATGTGAGCTTTCAGTCCATGTGGGGATTTGTTTTCGGCACATTTCACAGGGGGAGATAAATGGCATCATGACCGCCTGCCGAGCTCTCATGGAGCAGCAGCTGGAATGAACTCGGTTTCGAGAAGCGCGGCTCTTGTCAGAATGAAGGTTGGTCCGGTATCTTGGATCCTCATTGGCCCCGGGAGTGTAGCTGCTCTTCATGAAGGAGCAGGAAAGTATTTATCTGAGAGGAATGCTCATGAAAACAACTGCTAAGGGTTATTGAGCAGAGATCTTTCTGACCAAACCCCTTCAAGTGAATCTCTCCAGTTGCTTCTCTCCTTCTCTTGACACATCCTAGCCTGGTGTGCCTGCCACTCGTCAGAGCCACGAGAGGAGACTCAGGAAGAAGAGCTGAGAGAAGATGGCTGTGGACTCGAGGCTGGAAGCGTGACAGGAACGCATGCCCAGCGCTCCGGCCTGGCCTTTCCTGCCTCGTCCTGGGGCCCGTCTGAGGGAGGGTCATTCACACCACCTGTCAGCATCCGAAACGTTCGTCTCCCCTGGAGCTCTCGCCCACCTTCAGAGTTGGCCGCCAGAGTTTCAATTCCTGGGATGGCTGTAGATTTTAAATACCCCCACTCACCCATCTGGTCCCATGGAGGTCCCTGTGATGGAGTTAGCTTTTTTTTTAGGGCCTCGCCTGCAGCATGTGGAAGTTACCAGGCTAGGGGTCTAACTGGAGCTGCAGCTACCAGCCTACACCACAGCCACACTAACACGGGATCCGAGCCGCCTCTGTGACCTACACCACAGCTCACAGCAACGCTGGACCTTAGCCCACTGAGGGAGGCCAGGAATCGAACCTGCATCCTCTGGATACTAGTCGGTTTCGTTTCCACTGTGCCGCAACGGGAACTCCTGGTGTTTGATTTTAAATCTTTCATCACCACCTTCTAGTCTTACGGAGGAAAACAAATTTCCATTCAGCATGTGCTCTGGACTTAGTTGAATAGGTTACCTTTGCACCGAGCCCCCCAAAATAAAAGGAAAAAAATTATCCCTGACAGAGGAGGTAAATTCTGAAGCCTCTCTCTTCCGCACCCAGTTGTGTAGGACAGGGGGAGTAACAGTCTGTGGGCTCTGTTATGCTGCACTGTGGCTGTGGTGACACCGGATCCTTTAACCCACTGTGTCCTTGGCTCTGTCTACAGTGGAGGCCTGCAGGTGGCCTGGCGTTTTGCTTTTTTAGGACTTGCCAAGGAGAGAACTTCTTGGCAGCCCCATACCCCAGCTGAGCCAGCACCCTGGGCCTCCTCTGGATCCTGCAGATCAGGCCATGGGGATGTCCCCAGATGTCCCTGAGGGACACATCTGCTGGTCACCAGATTGATCAACCACATGGGTGTGGGGAAAGCCCTGGATGATGAGTACTCTGTGCTGTGTACAAGCCGTGTGACCCTGGGCCAGTCACCGGCCTCCCTCAGACTCATTCCTCTTCTATAATGTTAGGGTGACCAGAGGAATGTTTGCTTTGCCAGCTTGGCTGGGTCAGTGAGGGGCTCTCCTGAAAATGAAAGGAGGAAGCTACCTTGGGCCATATATGCCCTCTGGGCAGCTGGATCTCGAGCAGCAGCTTGAGATTTTCCTTACATGGAACTGCTCGTGTGACTCTTCTCTCCTGCTCTTAACTCCTGCAAGGCAAGCCTGGTGCTTAGTAAGAGCTCTAAATGATAATATCAGAACACAGCTAAAAACCTTTACTTTCTGAGCTTCTGCATAGCAGGCATGGAGCCAAGTACTGCAGACACATTATTTCCACTTCTTACAGCAACCTTGCCAGTTGGCAGGTATTTTTGTTATTGTTCTATTTAACGTATGAATAGACTCGGAAGGGTTGCCTTGCCCTGAGCTATGGACTAGCTAGTGGCAGGGCCAAAGGAGGCTTGGTGAGCAGATATCCAGCTAACAGTTACGTTTTAGTCAAGGACAGTGCTTCTCAAAACGTGGTCCCTGGACCAAGAGACTCACCTGGAAGCTTGTTGGAAAATCAGACTCTGAATGAGAGACTCTAGACCAGAGGTTCTCAACCTTCCATGTCCTCCCAAGTCACCCAGGGGACTTGTTCACCTGGGGGTTGCTTGACCTGCCCCCAGAGTTTCTGATTGCGTCTGGAAGGAGGCCTGACCAGCTGCAGTTCAGAATAATTCCCAGAGGACGGTAATGCTGCTGTTCGCAGGACTACACTTGGAGAGCTACTTGCTTAGAAACATCTAAACATTTGTTCTTGTTGTTGTTGTTGCTCCTTTTTTTTTTTTAGAGCCGCACCTGCAGCATATGGTAGTTCCTAGGCTAGGGGTCGAATCGGAGCTCCAGCTGCCGGCTGATGCCACAGCCACAGAAATGCCGGATCCAAGCCTCATCTATGACCTACCCCATGGCTCACGGCAATGCCAGATCCTTAACCCACTGAGCGAGGCCAGGGGTGGAACCCGCGTCCTCATAGACAGTATGTTGGGTTCTAAACCCGCTGAGCCGCAACAGGAACTCCAGAAATGTCTAAACGTTTTGTGTCGTGAATATTTGACAGTTTGGTGACTCCTAGAGATCACTTCTCAGGGTAATGTTTTACAATTCATAAAATAAAAAACAAAAGGTTACAAACGTCCACATCGTTTTTAAACTTGTTATAGAGTAATACAAATTTCTGCTTTAATGCATTAAATAAGATCAAACACAGTAGATCTCATAACTTCTGTATTTTGGAGGCGTGGCAAGCCAGGGGTATGTGCCATGACTGTAAAATTGTTTGCAAACAGCTGAGATTTCTATTGGTTACCAAATCATGTATGCCGTTCACCCTGCAGTGATCGGTTGCCTACATCGCTAATTAAATGTGATGCTAAACCCAGTTAGCTGTTAATGAAAATGGAGATGTAAAATTTTTCCCTCTATGGATGGTAGTCTCTAAGGCGACCCCAGTGCCAGCCCCCCACACACACCTCTTGGTATTCACATCTCTGTCCTTGAGAGTTGACAGGGCTTACTAACTCCTGACTCACTTCTGATGAGTAGAATGCGGCAGAAGTGACGACTGGAATCATTTCAGAGATGTTAGAGAAAGGCGGTGACTGTCGTCTGGGGCACGCTGTCTGTGTTATTCTGCTTGCGCTGCCATGACACAGTACCATTGACTGGGTGGCTTAAGCGACAGAAATTAAGTTTGTATCAGTTCTGGAGACTGGATGTCAGCTCAGGGTGCCAGCACCCTCAGTTGCTGGCTTGCAGGTGGCTGCCTTGCCACCGGGCACTCGCATGGCCTTTGCTTGGGGTGTACCATGGAAAGAGCCCTCTTTGTCTTCCTCATCTCAGAGGCCACCAGTCTGGTTGGGTCAAGACCCCGCCCTTATGACCCCTTTCATCTTAATAGTTCCTAAAAGCCCTGTCTCTAAATATATTCACAGTAAGGATTAGATTTGGGGGGCAGGGGAACACAGTTCAGGGCATAGCACTCGCTCTCGCTCTCTGTTGGATCACTCACCCTAGTACATGGTGAGGCAGCGCTGTGAGAGGCCCGCACGATGAGGGACACAGGCCTTCCAGCAACTGCATGAGTGAGCTCGAAAGCGCACCCCAAACCCGCCTCCATTGGGGCCTTCAGATGAAACTGCAGCCCTGCCCAACAGCTTGACCCAAACGTCACGGGAAACCCTGAGCCACAGCCACCCAGCTAAGCCCTGCCTGGATTCCTGCCCCACAGAAACCACGGGATACGAAATATTTGTTGTTTCCTGCTGCTAAGTGCTGGGGTAATTTGGCGTGGAGTGATAGAGAACTAACACACCAGTGAAAGTTCATGGACCTCCTGAATTCTACCCACATACCCTTAAGAATTCCCCACCAGGAGTTCCCGTCGTGGCTCAGTGGTTAACGCATCCGACTAGGAACCATGAGGTTGCGGGTTCGATCCCTGGCCTTGCTCAGTGGGTTAAGGATCCGGCGTTGCCGTGAGCTGTGGTGTAGGTCGCAGACACGGCTCGGATCCCACATTGCCGTGGCTGTGGCGAAGGCCGGCGGCTACAGCTCCTGTTAGACCTCTAGCCTGGGAACCTCCACATGCCGCGGGTATGGCCCTAGATAAGGCAAAGGGACAAGAAAAAAAAAGGAATTCCCCACCATCGTCAGTATCCTATCACCGTGAGGGAAGAAGAGCTCACTTGGGTCAGTGGCAATCAAAGCAGGGCCTTCGCCCAGGAAGGGGTACTCAGCCAAGCTGTTAACACAGCTGCTGGGAGGCGGGCAAAGTGAGTGATGACGTGTCAGCTGTTGGCTGCTCTTTGCTGCTGTTCTCATGATTCCTAGAGCTCCCTGGGCCACTAGGCCCATTCCCTTTGTGGATCAAAGTCCTCAGAGATCGTGGTATGGGAGTTTCCGTTGTGACTCAGTGGCTTAAGAACCCGACTAGTATCCATGAGGATGCAGGTTCAATCCCTGGCCTTGCTGAGTGGGTTAAGAAACTGGCATTGCAGTGTAGGTTGCAAATGCAGCTCACATCCGACATTGCCGTGGCTGTAGTGCAGGCAAGCAGCTGCAGCTCCAGTTTGACCCTTAGCACGAAAACTGCCATATGCAGTGGGTGTGGCCCTAAAAATAAAAATAAAATATAGGTATCCTGCCACCGCAGTGCAATGCTCTTATCTGTTCTCTAGTCACTTCTACCAGAATGTCTGAAAGAGGGATTCAATTCTGATGTCAGCTGCTCTGCTCTTAAATACCATATATATTCTATGTCTTTCCTGATGCCTTAGAAATTGTAACCTCTGAGCTGCATTGGTCCGTGATTTAATGTGGTTTCTTGCCTTCCCCGAAGCTCTGTTATTTTCTGAAGTATTAAATCTTTGAAGGCAGCTGAGAGACTATTAAAATGTCCACAAAAACTAAATAATCCCCCTAAAGACAGAGACATGAGCCATTCTCTGGAGCACATGTGGCCAAAGCCCTTTGTTGTCGATATCAAGAAAAGGTCATCCTAGGAGTTTCCTTGTGGCTTAGCAGGCTAAGGACCCGGCATTGTCACTTTTGTGGTTACAGCTGGTTACAGCTGTGGTACAGGTTCAAGCCCTGGCCTGGGAATTTTTGCATGCTGTGGGCACAACCAAAAAAAAAGATGATCTTATACTTATACTTGAAAGCTTTCTCCAAAGAGCCCCAGACGTTTACGTGTGTAATCTTACTACAGCTAGAGCAGACCTTGACACTCCCGCCTGCAGAGAGAGAAACTGAGGTGCAAAAACACTCGGTATCCTCTCCCAAGGCATCTGTAAAATGGGCAGCGGTCGGAGTAAAGGACTCCGGGGCCCCGTACACCCCTCTCCTGAATTCTTTATTAGCATCGGGACATCTGCTGCTGTACCTGCAGCTCCATGTCAGAAGTGACAGCCCATCACCTCTGGGTCACACCGTCCTGTTGCTTTGGAAAGCGGTAGCACACAGTGGCTTTGGGATGAGACCCGATTTAAACAGCCGAGCTCCAGCCCTTCCTGATTGCTTGGCCTTAAATAAGTTCCCAGCCCCTCTGAACCCCTCTTCCTCTCTGGAAAAATGCGATACTAAATGGTTTTCTCTCCAGACAGTGAGCTCTTGGAGGGCCAGCATCCTAGCCTCTTCACCTCTGTGTCACCAGCCCTGGCTCAGCGCCAGCCGCCTGATAGGTGCTTCATACATGTCTGCTGAACTTGATATGTCTGCCAAGTTGTTGAAGTACTAAGTTAACCATTGCACTTGAATCCCTAATGTCACAGCCAGAACATGTATGAATTCCTTGCTCGGGTTTTCTCACACACGGCCTGAGCTCCCTTGTGTAGGAATCTTCAGAGGCTGAAAGTGCCCCCTTTGGTTCCACTGGAGAGAATACACCTGTCACACGGGGCTTAATTTAGGCATACAGAGTGACCTCCCCGATGCGCAGGAAAAGACGATGCCTTCAGTTGACTGGGACCCTGGGAGTGCACCACCTCTGAAATCCAGGATCCAGCAGCAGAAATAAAATAATGCACAAAAATCAGTCAAACTGGATATCAGAATCCCCTTGGGAGCGTTTAAAAATGAACGAACAAAAATAAACTTACAGGAGTTCCCGTGGTGGCTCAGTAGTTAACGAATCCGTCTAGGAACCATGAGGTTGAGGGTTCGACCCCTGGCCTTGCTCAGTGGGTTAAGGATCCAGCGTTGCCATGAGCTGTGGTGTAGGTTGCAGACGCGGCTCGGATCCTGCGTTGCTGTGGCTGTGGCGGCCGGCAGCCACAAGGTTCCCCTAGCCTGGGAACCTGCATGTGCCACTGGTGCAGCCCTGGATAAGGCAAAAAGACAAAAAAAAAAAAAAAATTAAAAAAATAAACATACAGGCCAGGGCTCCATCTCCAAAATCTGATTCAGAAAGTCTAGGATAGGGCTGGACATACATTTTTTTTCTATAGTTGACTGTGATGCCCTGCCTGGTTTAGGAGTCTTTTTCAGTGGATGCCTATAAGTTATTATTATTACTCTTTTTAAAATCTAGTTTCTTCTAAGCAGGGTGTCAGAACACTCACTAGCTGTCAGATGAAATAGCAAATCCCTTTCAGAAGGGGTGTCTTAGTGAAGAGTTTCAACTGCCTCTCGTGGGCAGGGAACCCCGATGTCTAACAGTTGATCGCAGTGATTGATTCGCGTGATTTCACCTGTTCACACGCTGCCTGATCAGAGATGCCTCAGGTTGGTAACAGGCATATGAGCTGCTCAGGGGGATCAATCCTGATCTAACACACAGCAACTCACAGGGCGAGTTTAAGGGAATTCTAGCATGTCTGGGGAAATTTCCACCTACCCCTGAGTACTCTGTGCAGATTCCAAGGACCCCAAGTTTGGCTCGGTGCCTCTGCAGGGTACGTTGAGCCTCAGTGGAGTGTGCTTATCAGCTTAGCTGCAGGATGCGTGCTATCATTTCTCCTTGTGAAGCCTCCTTGATGGACACAGTTATGTTGTCCATCATCTGTGAGGAGCTCTAGGAATAATTTCTCCCATATTATATAGCGCTTCCCACCCACACTCCCTCTCCATCTCACTCTGTCCGATCTTCCTTCTTCTCTCTGCTAATTTATCCACCAACTTATGCCCAGTTTATCACTTACTCTAGCTTTGATGGTTTATAGCAGCTCTGGTAATTGGCTGGGGGCTCCAAAAACAGCTTCGGCAGCTGCCTTTCTGAACTTACAATGTGACGCTACTGAACCTTCTCTGAGCGCACCTTGCAATTATTTATTCTCAATTTCACATATGCTCACATCACCCAAAGTGCCCTTTCTTCTTGTCAGTTTCCCACTTTGGTGCTCCTGACAGCTCCTGTCTGTCTTTCCTTCATGGCTCAGTTCAGTTGTCTCCTTCTTTGAGAAACTTCCCTTGGACCCCCTCGCCCCTCCAGCAATCAACTATATACATGGTTTGTCTCCTGAGAAATAGGAAACATTTGAGGGTCCAGAGGCTCTGACCCTCTTCTTTGCATCCCCAATGCCTGCCACGCTGAAGAAGTCCTGTGAATATTTATTGAGTGGATGAATGAATGGATCCAGTGGTCATACTCTATGACCCACACAGGAAGCATTTTTACTGTTATTGTTGAATAGCCGTTCACCATGGAAGTCTTGGGCACCAGTGGGGATGGAGTTTCAAGTAATTGGTTGATGGATTAATTTACTTAGACTTGACTGTCCCAAGCCTAGCAAAATGTCCCAAGCCGTAGATGCTGCAAAGGATTTCTACCTAATGAGTTCCAGCTTTTTCGAGACTGCAGGTCAGTCGGCAATGGGGCCAGATTTATTGGTGCGCAACCTTTGCCATTGTAGACGGTTTCCTGCTTAGAAGGGCCCCATGTTGGTTTAATGCTCTGCAGTGGCTACACTGAACTTCTTAACATTTTTAATTGAAATATAGCTGATTTATAATATTGCATTAGTTTCAGGTGTATATAGCAAAGTGGTTCTGTTTTATATATATATAATATATATATATTTCTTTTTCAGATTCTTTTCCGTTACAGGTTATTACAAGATTTGAGTATGGCTCGCTGTGCTATATAATAGTTCCTTGTTGGTTATCTATTTTATGTGCAGTAGCACATACATGTTAATCCCAGACTCCTAATTTATCCATCCCCCCTTCCCCTTTTGGAAACCTTAAGTTTGTTTTCTGTGTCTGTGAGTCTGTTTCTGTTTTCTTAACATCTTTTAAACAAGGGCTCTTGCGTTTTTATGTTCTGTGGGCCCTCACATCGTGCTGCCTGTCCTCCCCAGCAGAGCTAGTGCCAGCCCACCTGACGAGGCCACAAAAGTGTATGGTATAATCAGGATCTCCCTGGCTTTGCACTGAAGCCTTCTGTCTTTTTTTTTTTTTTTTTTTTTTTGACTATTCAAAGCTCCAGGCGACTCCTGACCCCCAGAGTTGGTATTTTGCCCATGGGAATGTGCCAGGGTTAGTTATCACCCAATGAAAAACTTTTAAAAGGCTCTTAAAACAGACATAATTAGAGAGTCTATTTAAAAGTCCTGTCTGACTTCAGAAGGAATTGCAAGTCCCTGGACCTCCTCGTGGCAACTTTCTCTTTCATTTCCTACCATCTGAAGCCATCTTTTTAAAAACAGAAGAGAGTGATCGGTTTGAGCTCTTTCACTGTCATGGGATTTTATTGGCCTCCCACGGAGAATGAGAGGAGACTTTTAGGCTTGTGATTTTCTTCTACTGCTTAAGTGTGAAAAACGGTTTTTAAAATGTATCCTTTATAATGAGAACCTTGGCCAAAAAATGATTTTCTAAGTCAAGCTGGTATCTCTCTGAGCACAAACTAAAAGAAGAAATGGAAATATCCAGGGGAAAAAAACCCTTATGCAATATACAAATATCCTGTTCTGTGATTATTTCAAAGTAGTATGTATGTCAAGAATTAAACTGGCCTGGAAAATTACCTAAACATTAGACTACTCTCCAAGACTGATAGTAAAGAATTATTTTCTATGTATGTGAGTTTATATATAATAACCCTTTTATTTATTACAGACATGTTCTTTGTCTGTTGTTAAAACCTGGAAGGATGGGCAAAAAAGGAAAAGAAAAGTCATTTTGATAGAAGTCCCTTCCACTTTTTTCTTTACAAAAATGGGCTCCTAAACTAGATATTTTTTTATAACCTGCTTTTTTGTTGGCTTGCAAACATATTTCTGTATCAGCATGTATTCTTTTATACTTTTACATGCTGGTATATATATATATATATATATATATATATATATATATATATATATTCTGTATATATTTGTATAGTCTCCTGTGATACGAGTGTACTATATTTATTCAGCCAGTTCTTATTCTTAGAAAATTGGGTAGTTACCATTTTTTTCTTTCACGAATGCAGGCATCAATTTAGCAATAGCTTTGTATATATCTGCGAATGTTTTATGTTTTACTAAACATTCCTGACTTCTCCACTCTGCACTTTTTTGAGCCCCTTCAGTTCTTTGACCCATACCTTGGGGAGAGGCGTGTGAGAGCAATGCACACATCACCCCTACGTACCTTGGGTTAGCAGGTTCATACTCCTGCTGCGGGGCCCTCGCTATTTCTTCTGAAGTTCAACATTCATCGTTCTTTGCTTATGTGCCAGGCCCTGCACTCAGTGTGGGGGCACAAAGATGGTAAGAACCAGTCCCCTTGGCAGGAGGCTGGGGTGGGGAGAATTGGATGAAGGCAGTCAAAAGGTACAAACTTCCAGGTGTAAGATAAATAAGTACCAGGGGCATAATGTACACGATAGAGATAATCAACGCTACTGTAAACTAAATATGAACGTTGTTAAGAGAATAAATCCTAAGAATTCTCATCATAAAGAAACACTTTCTTTTTCTTTTTCTTTAGTTTTGTATCTCTATGAGATAATGCATGGTCACTAAACTCACCTTGGTAATCGTGTCATAATATATGTAAGTCAAATCATTATGCAGACCTTAAACTTATACAAGGCTATGTGTCAATTATATCCCAGTAAAACTGGGGAAAAAATAAAATGGGAAGGAAACAAAAAGACACCGTCCCTCTGCCTAAACCATGCATTAGTCTAGTGGGAGAGAGGACAGAAATGTAACTACTGATGATGCAAAAACGGTTTTAAGGGAACACAGGGCATACATAACTGGAGAAATGGAGGAATCTATCCCAGAGGAGGCCCTGCAAAGAATATGCAGGATTTTGGCAAGAGACGGCGAGGAAGAGAGTGTTCCCAGTAGATGGAAAGGCATGAGCAGGGGCCAGCAGGAGTAAATGCGTGTGTGTCTTCAGGAGAGGCTGGGGTGGGCCACCCACCCTGGAAGTGGGGCAGGAGAAGACACTGGGAGGGTGGGTTGGGACCAGACTGTCAAGGACCCGAGAGTCATTGTGCCACGTTTGGACCTCTCCGTCTAAGAAGTGAGAAGTCAGTGACTATCTTGAGCATTGGGGCAGGACTGGTACATAGTTTTAGAGACTTAATTCTGGTTAAGTTTAGCCAGGGTGGGATGGGAGCCCTGCCTGCCTGTGAGACCCGACCACAGACGCTCAAGAGGTCTCTTGGAGGCTCGAATCAAGAGAACTTGGCCTTCCAGTTCATGTAGGATAGAAAGACATACAAGAAACCCTAAACTATCTAATAGTTTTCGATGTTACTTTAACACGTGGTTAATTGTTCACCTAGTTCCTTCCCAAGTTGCTAAGCCCTAAGAATTTAAAAAGTTGTCTTTGGCGCAAGACGAATCCTTATTGAATGGGAAGGTCACAGACAGGGTCTCCTGTAAGAAAGACAGAACCCTCGCACTTCTCAAAAGTACTATCTTTTAAGGATAAGGCCTTCACAAAGGGATGCAAAGACATATTCAAGAACCAAAGCTTTGTTTATCTTTTTTTTTTTTCGAAAGATAATTTTTAGAGCTTAAGTAAGAATGTGCCTTGATCACCAAGCCTGGGTTATAAAAACTGAAATCTAAATGGAATTGTGGGATTGCAAGCACTGGTGAATAGGCATTAAGGAAGGCATGGAAAAGGGTTAGTTCAAAAACAAGTTATTCCTGGAGTTCCCGTCGTGGCTCAGTGGTTAACGAATCCGACTAAGAACAATGAGGTTGCGGGTTCGATCCCTGGCCTTGCTCAGTGGGTTAAGGATCCGGCGTTGCCGTGAGCTGTGGTGCAGGTTGCAGACGCGGCTCGGATCCCGCGTTGCTGTGGCTGTGGCGAAGGCCGGCAGCTACAGCTCCTGTGCCTGGGAACCTCCATATGCTATGGGTGCGGCTCTACATAAAGGCAAAAAGACAAAAAAAAAAAAGTTATTCCTAGGTCATGAGATTGGGGGACCAACAGCCAGGGGACATGAAGGAACTTATTCAAGGAGCAATTGAAATGCTCTATATCTTAATGAGGACAGTGGTTCCACGGAAGTGTATGCTTGTCAGAATTTATGAGCTAGATACCAAATAAGTGTTCATGTTACTCTATATAAATTATGACATCTCAATATATCAATCAAGCTGATATGAAAGTAGGTGAGTAGAACTAAAAAATGTTACTAGAGTTTGATTAGTGATATTCTCTCAAATTATCTTTTCCCAGATATCTATTCTGTAGAAATTCAAGTTCCTCTGTAAAAGCTAGTTTAGGAGTTCCCGTCGTGGAACAGTGGAAATGAATCTTAACTAGGAACCATGAGGTTGCAGGTTTGATCCCTGGCCCCGCTCAGTGGGTTAAAGATCTGGCATTGCTGTGAGCTGTGGTGTAGGCTGGCAGCTGTAACTGCAATTGGACACTAGGCTGGGAACCTCCATATGCCACTGGTACAGCCCTAAAAAAAAAAAAAAAGCCAGTTTAGGAGTTCCCAGTGTGGTTCAGCAGCTTAAGAACCTGACTAGTATCCATGAGAATGCAAGTTCAATCCCTGGCATCACTCAGTGGGTTAAAGGATCCGGTGTTGCCAGAAGCCTGGCGTTGCTGTGGCTGGTGTTGGCTGGCAGCTACAGCTCCAACTCAGCCCCTAGCCTGAGAATCTCCATATGCCACTGCTGTGAAGGTAAAAAGAAAGAACTCAAGGAGGGCGGGAGGAAGAGGAAGAAGGAAGGAAGGGGGGGAGGGAGGGAGGAAGGAAGAGTCAGCTTAGAGCAAGCAGTGTAGTATAGCCTGCATTTTTTGTGTTGCTGCCTGCAGGCTAGATCGCATGAATGTCACAAACAAGATCCTGCCCTGATAGTCACAGCAGCTGCCAGCACAACACCCCAAAGAAAGAGCAGAGCTCTTGTAGGTTCTGGAAGCTCAGGGAGCTTGGTCTCACAAGAAGGGGAGAAGGCATTTTTTTCAAGACCGGGTTAAGAAGAAATCTCCGTGTACTCACTGTGTAGGCTGTTCAGGCCGTTTGGTTTTGGTGCTGATTCTAACACTTTTAACAGTCTCAGGTATCCAGCTGGGTTATTCTGACACTAGGTGAGATCTTTGGGGAAGATCCTAGCAGTGGCCATTATTTCTTAACGGAGGTTACAGCTTTGCTGTAAAGTGTGTGTGTGGACTCTGAACCTGTAACTGAGTGGTCTGAACCTGCTGTGTTCAGTTTTCTTGCTGTCCAGAAGGTCCCAACAGCTCGTCATCATCAGGTTCAATGTGGGCTTTTCCTTTGCTGATTCGCCCCACTTATGCCCCAGTCCAGCGACCTGATGGGCAGTTCGAGGAGAGGTTCAGCCCTTTGGGAATAAAAATGAAACCAGCTCCATCAGCTTTTTTTTTTTTTTGCTTTTATTTTTATTTTTTTTTTTTAGGGCTGCACCCACAGTACATGGAAGTTCCCAGGCTAGGGGTGGAATCAGAGCTACAGCCACTGGCCTATACCACAGCCACAGCAACTTGGGATCTGAGCTGTATCTGCAACCTACACCACAGCTCGCAGCAATGCTGGATCCTTAATCCGTGGAGCGAGGCCAGGGATCAAACCTGTATCCTCATGGATCCTAGTCGGGTACATTAACCACTGAGCCACGAAGGGAACTCCAAGCTCCATCAGTTTAACCTGAAAATGAATCAGAGTGCTGGAAGGTCATCTTAGACCTCAGTTGACCTAGGTCTTCTCGTTTTACTTTATTTTATTTTTGTATTTTCTATTACCGTATAGTTGGTTTACAATGTAGTGCTAGTTTCTGCTCTATAGCAAGGTTACCCAGTCATACATACATATACATTCTTTTTCTCATATCATCCCCCAATCATGGTCTATCCCAAGCGATGGGGCACAGTTCCCTGTGCTGCACAGCAGGACCCCACTGCCCATCCATTCTAAATGTAATAGTTTGCATCTCCTAACCCCAAACTCCCCTGTCCATCCTGTTCCCTCCCGACTTCCCCTCGGCAACCACAGGTCTGTTCTTCATGGGTCCTGTTGTTTTAAAAATGAAGACACCTGAGACCCCACAAGGTTTGTGGCTTGCCCAAGTACACTCGTGTCGTTTGAACAGACCGTGGGCTACAAGCAAGTTCTCCTGTCCTCCAGGACTGGGCCACATTGCCTTCATTTTATTTATTTATTTTTTTTATAAATGAGTTCTGTTTTTTCCATTATACTTGGTTTAGTGTTCTGTCAATTTTCTACTGTTCAGCAAAGGTGACCCAGCCACATATACACATATACATGCCTTTTTCTCACTTTATCGTGCTCCATCATAAGTGACTAGATACGGTTACCAGCGCTATACAGCAGGATCTCATTGCTCATCCATTCCAAAGGCAATAGTCTACAACTATGAACCCCAAATTCCCTCTGTCCCCCTCCCTCCCCCTCCACCTGGGCAACCACAAGTCTGTTCTCCAAGTCCCTGAGTTTCTTTTCTGTGGAAAGGTTCATTTTTGCCATATATTAGATTCCAGATGTAAGTGGTATCATGTGGTATTTGTCTTTCTCTTTCTGACTTGACTTCACTTAGTATGAAAATCTCTAGTTCCATCCAAGTTACTGCAAATGTCATTATTTTGTTCTTTTTTATGGCTGAGTAGTATTCCATTGTGTATATATACCACATCTTCTTAATCCACTCATCTGTCAGTGGACATTTTTTTTTCCATGTCTTGGCTACTGTGAATAGTGCTGCAGTGAACATAAGGGTGCACATGTCTTTTGCAAGGAAGGTTTTGTCCAGATACATGCCCAGGAGTGGGATTGCTGGGTCACATGGTAGTTCTATATTTAGTTTTCTGAGGTCCCTCCATACCGTTTTCCATAGTGGTTGTACCAATTTACATTCCCACCAACAGAGTAGGATGGGAGGTTCTCTTTTCTCCACACCCTCTCCAGCATGTGTTATTTGTGGGCCTTCATTTTAAAGCATTTCAAATTTTGACTTTCATGTAGAGTCCATGCCCCCCCCCAAATAATCCCTTTTTCCATTTGACCCCATTGAGAGGAACCTAGCCTCCATTTAGAAACCTTGTTATGGAGAGAACACAGATGCCCTGGCAAGCCCCCATCTCCCCCAGGATTTCACAGCCTTCCCTCCTGAGAATCTGTACAAGCGATTTCTTTCCTTCGACTGCACTCCACAATATGCCACTACCTATTCCTTCCTTCGAGCAAATTGAGATTTTTAATCATTCTCTTTTTACTTGATTTTAATCCTCCAAAGGCCTGCCTGCTCCATTTGCCACAGTTAACATGCAGAAACTTCCCTTGCGATGAAAATCATACTTCTCTTGGTAGCCCGGCATTTCAGCATTTCAAGAAGCTAAGTAGCTCTATCCGCATTAAATTAGTTGCAAATTGGAGAAGAGAATTACATACTTAAAAACACAGACGCAAAATGATGGATTAAACGTTATACCTTAATATAACACGTCGTGACACGCGGGGCGCATTAGACCAATTAGCAAAGGAGTCTTCTGCTCGGGCTTATCTTTTCTGTCGGGTTCAGGGCGAAAGGATGGTGATTTGAAGGATGACATTTATCAACTGCAATTTAGTGACAGGACCTGCATTCATTTAGCAAAGACAGACCCCGTTGCTTGGTAATACAGCAAAGACCCAGGTACCACACTGAAGGTATCGTCTGCACAGTGGCACTTATGCATCTGACTTTATTTCTAGAAATATCGAAATCTGCTGCAGTTGGGTCTAACCTGGAGTTTTGATACATTCCAAAAGTAGATCCTGCTCTTTTCTTGAGAGCTGCCCAGTCAGCAGTGATACCGCTCAGCAAGTTTGTTGGTTTGGGTGCCCCTGTCGCCTTTTCTGGTCTTGCTTTCATATCAGTCTGACCGGTAACAGAAGGGAGAGGTCAACGATAAATCTCTCTGTTCCTTTTGCTGTGACTGCCCGAGATACTGTCAGAAGCAAAGTGTATTGGGGGGATTTGGATCAGCCACTGGTTGGGGAGGGGGGGATGGTTTTCTGCTGCGGTAAAGCAGAAAAACCCTGTCACCAAGTTTTAAATTAACAGAATCTGCCCAGAGGGGAGCCGTGGTCTTTGTGTAGCTGATTAATGTCAGCCTCTTAAATGCAGGGCTCCCACCTCAGGACTAGCACACTGAGCTGGAAGCTCGGAAAATCATGGCACCTCCTTCTTGGGGCGGCGGGGGGGGGGGTCTGAGCAAAGCCAAGGGCGTCTGAATAGGGCTGGGAGAGAAAACTGCAGACCTGGAACACAGGTGATATTTTTAATGAGATTTCAGCTCTCTGTCCAGGAGAAGGAAACACAGGCGGCCATGAAAACCAGCTTCCCTTCAGGTCTTTGCGGCCACAGAGAGCAGCGGTGTGCAAACCCAGCCCCTAGCCCTCCGAACTCAGGGGGTCGGGGTGCCAGGGCTTTCCGAACAGAGGCAGAAATTGCTTTCTTCCCGTGTGATCTTCAAGCCTGAAGAGGAGGCTTACCCAGGAGCAGAGGTCCTGAAAATGGGACTCTCCCTCGTGCTTACCCAGAAATGCTCGTGGCAGGCAAATCCTTGCATCGGTGAAATGGGTGCTGTTGTTGTCAACAGATGCCCAGCTGAGAGCTCCTGGGTGACTGTCCTGCGCCGTGTTACTGTTGATGAGCGTGGTGCTCCATATGCCGGGGAAGGAGTCAAAGCCCCAGGGAACGAACGAGTGGGATTTGAAAACCCGTGTGACATATTTATGTCAATCGCTGATGTGTTTCTATAAATACGCTTTTGTGCCCGACACCATCTGATTGGTCACAGCATCTTGCAGGGCGCACAGTCAGCTCTGATATCCAGGCAAGGTTATTGTTTTGCAGGTGCAAGCTCACCACCTCTGCAGTCCTCTGTGTATTCAACCCCGAAATTTATGTTGAAAACTTGAATCTTGGAACCTCTTCTAAAAATAGCCAGAAAGCATCACTGAAACCTCTGCTTTGGGGCAGCAAGGAAAGAAAGACTTCTTGTTTTTTCATCCCAGCACCAATAAAATTAGAGGTGGATGTTTATATATCACCGGGTGGTTGTTTTGAAAAGGAATAAAAGTAAATGATGAAACTTTGGGAAAAAATGGACTCTCTGGAATGGAACCAAGAATAAGCTCTCAATGTTGACCTTTTGGTTAAAGCCACAGGATGCAATTTATGTCATTCCTTCCAGATATATGATTTTATTGGTTTGCTGGGAATTTTGGCTTCAGGGAAATTGTACTTTGAGGGAGTAAAGTGTTTAACTCTTATTACTGCCGAGGGCCTGTCCCCATGGTGGGGCATTATAATAGAAAACAACACATGCATACACCCTTCCTCTAAGAGCTTGTATTCTCGAGGTCCATGATTCACAAAAGACATTCTCAGGTAGTTGTCACAGCTAAAGTCGTGACTGATGACTGTCTTCATTAGGAGCATGGGAGTGACGTAATGTTTTTTCAATCTATGAAGTTGTTACAGTTTAGGTCTTCTAAACAGTAACCCCTAGCGGATTTGAGGTTGATTTTGGAAGTGCTGAGATCCTCGGAAGAAAATAGTTCAGTCTTCAGAACGGAAGTCGAGCCAATCGTTATTCACTAATTCGTTGGTTGTTAATGGATATTTCCTGGCTGATATATTTTAGCTTTAGTGTATATTTAGGTAAAAGGGCATTTTGATAACCTAGTGAATTTCTTTCAGTCCTAGCCCTGGAGACCGCCCTCTGACTAGGTCATCTCCCTTCTTTGATGGAGGGCTCTGAGCTCTCCGGCTGTTGGATTTCTTTTTCCTCTATTCCCTCTGACAGCATCCGTTGCGATGGCTCTGCTGGCTCTCCGAACGCTGATGACCCTCAAGTGTATGACTCTGGGGTGGGTCTCTCCTCTGATCTCCAGCCCCCTGTACTGACTTCCTATTTGAATCTCCACTTCAGTCTAAAACGTCCGTCTCACACGTCGTCTATCCGGAACGGGCCAGGTCGTCTCAAGTCCCCACCGCGGTCCTCGCCATCACAGCTGATGGTCCCTCCCTCTTTTCGGAAAGACCTAAGAGTCATTCTGGGATCTTCTCCTTCGTTTACATCGCGCGTCCTGCCAGCTCCACGTTCAGGATGCATCCAGGGCCCCCTTACTTCTCACCTACGTTCTCAGAGCATCTCACCCCTTCCAGCACCGCGGTGGCAGCCGCCCTTGTCTCATGCCTGTACTCCTGCAGCGGACTGCCAGCAGGTCTCTGCTCCCTGTCTTGCTGTTCTGTTCACAGCCAGCGGCCTGAGCCTGAGCGATCTTGTCGCTAGCTGAGTCACAGCTCGTGACTCCCCTCTTCAGAGCCCTCCAACTTCCACCCCACACGATCTGTCTGCTCCCTGGCCCGTGACCACCCTGATCTCCTCTCTCTTCTTCACTCTGGCCACACTGGTCGTCTCCCCCGAGCTCCTCAAATACACCACCGGGCTCCTACCGCACGACCTGCGCCTGCAGTGTCCTTCTCCGGAGACCCGCGCTGTTCACTCCCTACCCGCTTTCTGGTCTTCACTCAAACGCCAGACTTCCGACCACCAGTAGTAACATGATCACCCCTTCCCTCTCCCCCCGGCACCCCCGATCCCCCTTTTTGACTTCATTTTTCTCCCTAACCTATTATTTACTCGACTGATTCTTTGTTCTTGTTTATCTCTTATTTACTGTCACCAGAATGTGAAAATTTTCCTAGGAAACCTTCAACTCTTTACCATTATGAGGATCTGTAGCGCCTAGAATAGTGCCTGATAGATTCTGGATAAATGCTTGTGGAAGTAAACAGTTAATTCATGTGTTTTCCCCTCTCTGTGGCATGTCTTGACCCATATATCTATTGACATGGAGTTGTTCCTAAAGGTGCATGAGGTACTTGGAGTTGCCGTTGTGGCTCAGCTGGTTAAGAACCCGATTAGTATCTATGAGGATGTGGGTTCGATCCCTGGCCTCGCTCAGGGGGTTCAGGATCCGGTGGTGCCACAAGCTGTGGTGTAGGTTACAGATGCTGCTCGGATCCTGCGTTGCTGTGGCTGTGGTGTAAGCGGGCAGCTGCAGCTCCAATCTGACCTCTAGCCTGGGAACTCTCCCCCCTTCCAAAAAAAGATGCAGGAGATTCTTTAATATATTAAAAAAAAATCCGACTTGAGATATGTTGCCAGTGTTTTCCCTTGCGTTACCGTTTGGTTCAGTTGTGTATTTTTTACAAACTGAAGTTGATGTGGGAGCAAAGCTGTCGGTGTCTGGAATTACTGTTTTTCTCCGTGTTGCCCTCAGACAGTCAGCGAAGCCGTCATATGCTAGGGTGGAGGGCGTCTGGCTGCGTCCTTCTCGGCTCATGTTCTGGCGTCTCCCGCAGGCATCAACAGGAAGGTCGCGTACTCCCTGGCCGACTCAGCCAACGGCTTCTTCTCCATCGACAGCTCGTCGGGCATCGTCACCTTGGAGCAGCCGCTGGACCGAGAGCAGCAGTCCTCCTACAACATCAGCGTGCGGGCCACGGACCAGAGCCCCGGCCGGGCCCTGTCCTCTCTGGCCACCGTCACCATCACCGTGCTGGACATTAACGACAACCCGCCCGTGTTTGAGAGGCGGGACTACCTGGTGACGGTGCCTGAGGACACCTCCCCCGGCACCCAAGTCCTTGCAGTTTTTGCCACCAGCAAAGATATAGGCACGAACGCCGAGATTACGTATCTCATCCGGTCTGGGAATGAACAAGGGAAATTTAGGATCCACCCAAAGACAGGTGGGTAAACGGCAACCTACTTAGAACTAAGGCTTCGGTCTACGCTGCTTCTCCTCCTAATCCTTTAATCAACCGGCCTTCCTGGTGGGAACACCTCTTGTCGTAGCAGGGTCTGCCTGCACGCTGACCGCAGACTGCCCTCTGACACTCTGTTCCAAGGATGCCCTCTGCTAAGTTTCAGCTCCTTCCTGTGGGCTCGCCGGGCAAACCTTGACCCCCAGGTTGGCTCCAGGAATTTTCAGATAGGACACCTTGGGAATAGTACTGTGGTTCAGGATGAGGAGCGGAGATAATACTTGCATCATCGAGCCTAAGGCTTTGTTTGTTTCTCTCTCTTTTCCGTTTGTTAGCTTGGATGGTGTGTTTATAAGTTTGGAAATGCTCCTGGAGATGAGCCTCCTACCTGCCCCTGTTCACGCTCAGGCTGCCTCTCTCTGGTCCCCTACCAGGGCAGAAGTTCACTAGCTTTGCACGGTGACCTTCAGGCCTTCTGAACCGACCAGAGTTGGCACTGTCTTTGATTCCTGTTTGCTACTCCTGGTCAGAACGTTGCCATTTCTCGCCACACCCTTTTCAAACTCTGGGGGAAGATGTGGCGTCACCTGGGGAAAGATATCCGGAAAGAAGCCTAAATAAGAAAACTAAAAGAGAACCCCAGGGCTCTGTCTTTATCAGGGAGTTTTAGTATCTATTAGGGATATTTTGAGAATAAAGGTGGTAATTCGGAAAAAAGTTGGGCTATTCTTTGAAAAGTCAACATACTCCCCCTTGTATTTTCATAGAGTGTGTTAATATTTTCAAAGGAGTTTCGTGGATGATCTCCTTTGTTTACATGTTCCCGTAGGAATAGGCAAAGCAGTCCCATTTCGCAGGTAAGAAATCAGAGTCTCTCACACCTCCTGGCCATTGGACATAATTCCTTCCTCACTCGAGGACTAGGCGCTTGTTGAGCCAGAGGGCCAAGGAGGTCCATTCTCTGTTGGATAATCCAGTAAATATGAGTAAGAAATTATCATAACAGTGTTCATTTAACGTGGCAAATACTCCTGATTCTTATTAAATCATCAATTATTTATCCCATTTTGCCTATGAGAAAAATAGCTTCAGAGAGGTTAAATAAGTTCCCCTACTTTAAGTGGGGACAGCTCCAGGATTTGAACTCAGATCTCCCTGACTCTGGAACACATGCTCTCACCTCTATATGCCACTGTTATGCTTGGGGGTTCAAAAAATAGAAGCTCTTAGTATAAGAAGGTGGAAATATTAATGGAGGGATTGCAGCAGCAGCTTCTCCCAGCAGTAGCTCTGTTTATGAAGGTCATTACTTCAAATTAAAATGTAGGGGATTTTCCTCATTTAAATATGTGTTCGCCTTAGCCTGTCTAGTTATGGCCATTTTATATGAACACTGTGGGGAAACGGTTAAGCACTGTTTAAATTTGGCACTGGATAACGAGAGTAGGTTGCAAAATAAAGCACTCAGGGTGGTAATTGCTAAGAAAACTTCATTAAGGAGAGAAAGAGGCTCTTGTTGTAAGTATGACTTCTGTTTCTCACCTTAAGTAGAAGGGCAGCCTTAGCTCCAAGAGAAGTCGCCTGTCTGGAAAAAGAATGGAAAAGGTACTCACCTTGGCCCTAGTGACTGTTTTCCAGGTGGGAGAGAGGTAATGCCTTTGGGAACTGCTCTGCAGATGGTGCAGTGACCAACCATCAGTTGCAGGACACAGGCGTCGCACACCAGAAAGAGCTAGGGTGGAAGCCAACAAGCACTCACAGAGCCCCTTGTGGCGGTGCCCTCCAGCTAGCTGCTTTCACTTGATCTGCTTGCTTAATTTATTTTTTAATCTTTTTAGTGAAATATAATCAATTTACAATGTTGTGTTAGTTTCAAGTGTACAGCAAAGTGATTAAGTTATATAAATAGAAACACATACATATTTATACATTATATATATCTATGTGTATATTCCCTCTTAGATTCCTTTCCCTTTTAGGTTATTACAAGGTATTGACTCTAGCTCCCTATTTTTAGACCTGCTATCTAGTAGGTCTTTTTTGCTTATCTATTTTATATATAGTAGTGTATATATTTTAATCCCAAACTCTTTAGTTTATCCTTCCTCGCGTCCCCTTTGGTAATCATAAGTTTGTTTTCTGTGTGAGCCTTTCTATGTTTTTTAAATAAGTCCATTTCTATCAAGTTTTTAGGTTCCACGTATAAGTGACCTCATAAGGTATTTGTTGTTCTCTGACTTATTTCGGTTAGTCTGATAATCTCTGGATCCATCCATGTTGCTGCAAATGAAATTATTTCAGTCATTGTTATGGCTGAGTAATATTCCATTGTGTTCATGTAGCATATCTTCTTTGTCCATTCCTCTACTTGCTTAATTTAAAAAACTCTGTGATGTGGGCATTAGTTCTGCTCTGTAGTTGTAGATACTAAACTCATGCACTTACTATTTAGTAACTGATTCAGGTGTTCCATTGTCCATTATGTCACTATACCTTGACATATCTTGAGGGCTTTGTCCTCTTTGTACCACGAAAGTTTTATTTTATTTATTTATTTTTGCTTTTTTAGGGCCATCCACGCGGCATATGGAGATTCCCAGGCTAGGGGTCAAATTGAAGCTGTAGCCACCAGCCTACGGCACAGCCACAGCAACGCAGGATCCGAGCCGCGTCTGCAACCTACACCACAGCTCACGGCAACGCCGGATCCTTAACCCACTGAGCGAGGCCAGGGATCAAACATGCAAACTCATGGTTATTAGTCAGATTGTTTCCACTGTGTCACAACAGGGACTCCTGTACCGTGGAAGTTTTAGGTAAGCACACTATAAATAACCTCAGTGGTTAGTTCAGGTCAGTTAAGTCTGCAGATACCTGCTTATGGATGAGGGGTAGGTCACGCAATCAAATCCACACATCTTGGCTCATTCTGGGGTTCGGGCTCCATTTGAGGAATCATGGGGAGACACTTGTTTTCATTCCTCCTCCCAGATTTCACAAGAGTGAATAATGCCAGAGATGTTCAGGCTGCTGGAGCTAAGTTCAGAGACTACTGCAGAAACACACAAAGGCTTAATTTCTTCATTGTCGTTGTCTGATGGATAGCTAGGTTTTCACTGACAGCATTAATCAGACTCTGGGGTGCTTTCAGCAGGGCATTAAGTAAACAAATTCCCGAATATCTCAAATTCTTGCTAGAGATGATATTACAAATACTCCCACGATCAGGGAGCTGATGAGCAGTGTTTTTTACCTAATCCCATTTTTCTTCAAAGGTGGCATTTCTGTGTCTGAGATCCTGGACTATGAACTGTGCAAAAAGTTTTACCTGGTGGTAGAAGCGAAAGACGGGGGCACCCCTACCCTCAGTGCCGTGGCTACTGTCAGCATCAACGTCACGGATGTGAACGACAACCCTCCCAGGTTCAGCCAAGACGTCTACAGTGCCGTCATAAGCGAAGATGCCCTGGTTGGGGACTCTGTCATTTTGGTAGGTGCCAGTGGGAGGTCCAGAAATCCGGGACTAATAATCCACAAGAGAGCGAAGAAGTGAGCAAAGTCTATCTTGGATTCTTTGCCCAGGTTCTCCTTTCAGGGTCCTTTGGTCCCCAGGGTCTCTAGTCAGACACCGGTCTTTGGACTGCTCCCCTCTCCACTCTGGCTATTAGAAAGGGTCAGGTACATTCTTTTATATCTAAGTGTAAAAGGATTGCTAATCACCTTCCTCCCAGGAGTGTATGTTTTTCGAGGAAACAAAACAGACCATGGAATGAATTTCTAATGATAGCTCCTAGTGGTTGGTGACCTTGGATGACAAGACAGTAAGTGGCTAAAGACAAAATAAAAAATTTTTACCACCCTCCACACACACACACACACACACACACACACACACTAAGGCAACTACAAGTGAGACTATGCTTAAGATAGATTGGTTACTCTTAGAAGAGCTCTTCTTTCTGGAAGGAATTTTCTTCTAAAACCAATGTGAACAAGCCATGTGTGAGAATAACACTGGTCCCATCCTCAAAATTCTTTTTTTTTTAATTTTAAAAAAGTTTTATCAGCATGAAGTTGACTTACAATGCTGTGTTCATTTCAGGTGCACAGCGAAGTGAATCAGTTGTACATGATTAGCCATCCTTCTTCATATTCTTTTCCCATATAGGTTACTGCAGAGTATCGAGATTTCCCTGTGCTATGTAGGCGGTCCATGTTACTTATCTATTCTATATGTAGTAGTGTGTATATATTAATCCCAGCCTTCTAATTTATCCCTTTCCCCGCCTTTCCCCTCTGGGAACCATTAGTTTCCCTGGGTTCCATCTTCCCCTTCCGTCCATCTTCATCTCTGGCTCCTGCAGCACCAAAATGTGTTCATTCTTTACACATCCAAGGTGGACTTCCCAGGCCCTTGCCTTGGGGGCCTGGGACTATTATGAGACTATTTCCATACATATAAATCCCAACATCACCAAGGTGGAGCTTCAGACAGTGGGGCTGAGTGTTTGCCATGTGGGAAAGGAAATTTCCTTGGACTTCTTTCTTATGGAAATGTAGAGGTTTAGGCAATGCCTGACTCAGTGGCAGAGACCGTGGTTTTGCAGACTCGAGAAAGCATCACCTGGTATCCCAAATCAGTTAATGTTGAGTCTGCCCTCAGTGGCTCAAGGCCTGCAGAAAATCAGACTTAACAAGCACCAGGCTGTAGGCATATAAAAATAGACAGAAATAAAATGGCAGCTCCAAGAATGGTGTTCAGCTCCAGGAATGGTGTTTTTCTCCTCCAGTCCACCTGAAACCTCTCCCCGTGGGGCACGATGGTTGGCATTGGTTCACAGAGCACATAAGCCAACTGTCAGAGCTGTGGCTATTTGTACTGACCTGGAACCCTGAGAATAAACCTTTCCTCTGCCTTTTGTATCATGTCTTTGCTTTGTTTCGCTTATGTCGCATGAAGCTAATAGCGGAAGATGCAGACAGCCAGCCCAACGGACAGATTCGTTTTTCCATTGTGAATGGAGATCGAGACAATGAATTTGCTGTGGATCCTGTCCTGGGACTTGTGAAGGTCAAGAAGAAATTAGACCGGGAACGGGTAAGCTAGTTTAGGCAGGCTCCCTCCCCATCCGCATTCATGCCTTCATGGAAATCAGGCACGGACTCCATGAATGAATATAAGCAGCAAGGTTCTCCATTCTCAGTAATGGGAGTAAATAGCGATGAGCTAAAAATGCAGCAGGAAGTATTTGGGTTGGCCTTTGAAAAAGTTTGCTGCCAATAGATGCTGGTAGTTTCTTATGTATGGAGGCTTTAAAGAAAAAGCAAACACATATCTTTCAAGATGGTTTGAATTTTGGTCCTTCGAAATCGAGAAGGCATAAAAGTACACTCAGTGTTGGGATCCCGTGGTCCTGGTTTCATGAGCAGTATTGGTGCTAAGTGAGCAGATACAGAATGATCACCTGAAGGCATCTGGCTCAGAAAGAACGATCCAGAAAATTCCTCTGTCCGAGGCTAAAGTAAGCTTCTAAACATTGCCGTTTTCTTGGCTGTGCTTGAAGCTTTCGGAAGTTCTCTGTCTAAGGATTGAACCCAGGCCACAGCAGTGAAACCATTAGGCCCCCACGGAACTCCTCTACTTTGTCTTTTTGACCAAAAATATGTCTTTAAAGTGAAACTAAATATGGAAAAAGATGCCATAGACAAATGCTTCAAAGTAGAAAAACATCACCGGGTGACAGAGCCCCACAAAATACTCCCAAAATATCAAAACTGATAAATAAGACAGATCAATGGTGACAACACTTGTAGTTTGAACAAAGACCAAGAGCGGTTCTATCCAGGATCGATTTTAACCCCAGGGGATATCTGGCAATATTTGGAGACATTTGTGGCTGTGACAAGTGGGCAGAGGCAATATTGACTCCAGTGAGTAGAGGCCAGGTTTTGCAAAGCACAGGTCAGCCCCTGACAGGCAGGAATTATCTGGCCCCAAATGTCAGTTGGTGCCGAGGCTGAGAAACCCTGGTCTAAAGACTCAAAGTGAAAATGGCTGATCTTCAACAAAGTACAGCGAGCCTGCAGCAGCTCTGAATGGGCCCAGAAGCAAGCCAGTGCTGCCGTGGTTCTCTTTTTGTTTTTTTGTCTTTTTAGGACAGCAGCCAAGGCGTATGGAAGTTCCCAGACTAGAGGTTAAACTGGAGCTGCAGCTGCCGGCCTGAGCCACAGCCACACCAGATCCGAAGTGTGCCTGTGACCCACACCAAGCTCACGGCAACACCAGATCCCCAACTCAGTCAGCGAGGCCAGGGATTGAACCCGCATCCTCATGGATACTAGTGGAGTTCGTTGCTACCGAGCCAAGACGGGAACTCCAATGCTGTGACTTGTTATTGTTGGCCCTTTGTGCTTTGCCAGGTGTCTGGATACTCCCTGCTCGTTCAGGCAGTGGACAGTGGCATTCCTGTGATGTCATCAACTGCTACCCTCAACATCGATATTTCCGATGTGAATGACAACAGCCCAGTCTTTACACCTGCTAACTATACCGCTGTGATTCAGGTGAGCAAATCTTGCCTGCCTGGCACCTGTCCTTTACACACTGAGCCTCTTTCCTCTGCTGTGGTTTACTCATCCTAATACCAGCTCCTCCTGTCATAGGGCTGGTATGAAAAGAGCCTGATTCCTCTACTGCACCTGATTAATAAATGTTGGTGGCGCTGTCACCAGCAGGGTCCTTTCAAGTGTCAGGTGCTTTACAGATACCGTCTGTCTGTCCCCGTCACAGCTCAGCTCCCACTTCATAGTGAAGGGGGGTCAGGATCTGAGAGGTTAAGTAGCTCGTCCAAGATCCTGCAGCTGCTAAGCGGTATCATCAGCATTTGAACTCAAGTCTGTCTTCTGAAAAGACTGTTCTCTTTCCACAATGACAAGCTGCCTTTAAGCCACGTTGTATTATTCTGACGGGGAGGGAGATTGATCTCATTTGTCAAAGGGAGGATGTGCATCAGGCTAGAGCTCTACTCGTTAAAATCAGTTTTCCGTAAGCAATTTGTTTAGCATTTTAAATCCACCTGCTGTCTAAAATTAGCCTGCAAAATAAGAGTGACTTCCTGCTGGTGTTCTGCTATCAGAGAATGAGTCTTCTTCCTGGCTCTTTTCAAAAGATATTTTATGAGCACAGTTCTACGCACTGAGCTACCTCCATTTCCCAATGAAGCCAGAAGCCTGAATTCAGGAAGATCAGGAAATGCAGTCCAGGAATACTGTCAGCGTGGAGGACTTAAAGGAGACAGGGATGGATGGATGTCCGGCGGGGGGGCGATGCATAGATACTCCAGGAAATCAGTTTCTGCCTGATCCAGTTTGGCCTCAGAACCACGCTGCATGTGTTCCCAGGGCTTTATGGGTAAAAGATGAGATGAAAGTAAACTAGGTCTTGAGTGGCTCCTTTGCAATAATATTCAAGACTTCGAGTCTGGCCGTCCGTAGCCCCCCCGCCCCCAACACCCTGCGCACCACTGAGCCCTCTAGGTTCAGGCCAAACTCTCTGCTCCCTTCCCACCCCTTCGTCAGCGAAACCAGATTCCCTCCCCAGTGGCATTTTGGTTTTCCTCTCCTCTCTGATGCTTTTTCCAGCAGCTGTGCATTCCTACCCGTTCCCGGCTTCCACAGAGCCTCACCCGGGCTCTGCTCCCCGCCCCCCCACCCCCCTGCACCCCCCATCTCTCTTTCCCCCTATGGCCCTGGTCCCTGCCTGTCCCCAGGATGCGGCTCTCTGCCCCCCCCCACCGCCTCTGCCTCCGCACACTCGCCCAACGCAAAACGGGCTCTGCCTACTCAAGCATTCGGTTTTATGACACACATCGATCAGCTTGACAGGCTGTTCTCACACGAGCTCCAGGAAGTCAGCAGGGAAAGAAGAGAGACTCTGAGCCCGTGAGCGGTGACCGTGGCTCCTGTCCGCAGCTCCGGAGCCTGTCTGCGTCATATTTCACCCTGCTCCTTCGAACGCAACCCCTCCGGCATGCATTCTGTCTGTCTCTCTCTCTCTTTCTCTCCTTCTCTCTCTCTCTCCTGTGCCAGAAATGGCCTTTACAGAGAGAGCAAACAAATCAATAAATCTTGTATTCTGTGTGGTGCTGGGTGTGCTGTCAGTGTGGACCAGTAAATCTGTGCTGGGATTGGGGGGGTGGTACTTCCTAGCAACTTCCCAGGAAAAATGCAAAGGCCTGTGTCAGGTGGAAAATAGGGCTTTACTCCAGAGGGAGACGGTGTCAAGTTCCTGATGACCGAAAGGCCACTCCAGAGAAGGCAAACGAGAGGTCTCCCAGGTGCTTTTCTCTTTCTCCTCCCACTGTTCACCCCAGAATCATTTCTTTATACCAACACGTGGCTCTTATAAGACCGTCAGCACATAGCACGTGAATGCACCTGCCCCGTGCGTGACGCCCGTCCAGGCAGGGTATCATCGTCGCCATCTCTGCGACCCAAACTCAGTTAATCTGAGGTCCGTGTCATCAGAAAGGCCTGAACGAATGAGGCTGACTTCCAGACTGAGCCGTGGTAATGCTGAAGTCTAAACAGAGGGGGCCCAGAACACCGGTGCCTGAGCCCCTGAAGAGTTTAATTTGGTGTTTTCAAAGTAACGACAACCCCCGACCCGGGGAGAACTGACAGGAGCCTTTGGGTTTCCTCTCTGTGGGGAGAAGGCAGGGGTTCTACCAAATTATGCAGGCATCCAAACATCTCGAACTTCCAGAACTTCTAATGAAGCTGTGGATTTCTTTTCTCTTCATTCTCAGGTTGAGTCATAATTCCATCCCCTTTCCCTTCCCTCAGGAAACAGCAAGGAGTCCCCGCTGTGGCTCAGCGGGTTAGGAATCAGAATAGGATCCGCGAGGATGCGGATTTGATCCCTGGCCTCGCTCAGTGGATTAAGGATCTGGTGTTGCTCTGGCTGTGGCGTAGGCCGGTGGCTGTAGCTCCTATTCGACTCTTAGCCTGGGAACTTCCATATGCCGTGGGTGCAGCTATAAAAACAAAACAAAAAAAAAGGGAAGGAAGGAAGAAACTGTGTAGTGGGGAGTAAAGCCCTATTTTCCACCTGACACAGGCCTTTGTATTTTCCCTGGGAAGTTGCTAGGAAACGCCCCCTCCCTCCCCAAATCCAGGTATGGTGACACTGTGTCACCGTGTAGGGCCTCAGCATAACCGTGTTGTGACAAGTGGGAAGAAACACCTTCCCGTCCAGAAAGGCTGATGTTTCCCAGGCCCAAGAGGGTTTCCGACGTAGACACCAGAGCTGGAGAGCACTGTGCGTTTCCAGAGCCATTTGGGTGAATTCAGGGCAATTCCGATTCTCAAGGACAAGGTGTGGCCGGCAACATGCTTGGAACCTCCAAACCTGTTCAAGGCCAAGACCTTGTGTTCTCCCCTGCAGCTCGTTGTCTCGCGGGGCCGTTGTGGGGAGGCAGCCAAGGAGGCGACGCGTGATGCTTACAGAAGCCAGCATGTTTTCAGAAGACAAGATAATATCACAGAGAAACCCTTACGCTAAAAGCCCTGTTTCCTAGCGCAGCGCTCTCAGCCCGTAATGATGGGGTTTTTTTTTAAATGTGAAGAGAGGTGTAATTGTATCTTCTTCTTCTTCTTTTTTTTAATATACTCTCTTATGCAGGAAAATAAGCCAGTAGGCACCAGCATTTTGCAGCTCATGGTGACAGACAGAGACTCCTTTCATAATGGGCCTCCCTTCTCCTTCTCTATTTTGTTGGGCAACGAAGAAGAGGCGTTTGTGCTGGATTCACAGGGGATCCTGCGGTCAGCTGTGGTCTTCCGGGACACGGAGTCTCTGGAGTACGTGCTGTGTGTCCAGGTACGGCCTGGAGCTCTGTCCACAGCAAGCCAGCTCCCTCTCTCGTGCTGGTTGCTAGACCTGTTGCTTGGGCTTTTCTCTGTGGAGCAAGTCGCATAATTCATGGCCGGGCAGGAAAGGGTCCCCTTTTAATCTCAAATTCAATTTCACACCCAGAAAAGAGGCCTCTGCGTGTGAACTTGAACGGCGAGGAGGGGGAAGCATCATAGTTCAAGGGGGGCGTTCCCAGGGGGGTCCTCGGCTGACGGTCACTGGGCTTAAATCTGCGTCTTGAAAATTCCTGGGGTTCTAATTGATTCCCAAAGACAAGCCATTGATCAAGCTTGCTGCTTGGACCGGAGTATTTCCTACATCGGCCAAGTGGGGGAAGCTACTGATCCTTGTCCTAGAGTGACTGAACCCTTTCTTGGCTTCTGTTTTTTGGGTTTTTTTTTTTTGTCTTTTTGCCTTTATGTAGAGCCGCACCCGCGGCATATGGAGGTTCCCAGGCTAGGGGTCCAACAGGAGCTGCAGCTGCCGGCCTTTGCCACAGCCACAGCAACGCGGGATCTGAGCCGCGTCTGCAACCAACACCACAGCTCACGGCAACGCCGGATCCCTAACCCACTGAGCAAGGCCAGGGATCGAACCCGCAACCTCATGGTTCTTAGTCAGATTCGTTAACCACCAAGCCACGAAGGGAACTCCTTGGCTTCTGCTTTTGAAGAGACCTCTGCTTGCTAAGTTTCCCCAGGGAGGAGGGAGGCGACCAAGGACTCAGAGGTCAGTGGCTTCCCAATGTTTCAGCTTCCTCAAGGTCATTGTGTAAAATGCCAGAAGGCAAAGAGGCAAAAGTGGCAGTTATGGAGAGGGAGCAGGAAATGAGAGAACACCGAAAAGTTCCTGGGCGCCAGATTTTGCCAGGACGAAGATTTGGGTCCCATCTGTGAAGCTGAGTGACTTTTTTTTTAAACTCACCACTGGCACACAGAGGGCAACTTAACCTTATTAATGGCGTCGGTAATAATAGTCATTCTTTATATAACATTTAATCGTGTGCATTATTTCTTTAGATAAATTATGGCAGACTCTACTCCATGAGACCTTCCAAATTAATGATTTTGGCTCTAAGCACATCAGTGAACCCTTCAGTTGCCACCCATTCCTCCAACAATATTTTGCGGACAATTTTATATCACAGTATGGGTTCCCAAGGGCAAGGCGAGCTTTCTGGTGCCTGCTCACGGAAGCTAGTGCAGTCCTTTGCATTCCTTCTCTGGTTGTTAGAGAGCAGATTTCACATCTCAGGCTTTGAAAACACTGTAAAGAGCTTTCTCTTCCTAGTCCCTTATATTAAACCACCACCAAGTCCTGTGTTTCTGCCCTCATGAGGTTCCCAAGGCATATCGAGAACATTCCCTTTGCCATCATCCCAATTTCTTCTCTGTCACCCTGCACTCATACTATTTCAGAAGCTTTCTGGGCGTTCCTCCGGCATCCACCTCATTCTTTTCTGATACATCCCCACATTCCAGGTTAGTCATTCCCCTTTGTCTAAGTCAATCCACCAAACCAGGAGTCAGTTAACCATAGGCTCTGAACCACATCCTGTCCTCAGCCTCTTTTTATAAAGTTTTATTGGAGCACCGCCTCACCCATTCATTTACATATGCTCTGTGGCCGCTTCCAGTTGGAAAGATAGTTGAGTAGTTGAAAGAGATCATTGTAACTTCCAAAGCCTAAACTATTTCTTATCTAGCCTTTTACAGAAAAGGTGTGCCCACCCTAAACTAAAACCATCTGACCCCCCTAGTGCCTGAAAGCTTGTGAATTCAGGCTCTTTTAGACTTTGAATTTCAGGGCCTTTAGGCAGAGATAGCTGTCCAGCCCTACCTAGGCCACAGGCCTATTAGTCTGTCACTTTAAACCCAATGGCTTCATGCCTTTTTGTCATCTTTTCGACCTTAGAGTGGGCAACCTCTGGCCTATAAAGTCCAAACCATCACTGTCCTTTGAGGCCCTACAGTTTGACTTCAAGTTTAACCTAATTTGCTAAATTTATCTCCTCCTACATGAATGTCCATTCCAGCGTCTCTGGTTCATGTGGCCCATTTAAAAAAAAAAAAAAAGCATATGGTGGAGTTCCCTTTGTGGCTCAGTGGTTAACGAACCGAACTAGGAACGATGAGTATGCGGGTTCAATCCCTGGCCTCGCTCAGTGCTCAGGGTTAAGGATCTGGTGAGCTGTGGCATAAGTCACAGACATGGCTTGGATTCGGTGTTGCTGTGGCTGTGGCGTAGGCCAGCGGCCATAGCTCCGATTCGACCCCTAGCCTGGGAACTTCCATATTCTGTAGTTGTGGCCCTAAAAAGCAAAAAAAAGAAAAAAAATGTATGATGGTGGTAGTAATAAAAATAACAAAAATCCTATGAGCTTCCATGTACTAAATACATCTGCAGGTTAGACCTGTGCTGCATACGTTGAAATCACTGTGTCTTTTAATCCCCACAATACAGGGATTCTGTGCGAGTGAGAAACTTGCTGAGGTTTGCCTGAGTCTTTTGCCTAAAACAACACAGTGAGAAGAAGAGCCAAATTCAAGCTCAGGTCTATGTAATGGCCAAGCCCCCGCTTGTACACACTGTCTTCCACATTAGGACACATCCCCCCAGCTGGCACTGAGCCTGCCAGGTCCACTGCGGCCCCACATCCTGAGGTGCCTGCCCTGGGGACCCAGCCCCCAAGACTCTGCCTTCTCTGAAGCCCTGCAGCACTGACTGCCTCCACGCTGAACACAGCAGGTGCTCGGTAAAGATCTGTTTGCAGAGTGATGGTTCCATGAATTCTGCTCTAAGGAAGGAAGACAAGATAGTTTTATTCAGGCTACCACGTTCTCCTTCTTTTATTCTAAGCCTTAATATTGTGTAATTCTCACTTGAAATAATGTTGTCTCTTAAATGCGCAGAAAAGTGCTATCTGGGTCCAGTCCAAAGGAAGGAAGCCAAAGAGAACAAAAACTTCTCCTCCAAGTGGGAATGTCACTTTACAAGGTCCCTCTGTGGCTGCTGTCCAAAATTAAAACAAGGCCCAGCCTGTTGTGGGCATGTTGGATCTCATAGAACTCTCTCTCTGCTCCCTCCCAGCTCACCCCCAACAGCTTTATTGTGTTGACACATTTTATTGTCCATAACAGAGTGTACATGGGGGGACCGAAGGTGATAAATCACTCCTCTTACTCAAATGCACATCTTCAGCATATTCCAGAAGAGTCTCAGAGGGTGGAGGAAGAAGTGAGCAGGTTAAAGGAACAGACCTCTTCTACCTGAGTCCTGTTGGGTTTTTTCCCCAATTACGTTTTTTTTTTTTTCTTACTCCCTTGCCTTTCGCCCTGTGCTTGGTTGTTTTAGGCAAAAGACTCAGGCAAACCTCAGCAAGTTTCTCACGCCTACATCCGCGTGCGGGTCATTGAGGAAAGTATCCACAAGCCCACAGCCATCCCCCTGGAAATTTTCATTGTCACCATGGAGGACGACTTTCCTGGGGGCGTCATTGGGAAGATCCACGCCACGGATCAAGACATGTACGACGTGCTCACGTTTGCCCTGAAATCGGAGCAGAAAAGCCTGTTCAAGGTGAACAGTCACGATGGAAAAATCATCGCCCTGGGAGGTCTGGACAGCGGCAAGTACGTCCTGAACGTGTCGGTGAGTGACGGCCGCTTCCAGGTGCCCATCGACGTGGTTGTGCATGTGGAGCAGCTGGGGCAGGAGATGCTGCAGAACACCGTCACCATCCGCTTTGAGAACGTGTCGCCCGAGGACTTCGTGGGGCTGCACATGCACGGCTTCCGGCGCACCCTGCGGAATGCGGTCCTCACCCAGAAGCAGGACAGCCTGCATATCATCAGCATCCAGCCCGTGGCGGGCACCAACCAGCTGGACATGCTCTTCGCGGTGGAGATGCACAGCAGCGAGTTCTACAAGCCGGCCTACCTGATCCAGAAGCTGTCCAACGCCAGGAGACATCTGGAGAACGTCATGCGCATCTCAGCCATCCTGGAGAAGAACTGCTCGGGGCTGGACTGTCATGAGCAGCATTGTGAGCAAGGCTTGTCGCTGGATTCCCACGCGCTCATGACCTACAGCACCGCTCGCATCAGCTTTGTGTGTCCGCGTTTCTACAGGAATGTGCGCTGCACCTGTAACGGTGAGTTCGGTTTGCAGAGTTCCCTGCCCCCTCTGCCCACCACCCCACCCCCCATCCGGCTCCTGAGCTTTGAGTCACCATCCTGGCACGCATGCACCCATTCTTTTACTCATTCCACAAATGTTACTGACCATGTACAATGTGCCTCCTCACCATGAAAGATGCTAAGGCTACAGAGTGAGCGAGACAAGCTCAGCCACTATTCCCCATGGAGCGTGTAGCTTATGAGTAGCACAAGACACACAAACAGGCTGGCATAAGCCCTGTGATAAGCATCGTTTGGGGAAATACAAAGTCCTATGAGAGGACCCTATCAAGAGGGAAGGTTTCCTAAAGGCAGTATCCTCTAGGTCGAGATAAAAGATAATCAGAAATTAGTGTTTTTCTGTATGACTCACTTCACTTAGTATGATAATCTCTAGGTCTGTCCATGGTGCTGCAATGGTGTTATTTCATCCTTCTTTATGGCTGAGTAATATTCCACTGTGTGTATGTACCACATCTTCCTTATTTATTCATCTGTTGATGGACATTTAGGCTGCTTCCACATCTTGGTTATTGCTGCTATGAACATTGGGGTGCACGTATATCTCTTCAAATTAGGATTTTCCACGTTTCTAGATATTTGCCCAGGAGTGGAATTGCTAGATCATAAAATAACTCTATTTTTAGTTTTTTTAGAAACTTCCATACTGTTCTCTATAGTGATTGTACAGTTGTCATAGGATATCACTTATATGTGGACTCTAAAATAATGATGTAGATTAACTTATTTACAAAACAGAAATAAACTCACAGACACAGAAAACAGACTTGATTACCAAAGGGGCAAAGGGCTGGGGATAAATTAGGAGTATAGGATTAACAGATACTAATGTATATAAAATAGGTAAACAAAAACTTCCTGTGGGAGTTCCCATCTTGGCGCAGTGGAAATGAATCCGACTAGGAACCATGAGGTTGCAGGTTTGATCCCTGGCCTCGCTCAGTGGGTTAAGGATCTGGCGTTGCCTTGAGCTGTGGTGTAGGTCACAGATGCGGCTTGGATCTAGTGTTGCTATGGCTGTGGTGTAGGCCAGCAGCTGTAGCTCCAATTCAACCCCTAGCCTGGGAACCTCCATATGCCATGGTTGTGGCCCTTAAAAAAAAAAAAAGACTTACTATGTAGCAGAAGGAACTATATTCAGTATCTTATAATATCCAGTAATGAAAAAGAATTGGAATATATGTACTTCGTATACATATAACTGAATCATTTTACTATACACCTGAAGCTAGCATCTTTGTCAATCAACTATACATCATATTAAAAAACAAAAACAGGTAAGTAGGAATTAGATGTGTGAAAATACGTAGAGGAAGGACAGCATTCCAGGCAGAGGAGCTGCTCGTATGAAGAAGGCTTAAAGGCAAGAGAGGAGCCCACAGGGAGGGGATGGAAAGAGATTTCCAGGGATGACAGAGGAGACTTGTCGGCGGATCCGGTGATCACCAAGAGCCATTAACCAGGATGCAGATCTAGAAATCATCCACGGCAGTGGGAGCCATTGGTGGATTTGAGCCATTAGCCAGGATGCAGATCTAGAAATCCTCCCAAGGCAGTGGGAGCCATTGGCAGATTTGCAGTGACAGAATCCCAGTCTGTCTTTCTAGAATAGTCTTCAGGCTCCCGAGGGGAATGAGTTAGATGGGGCCAGGCCAGGGGCAGGAAACAAGCCCAGAAGCTATCGCAGAGGCTAAGCGCAGCTGGATTTGCCTCCGTGAAAAACAGGGGCCAGATGGACAGGAGCACAGTTAAAGGCTGGATTCGGCCCTCAGAGTGGCAGAAATGGAATGGTTTGTGTCTCTTGGTGTAACTAGAGTCACTGAACCTTGACCTTCTCCTGGTCAGAGGCCCTAGCTGCACAGAGTCGCACGACCACCGCAGTCAGCAAGAAGCATTGCTCTCTCGATCTCGCTCTCTCTCTCTGATGTATAGCTCCATAAATTCAGTGCCCTCTTCATAGAAAATTGCACCCGGGGTTTTCCTAGCTGGTGTGAACTTGACCTCAAGGGACTGTGGCCAGAACAGCGGCCATTTATAAAACATCCCTTTAGGTAATTGGGGACAGGGAGGTCCCCTGCCCTCTTTCCTCGTAGAAAGTTGTGAATTGCAGTTTGGAGAATGAGTTCATTAGAGGAAGGCCCCAGAGATCACAGCTGTCTCCTCGAGACCTTTCGATGACCTCCAAGCAGCCAGGAAGAGTGTCAGCCATTCACTGTGTGGTCTCCAGTGAATTCTGTTGGTATTTTCATCAGGTACCTGCGGTGATGTCCAGCCTGTTGAACAGGTAAATTTGTCCCAAAGTTACTCCAAGCCTGCGTGCTGGGCGAAGCGCATTTCTGGCAGATGCCACCAACATGCAGGATTTATGAATGCCAGCTGTCCTGGCTTTACCTAGATTTCCTTTGTAGGCAAATTGATTTATGCACCAAAGCTCTGCTAAGCCTTCCTGCCGTGATTCACAGCAGGGTTCAAAAGAGGTTCTCAACAGGACGGGGAAGACCTTGCGGGAGAAACTAAACCAGCTAATTAATCCTTGTGCTCGGAGACCTCATTTCCTTCAGTAAAGATCAGTGGTGGCAGCAATGTCCTAGGCACTGCAGATTCACAGGGGAAAAAAAGGCACAGTTCCCAGCCTAAGGAGCTGGCTATTGTGAACTCAGCTTGCAACAGGGGGGTTCCCGATGTGGCTCAGTGGTAACAAACCCGACGAGTATCCATGAGGATGCAGGTTCGATCCCTGGCCTTGCTCAATGGATTAAGGATCCAGCGTTGCCGTGAGCTGTGGTGTAGATCGCAGATGTGGCTCAGATCCTGCATGGCTGTGTCTGTGGCGTAGGCTGGCAGCTGTAGCTCTGACTTGACCCCTAGCCTGGGAACCTCCATATTGCCACATATGCTGTCCTAAAAAGCAAAATAATAAGAATAAGAAGAAGAGTTCCCATTGTGGCTCAGTGGTTAACGAATCCAACTAGGAACGATGAGGTTGCGGGTTCGATCCCTGGCCTTGCTCAGTGGGTTAAGGATCCAGTGTTGCCATGAGCTGTGGTGTAGGTCACAGATGTGGCTCAGATCCTGCATGGCTGTGGCTGTGGTGTAGGCTGGCAGCTGTATCTCTGATTCAACCCCTAGCCTGGGAACCTCCATATGCCACATATGCTGTCCTAAAAAGCAAAATAATAATAATAATAATAATAAATAATAGTGTTATAAGGAATCCTGGGGAGGAGTTGCTGTTATGGTTCAGTGGATTAAGAACCCAACATAATGTCCTTGAGGATGTGGGTTCAATCCCTGGCCTTGATTGGTGGGTTAAGGATCAGATGTTGCCACAAGCTTCACTGTAGGTTGCAGACGCGGCTCAGATCCAGTGTCGGTGGGCCCTAAAAATAAAGGGAAAAAAAGAAGGAAGAGACGAGGTAGGGCAGACCTGGCAGAATCTTTTCAAAGCAGGGATTTAGAGGGGTGATTTTGTTGGGGGAAGTGGGGCTTGCTCTGCATTTTGCATGAGACACTGTTGTTTTCAAAGCACTGAGTTTCAAGGTGGTCTCCTTGCCCAGGACTCCTGTCCTCTAGTCCCCGTAAACCTTGCTACTCCTAGGAAACCCAGAATGCTGGAAGCTTTGGGGATTCAGCCCCTAGACATCCCAGGAGGAGGCCTTCTTGGTGTGAAAAGGGAGCATTTCCTGGGCGGAATCAGGCCAGCCTCTCAGCCTCTTCTCACCTTCAGGTCACTCTTGTGATTAAGCCGAAAAAAAAAAATACCAGAAGTAAAAGGACCTCAAAACATCATCTGGCCCAGTCCCCGTCTACAGTAGGTGATATATGATAATCTCCAGCAATTGAAGACAATAAATGCCACCCACCATCCCGACAGACAGACACACACGCGCGCACGCACATATACACACACACAGTGGTACTGGTTGTTCATCTGTTTACCCTGGAAAGTTGGTAGGTACAATAAATGGACTTTCCCATCACTTGGTGGAGTAATTAGGGTGATAAACAGAGGTGGCTGCCCATTCTGGACTACGTAGTAATATTTAAACAGATTTGACTTCAATAGTCTACCCCCTCCCAACTTCCAACTCATCTTTCTCTCATGCAGAGTTTTGGGGGTCAAATTAGCATCTTGAACCAAAATGCTGAGCTGCTTTAACAAAATGAAAAACAGACATGAAACATAGTGCCAGAGAGGCTCATTAGAGTCCAGCCCCCATCAAGCATCACGTTTGCACAAGTGTGAAAGACGGAGTTCTGATGCCATGAGGTGGCCCTTGGTAAACCTGAGATGTTTAATGAACTTTGGCACTTGGGTAAGAAAGCCTGTCACCAGCTCAAATGTTGGGAGGTGATAGATTCCCACGTGCTCCTTTGGGGAAGCACCAGGGCAGCCCGTGGAGAGGGCTGATGGTCCATTATGGAAATCTGTCATTACTTTTTCAAAAGTCTGATCTAGATATATATCAAAAAGGCGATCCTCGTCCAAGAGAATGGACTTTCCATGAGCCCATCAGCGTTTCAGAGCAGTGCGTTTACGAGAGGGTTGGTGGACGTAAATGCCTGATTTGTCCAACCTCCGTTCAGATAGGGAACCCAGACTAGAAATGGGAGCTCCAGTAAGATGCGTGGAGCGTCTGCCGTGGTGGAACCCTGTGCTGGCAGAAGTGAAGGTGACAGCAGCCGTGCGCTGCACCAGCAGGGATGGCTCTGTCCTGAGGGTTTGCTGGGTGGTAAGAGGAATGCCAAAGAGGCTGCTAGGTCTGAAAGGATGCACAGAATTCAGCAGGTGATGGGGAGGGAGTGTTCCCGGCTGAGGAGCGTTAGAGCCAAGGAATGGAGTTGAGAAACCATGGACAATTCAGTGCCCAGGTGAAGGCAGGGACAAACGTAGCAACTAATACTTACTGAGCCGTGACCAGTGTCCCTGCTGTTTTTCACATGTGTGTAATTGCACTTAACCCTCGCAGTAACCCTACAGGGTGGGTATCATCCACTTTCTGCAAAAGTTAAGGAAACATGGACTTGGAAAGGTCAGTTGACTTAGTCAAGGTCACAGAGCTAGGAAATAGCCAAGCTGGGTTACACACCTGGTAATCCTGACCACTGTGCCCTACCACCTCTGCACAGATTTGAAAGGACCTTGAAATTCACCCAACCCAACCTTCCACTCACTACAGACATCCTATGCACTGTACTCCTGGCACAGTGACTCAGCCAAGGTTTGAACCCCAGTGCAGGTGCTCACTACCTCACGAGACGGACCTGTGACACCCTGTCCCTTCTAGTGCACCAAAATCCACCCCCCTTGCGACATGACCCAGCTCCACCGCTGAGAGCTGACTTGTCTGACCCCCGCCCTGTACAAGCTGCCCTCCAGACATCTAAGAAGAATTGCTAGGACCCCTTGAACCCTCTTTTTCGAGCCAAACAGCAGAAGTTCCTTTGTTCCTTAGCTGTAAAAATAGGAGCTAGAAAGAGCTGTAGGTGGTGTGGCTGCGACACAGAGGAGGCATAAAGAGTCCTGTGTCTGACTTGGAGGAGTCCGTGAAAGGCCTTGGAAGCAGCGAGGTGTTCTGGGACTGCATCTTGGACAGAGAGAGCAGTGAAGAGAAAGGCCCAGGGGTTGGGGGCACCCTCCCATTTGCTCGTTCACTCAGCAATGAAGTAAATACTTTTCCTGGATGGGGTGCTGGAGGTGCAGTGATGAGTGAGGCTGGCGTGGTCCCCGTCCTTGTGGAGCATGAATCAGCATCATGCATCGGGCCAATGACAAGGACCTCAGTTAGACTGGACGGTGGGGAGCTGGCACTGTCCTGGGAGAAACACGTAGGTCGGGTAAATGGCGTCTGCGATAGGCAGCCACGGTGATGCACTTCTAATAAGGTCAATAAAATAAAAGGATGAAGGCTCCTGCAAGGCAGAAAGACACTTAAAACTTAGCCTTGATGAGTTGTTAAAAAGCATGGAAACATCGGAGCTTGGGTTTGCATTTCCGCCGGAGATAATCGATGCTAATTCTCGGAGGAGAGAGCCCACAGTACCAACTGGGGGTTCTAAATAATTCAGTGTTGTCTTTGACTCTTAACCAGCTTCCCCCTATAAACTGGGAAGCTTCTGTTTCTCATTCACAGCAGATATGTTGTACATGTAGCTGAATCTCGGGAACATAGAAATTTAGAGAAAGGCTATCTTTTGGCTGGCTAAAAATAGGACACGGGAAAGACATGTCCATGGAATGGAGAGTAGCAGATCTCTTAAATACATAAATGACTGTTTCTATATCCAGTTGGAAGTTAACACCCAGGGAATCTAGAGTCAGGTCTATCGGACGGCGTGCGTTTTGTGATTCACCTGTGCTCGTGGTCGCCTCCATGTGGCTGACGTTGGCACTGGGCTCAGTTTGCATTTTGGCGCCCATGCTGACTAGTGAACAGGTACCACCTACCTAGAAGTGTGCAGGCCTCAGAAACTGAGGTGAAGCCAGCCCTGGAGACAGCACAGAGTGGGCTGGTATACTTGTGTGATGAACCACGAGTAAACATTAACGCAGGCATGCGGTTAAGCCACGAACTGTGGTTGATTCATTCCCATGAAATGAATGGTACTGCTAAGATCCTCGCTACTCCTCAGATCTCATCCTTCAAGCCTGAGTTTAAAACACTTTCTTCCTTTGCAAGGATTTCTGACATTCTCCCAGGAAATGCAATCATTGCTCGTCCAGGGCTTCCCTTACACTTACATATCTCTTGCAAAGCGGTGACCTTACTGTATTGTAATCACGTGTTTGTGTGTTGTCTCCTGTGGGGGAGAAGAGGTGGGATCATTTCCTTTCATCTTTATATATCCAGGCCTATCACCTCATTGGCCCTAAAAAATGATCTGTTCGGCAAATGCATCAAAAATTCCAAAACTGTGTGGAGTAGGCTGGTAGCTGCAGCTCTGATTCGACCCCTAGCCTGGGAACTTCCGTATGTCACAAGTGCAGCCCTAAAAAGCAAAAAAGGGAAAAAAAATTAAAACTGGTTATCTAAAACTCTTGCAACAGACCAGAGGTGGTTGAACGGCAGTTTTAAGTTCTGTAAATATTGATCGATACATGGCAGGAATTAAGATTTCTTGGAGCGAAAGTAGGGAAGATGTATTTCAGAACACTTATGCCTTTTAGAACCGTTTGTAAAGATCATTCCAAATTTTCAGTTTAAAAAAAAATCCTCTCATCTTCTAAGACTTTGGGAGCTGGATCACTGCCAAGAGTATCTTTTATGGCTGAGCTCTCAACCAGTGGAAAATAGGATTTATGAATCCTGGGTTTGCTGGTGCTCCTTACATCGCTCCCCTCCAGGGTTATAGTTCTAAAAATGTTGATGTGTCGTTAGCATTAAATGTTTGCTTTCTCCTGGACAAAGAAATGACTGTATAATGGGACAGTATGCTTGATGAGGTGGAAGAGAGCTGGAATGGAAAGGAGGGTGATAATGGGCCAGATCTTGCTGAGGAAAGTAGCTGCTAATGTCCAGTGTATTTTTGGTTCAGAGGAGAGGTGCTTCTTTAGGCCACTGCTAACCCCGTTGTGGGGTGTTTTCCATTCGTGTCTTCTTTTCTGCAGTCCTTTTACCACTTAAAGGCTCACCTCATTACCTTTGAAATATCCACGGCCTCTGAAAAGTGCATTTCCTTCCAGGGACCCATATTTGCCATCATCACAGTTCTAAAAAAAAAAAAAAACTCCCTCGGGTTCTGAAATCTGCCTTTATCAGCTAATCTGCTTTCCAGAATTTCCTTTCTGAGGAATTAACCTTTCAGCTCACTGTAGTATGAACACTGAACAAACAGGTAGAGAAGAAGCCTTCCTTTGCCAAGGATAATTCTGCAATTTTTGATGACCAGCAGGGCGCACATACAGCTAATCGATACACTAACTAGCAGGGAGCAGAAGGGCTTAGGAAACCGTGGGAGTTGAGCTTTCAGGGTTTAGAATGAATCTAACTTTTCTTAGCGGAATCTTTTTTGGAATTCCTGTTGTGATTCACAGTGGGTTAAGGAGCCAATCCTGTCTCTGTGAGGAGGTGCGTTCGATGCCTGGCCTCACTCTGTAGGTTAAAGGTCTGGCATTGCCACAAGCTGCAGCATAGGTCACAGACATGGATCAGAATTAGCGAGGCTGTGGCTGTGGCTGTGGCTGGCAGCTGTAGCTCCGATTCAGCCCCTAGCTCAGTAATTTCCATAGGCTGTGGGTGCGGCCCTCAAAAAAAAAAGTCTTTTTTTCCTCCTTCTGAAAACAACAGCTCCCATCTTCTGAAGTCTGCCTGAGTTTTTCAGGGCAGGAGATGAGTGTCGAAGAAAACTAAACCCAAGTGATGGATCCAATGACCACCAGGACGCAGGAGCCCCAGTCCAGTAAAGACTATATGATCAGAGCCATATAGTGTGATCTTTCTGCAGCTGAAGTCGGTCCGTTCACAACCATAGCATATTTTTGGCTAAAAAGAGGAGCTCCGTTGACTTTGCACCCAGCCGACTTCACTCTGGCAGGGAGGTTTTGGCAGATGCAGGCGCGTCTGCTGGGCACCCACACCAGATGAAGCCCACCCAAGGCGCTCCAGCTTCTGGACACCCACTCTGCCTCTCAGCTCGGAGCCTGGAGAACCCAGCTCCCGAGCCGATCCTGTGCTCCTTGGGCTTTCTGGAGTGTAGCGTGATCCCTTTGTATTGATCGTGTGTGTTCCCCTTTGTCACAGGAGGACTGTGCCCAGGGTCCAACGACCCCTGCGTGGAGAAGCCGTGTCCAGGGGACATGCAGTGCGTCGGTTACGAAGCCAGCAGGAGACCGTTCCTCTGCCAGTGTCCACCGGGGAAGCTCGGAGAATGCTCAGGTGCAGAGCGGGGCGGGATGACGAGGGTTTAATTCATATTCTTTAAGCCCTGGCCCTTGAGTACCTTCCACTGCCCTTAGCCTCCTAGAAGACATTCTGTCTGCGGGCAGCATTTTCCATAGAAGGGACCCCAGCTGGCGTCCCCCTCAAATGCTGGGGATTTGTTACAGCTGCTGCCTGTGATAAGGAAACATGCAGTCTCTGTGGGCTCCTCATAGAATGGGAGGCCATGGTATGTATTTTCAGTCATGTCCCGTCGATGTGAAGGGCGTGAAATGATAGAAAATAGAAGGCCAGGAGTTCCCGTCGTGGCTCTGAGGAAATGAATCTGACTAGCATCCATAAGGACGCAGGTTCGATCCCTGACCTCGCTCAGTGGGTTAAGGATCCGGCGTTTGCTGTGAGCTGTGGTGTAGGCCAGTGGCTACAACTCTGATTCGACCACTTGCCTGGGAACCTCCATGTGCCAGGGATGCAGCCCTAAAAAGACAAACAAAAAAAAAAGAGAGAGAGAGCGGGAGGAAGAAAAGAAAGAAAGAAAGAAAGAAAGAAAGAAAGAAAGGAAGAAAGAAAGGGAGAAGGAAAGAAGGAAGGAAGGAAGGAAGGAAAGAAAGAAGAAGGCTGTTGGTTAGGCAGAGTTGGAATATCTGTGATGTGACCGCTGATGTTCAGAGGGCCACACAAACCTTTACCTTTCAGCAGAAGGTGGAACTGACCCAGTTGAGCTGACCTTCCGTAGGGCAAGCCCAGCCTAGAGCACAGTCAGACTCTCCACTGCGAACGCGTGATGAACTGCATTGTCCCGAAAGGAGAGGCGCTCACCTCTGTGTCTTTTTCTTTTTTTGCACTTTTAAAAAGTAAAACTCTTTAAACATTTCAATAGCATCTTATAATTTGGTGGCAGCAAAAGAAACACTACCAAAGACAGATATTTTGAAAAGCATTTACAAAAATACATTGCACAAAGTCCTGCCTCGCATCTTTAAAAATAAATTAATATTCAAAATATTTCCACCCCAACTCCCAGTTTTAGCTTTATATAGGAAATTTTGACTTATACATTTATGCTGTAATATATGAAACATCTGTGTACATTTTATCCAACTTAACTGCATAGACATTAGTTCCAGTTCTAACTAGAGTGATAAAAATGCTCCTTTATGTAGATTCGTCTATTTGAGCACTGTTGTGCAATATACATAAAACTCTTCAGAAAACCAGTCAGCACCAGCATTCTATCTTTTCTGAAAATACAACATTTATGGTACCCAAAAACTGTCTTACCCCAATAAAACTTAAATAACTTTAAGGTAAAACATCTGTAACACTTTTAAGTGCCTTGCAGATATCTCGTTTATAAAGTCTGCTCAGTGAAAGTCTAAATATTAAATAGTAATTATAACCAAAACAAGTCTCAGAGGAATTGAGAGAGAATGGCCAACAGCTGTAATAAAAGGCAAATCCCAGCCAGAGCCAGTACAGGCGCTGCTGTGAGGAGAGCTGGGGTCAGACCTCTGTGTCTTAAAGAAAGGGGAAAAAATCAATATTTATGTTATTTCAATCCGAGTGAGCCTATGTTTCAATCATTCTCAATACTTCTTTTGACACACATATTCTCTACCACTTCTTCCCTCTAAAAAAGCGTATTGTTCATTCTTGGTGCCAGTAGCACCTTGTTTTTAGTAGAGAATGTATTTAAAATACAGGCACACTGCTACCAATTTGGGAATTCTAGAAATATTTATTGAGTAATGGTTAGAATAAGAATTATAATGGGAATAAAAAATAATTATCCCAGGATGTGCAAGGCACTTGGATTCTAGAAACTCAGCCTTTGCAAAGACAAGCACTCTTCTTAAAAAAAAAAAAATGTGTGGAGTTCCCGTCGTGGCGCAGTGGTTGACGAATCCGACTAGGAACCATGAGGTTGCGGGTTCGATCCCTGCCCTTGCTCAGTGGGTTAACGATCCGGCGTTGCCGTGAGCTGTGGTGTAGGTTGCAGACGCGGCTCGGATCCTGCGTTGCTGTGGCTGCGGTGCAGGCCAGTGGCCACAGCTCCGATTAGACCCCTAG
>PVHT020000035.1:3199175-3219732 GCA_004024745.2 Catagonus wagneri | reverse complement strand
TGTGGAAGCCAGAGCTCGTTCAGAGTTGACCTCAAGAATGGAGCTGCCCCATAGGAGTTCCCTGGTGGCTCAGCGGGTTAAGGATCCAGCATTGTCACTGCTATGACTTTAGGCACATTCGATCCCTAGTCCTGGGACTTGTGCATGTCACGGACATGGCCAAAGGGAAAAAAAAAGAAAAAAGAATGGAACTGTCCCAAACTGAAGGGATCCCCAGCATACTTGCCTATAAAGTCTTCTAAGGCTGAGACTTAAAAGATGCTTATGTGTCCCACATGTGTGCTGTGCTCACAGCAGGGGGGTCTGACAATAAGGCCAAGTCTTCCAACTTCAGGTGTCCCTTCTCTCCATTTCCCTTCTCCTCTCCTTATAGAAAACTCTTCATTGTCCGTGATTATCATCCACTTGGAGTATTTGCACACATTCACCTCTCCCCCCAGTGAGATAGCTTTTCAGCCATTGCTTTGTTTGTTAAAACATAAAGTTGGAGGTAGTAAAAAAAAAAAAAGAGAGAGAGAGAGAGAGTGAACTCAGAATTGGATGATGCAAGTACAACTAAAGGTTCTAGGCAGGGGAGCCTTGAAATTAAAAATCAAAAGGTGGAGTTGTGACTGCTCAAGACATAAACATTCCTTGTATGAGTTAGTGGCACCCAAAGCAATCTGCAGATTCAGTGCAATCCCCATCAAATTATCAATGGCATTTTTCGTAGGGCTAGAACGAAGTATTTTAAAATTTGTGTGGAAACACAAAAGACCCCAAATAGCCAAAGCAATCCTGAGAAAGAAAAATGGAGCTGGAGGAATCAGGCTCCCTGACCTCAGACCATACCATTAATTACCTTTTTCAGTATAAGAGCAAATGCCCTAAGTGGGCTGTTTGGCATTAGGATTCTTGTGGAATATAGAAACTCTTTGAAAATGGTTTTGTCTTTGCCTCGTTTCATGGAATTGAAAATCTTTGAGTGTCTAAGTGATGAGGGTGGGCGTGAAAGAGGATCTTTTAGGTAGTGCTAGCTTTAGAAAATGGGACTTGGAAGTTTAGTGACACTTAAGAAAATTCAGATTAGAGAATTTACCAAGTTGCCCTTGATGTGAGTAAACTAAGATTTTTTTGGCATCTGCCCAGTTGATTTTTTTTTTCACTTTGAAATTAGAGTGGGATCGGGACTGGAGATCAAAATTTTTAATCGAAATCGGTTTCCCCTCAGTGCCTTTGTAAACTTCCCATAGTCTTTAATCAGCTTGCTTGGTACTTGCCGGGTGATCTGATGTGTCCCTGCTTGTTTCTGGATGTTAAAAGTGCTTATGTCTCCTCGTCGTGGTCTTTTTCAGGACACACTTCTCTCAGCTTTGCTGGAAACAGCTACATCAAATACAGGCTCTCTGAAAACAGCAAAGAAGAGGACTTTAAGCTGGCTCTGCGTCTGCGAACCCTGCAAAGCAATGGGATTATCATGTACACCAGAGCAAATCCCTGCATCATTCTGAAGGTAATTAAAATAGGTTATCTTTTCCCGCAGCCAGTTCTCATGTTAATATTTTGGCTCTCGGACTGGGGTCTGAAATCCTTATTGTCTTTTAAGTTGGGAAACCAGAAGCCGACTTTAGGGCAAAGGGGAGTTCATTCAGATTCAAAATTGGCTCTTCAGAGACCGGGGCATCTCTCTCTAGCGTGGTGGGTTCAAGGGCCGGCCTCCTTTGAGCAGTAATCACTCAACAGTTCATTAGAATGTGTTTCCTAATCAATTCCACGGCAGGGGTGGTCCTTTAAAAAGACAGACTGTATCCCCTTCTACCACGTGCGTCTGTCCGCACCGACCCCTGAAGGTCACTTGCTCAGGGAGGAAGTTGGAGAAGAGTCCACATGCCCTCTCGTGGCCCAGGGAGCCCAATTTTTAAATCATTCCCAGGTTCAGAAAGCGACCAAAGTCACCCGAGTCCATCTAGAGCAGGTCCCACATTTGTATTCAGGTCAGAGCTTCTGGCGCCTTCATGAAAACAACAATAATCCAGCTTGACGTGACCCATTTGATTCGTGTTATGAAGCTAATGTAATAAACCCGTTCTGTATATGTGATCCTCCCCATTTGCTCAAGGAGCGTGCAGAGGATCAGAGAGGTGAAGTTACTGGCCCGAGGCTGTACAGCTAATCAGTGAGAGGCCTGCCTTCCAGTCTCCCCGCCCCCGCGCCCTTCATCTCCGTGCTCTCCCTGGCTTTCAGTCTTGTCACTACACCTCGTTTTATCCAGAACCACAACGGGACGTCTACAGATCAGACTAAGCCTTCCGGGTTGGGAGGGGCAGGGAGAAGAGGCGGGCTCAGTTCAGTCGAATGCTCCTTGCACCAGGCTGCCGTGTCCCCAGCCCACTGTAAGTGCGTTCAGAGATGGCTGGAGTGCCCAGTGGGCGATGCCCATCCACGTGGAAATGGCTGGCGATTTTCTCCTTCCTGCTGTTCTGTCACTGGGCTTAACTGGGATCAGGATGGGCCTTTTTAAATTCTGTTCTTTGTTAGATCACATCCACGGGATTAGGTGGCGCAGGCTTTAATCCTGGAGGGAGGCAAGTATGTAGAACATTAAATGCCAGCGGCTCCTCCTACCACATAGACTTTCAGGCACCTGCTTATAGTATTGCCAGGCATTATTTGGTGTCCAGAAGGAGGTAGTTTGTTTGTTTGTTTGTTTGTTTTGCTTTTTAGAGCCACTGCATCTGTGGCATATGGGAGTTCCTGGGCTAGGGGTCAAATAAGAGCTACAGCTGTCAGCCTATACCACAGCCACAGCAACTCAAGGTCCTAGCTGCATCTGCAACCTACACCACAGCTCACAGCAAGGCCGGCTCCTTAACCCGCTGACTAGGGCCAGGGCTCGAACCTATGTCCTCCTGGATATTAGTTGGGTTCATTATCGCTGAGCCACAATGGGAACTCCCAGAGGGAGCTTAAAGTTAGCCACCTTCGCGGGGACTCTCCCGCCACCCTGACTTATTCAACTCAGAGCATAATTTCAGCTCTGGTAGGAAAGCAGTGTTGGTTGTTTTGTTGTTGTTTGCTTGGTTTGGGGGGGGGGTTGTTTTGTTTTGTTTTGGGTTAACGCTTTATTTCACTGTTTTTTTTTTTAATTTTATTGGGCTATACTTAATTTAAAATGTTGTATTAGCTTCAGGTTTGTAGTAAAGTGAATCAGTTGTACACATATCCATTTAGACAGCAGTGTTTTTAAAAGAAAACAGGAGGAGTCCCCTTGGTGGATCAGCGGTTAATGAACCCGACTAGAATCCATGGGGATGTGGGTTCCATCCCTGGCCTCGCTCAGGTGGTTAAGGATCCAGCGTTGCCGTGAGCTATGGTGTAGGTCACAGACATGGCTCAGATCCTGCATTGCTGTGGCTGTGGTGTAGGCCGACAGCTGCAGCTCCAATTCCACCCCTAGCCTGGGAACGTCCATATGCTATGGGTGCAGCCCAAAAAAAGGGGGAAAAAAAAGAAGCACTCTAGATAAGCAGTTTTAAAAACCAGTGAATTCAAATCACATCTTCATGATGGAAGAAGAAAAATTCAAAAAGCTAAGTCCTGTCTTTTAAGCCCCCTGGCCCTTGAAGCAACCTGCCTTGGGTCCTCCTTAGCTCACTTTCTAAATAGCTCTGGGAGATGAGGTTTTGTATAATAAGGTGCTTTGCCTATTCAAAGGTACAAGCTCCCAAGGGCTCTGCCTGGGGCTCTCTGACCTTCCTTTTCTCAGCCTTCAAGCCCTAATAGGGCTGGTGGTGGCAGAACATACTTAGGAGGCAAGTACTTCCTATTAGCAAATCTCTTACATAGTGTTAAATTCTAGAGAGAACAAAAATACTGGATGTGAATGGCTTGATCCTAAAATGAGGCTTGTCATTTGACACTTCACTGGCAAATGTCTACAATGCGCAGATCCCGGGGGATGGGAAAAAAAGAATAATTAAAGCTTTTAGGCGGCTCTCGCTCCTAAGGTATATTGTATTTCATGAAACAAGCGTGTTTCTGAAAGTTGTGTAAATTGAATCTCTATAAATGGAATTCTAATAGACCATGGATGGTTGCTGTTTGAAGGAACCCTTCCATTAATCCCTCTGATGTGAATAATCACCCCCAATCTGTCTGTGCCGTAAGTTTGCTTTTCATATGTTGGCTTTGCCCAAAGCAGGACACAGCTGTACTAAACTATTGCAGATATGTGCCCACAGTCGCCAGGAATATCCACTTAGGGGATTTGAAAATGTTTGCTTAACATTTCCAGCCTCATGCAAGATTTAATTTCACTGGCTTTAGGTACAGTATGTGCCTGCACTATGGTTCAACGACTACGCTGAAATGCTTTGTTTAAATTGCACCTCTTGGTTGTTTATGTTTTCCTGGTTGGAACACATTCTCTGAAAAGTACTAAAGGCAGTCTGGGGGGTGAAGGTAGTTGAAGAATTGCATGGAGACCTTGGGAAGCGAACATTCTCATGGCCAAGGGCACCGGTGGCTCTTAGCAGCCATAAAGGGGCTCATCCTTCTGTTTGCCATTGATCCTCTTTTTTTCTTCCAAAAGAGAGTCCAGCCTTACCTTAAATATGCAAATGCAATAAAATCAAAAGCACCATTAAGATGAAAACAGGGACAAGTGAAATGTGGGGAGGGGATTAGGAGGTACAGGATTCCACTTATGAAATAAGTAGGTCAGGAGGATGTAATGTACCGCAAAGGGAATGTCATCTATAGCTTTGTAATCATTTTGTATGGCGACAGATGCTAACTAGGCTTATCACTGAGGACGATTTTGTAATAAAAATATTGAATCACTAGGTGGCACATCTGAAACTAATAAAATATTTTAAGTCAATGACACTTGAACTTTTACGAAAAAAAAAATGAAGACAGAAAGTTAAGACTCAACCAGTAAAATGGGAAAGGGCAAGATATCGTCACCGAAAAATCTAGACCGGGAGTTAGTTAAACACAAACCGTGACTCCGAATTTCCTGGCAGCCAAAGCCAGAATGAAAATGGTGGCGGGAGTTCCTATTGTGGCTCGGTGGGTTGAGAACCTAACTGGTATACATGAGGATGCATGTTTGATCCCTGCCCTCGCTCTGTGGGTTAAGGATCTGGTGTTGCCGTGGCTGTGGTGTAGGCTGGCAGCTGCAGCAACAATTCAACTCCTCTCTAGTCTGGGACTTCCATATGTCACAGGTGTGGCCCGAAAAAAAAAAAAAAAAAGAAATGAAAATGGTGGGATAGGTTCTATGGCCCTCCTTGAACCTATAAAACATGTCAGATCACCAGGAGAGATTTGTTTTCCTGTTAGTCTTTCAGCCCCAATATTATAGCAAAAGCACAAGAAACACTTGCCTGTTAAACTAGAAATATTAAATTTTATCCTTGGGGAAAGTTACAGATGAATCATGGCTTCATTTTGATGATTCTCTAACATGGCTAGTGTAAGACCCAGGACTGAAAGGAAGATAGTCAGGGAAAGCTCATTGGGTTTGTAAAACGGTCCACTTGGAATAGCCAGACCTTTCCAACACAGATCAGAAAAGTAACAGGGAAGTTCCCACAAGATTCCACAAGTTTCAAGGCTCAGTGAATGAATCTCACTGAGAAGTGAGTTACCTAATAATAGTTACACATTATAACAATAGTAAAATAACCAAGAGTTTACAGAGTACTTCCATGTACATATATTTGTATCCTCACTCTCCTGTGCATGGATGTGAGTGCCTGCTTTTCTGCTGCCTATGAGTCGTCCATAGAAAAAGGATGATTTGCCTAAACTAGTCAGTAGTGGACCTGGTCCTCTGAAAGTGACAAACAGCTCAGGAGTACTACAGCATTTATCAAAAGAAGATTTTCAGAGTGCCGAGATTTACTCATTCATTTGTTTTTTTTTAAACGACTTTTATTTTTTCCATTAGAGCTGGTTTACAGTATTCTGTCAATTTCTACTGTACAGCAAAGTAGTCCAGTCCATATACACATATACGTTTTTTCTCACATTATCCTCCATCATGCTCCATAATAAGTGATTAGATATAGTTCTCAGTGCTGTACAGCAGGATCTCATTGCTTATCCATTCCAGTGGCATTAGTTTGCATCTATTAACCCCAGATTCCCAGTCCCTCCCACTCCCTGTCCTTGACCGTTGGCAACCACAAGTCTGTTCTCCAAGTCCATGAGTTTCTTTTTCTTTTCTATTGAAAAGTTCATTTGTGCCGAATATTAGATTCTAGATATAAGTGATATCATATAGTATTTGTCTTTCTCTTTCTGACCTACTTCACTTAATATGAGAGTCTCTAGTTCCATCCATGTGCTGCAAATGGCATTATTTTGTTCTTTTCATGGCTGAGTAGTATTCCATTGTGTATATATACCACATCTTCTTAATCCTACTCATTCATTTATTCATACCAAGTGTATCTTTTGAGCATTTACTGTACACCAGATAGCTATTACTGGCAGCCTCAAAAATAGGCTTTCAAAAAGTTCCCTTTTTGAAGAACATTTGATGAACCTCTTAACAAGTTTTACGGTTAGGGTGAATTTGCTAGAGTCACACATCCAGGGATCTGAAGCCATAAGACTTTGGGCCATAGTTTACACTTTTTTAATCAAAATCCTACTTTCCTACAAGATGACTTCTTAAAGTTCTGATTTCTAGTCTCCCAGGTTGCAAGTCACAGAAGACCAGGGTCACACTTACATATTTTATAACACTAGGGCCACACTCTCTGAGTAATCCAGTTGGTTAAACCCATGCCTGCTGCCTCTGTCCCCCACCCTGCAGCACATCATTTCAAATTGTTGCTTGAGACTTTTCTTACAGTTTCATGTCCACATCAATGTCTAGTTAAATAGCTTGCCCACTGATTTGAGAAAGCTTTGTCCTCTAAATAGAGAGATCCTTTAAAAGTGGGTAGATCTTATTCAGAAGACAGAGAAAAACTAAATATGACCAGAGTATAATTTTCCAGGATGAGAGGATTTAGATGTGAAAGTGTTCTTTCCTCTCCCTCATAACATACTTGTGAAATAGCAAAATATTCACTTTTACAAGGTAGCTTTTGGCATCAGCATTCTAGTTTATCATCTGGACAAGGCTTATCCTTCTAAACTCCTAGAATTTTGAAGATACAAGTCATTTTTGCTTTCAGAACGCTGAGGTTCATGTGGGCATCTGGCTTTATTATTTTCCCTTTTTTTGGGGGGGGGGGGTTGAGGGGCACTGTGCCAAGGATCTAACCTGAGCCACAGCAGTGATAATACTGTATTCTTAACCCACTGAGCCACCAGGGAACTTCCACACCTGGCTTTCTAATCATTCAGTGATGTTGCTACTATTTTTTTTTTAAAGAAAAAAAAGGAAACTTAACCATGCTCAGTGTTACTGTGGGATAATTTGATGTTCCTTGGTTGTCGAATTTCTATTTATGTCAATACATCAGACCCATATCAGTTCTTCACGATGAGTTTGTAACTTGGCTATTATCCCAAGAGGTAGAGGGTTAGGGTTGGGGAGGGGAATGGACCAAATAATATATTAATTAAATACATCCTTTGACAAAACCTTAGATGAACTGACCCTCATCACAAGATTTTCCTTGAGTGACAGGGGACCCCACTTGGTAGCCCCTGAACAGAACAGCGGACAGACTGTGCCAGAAGCAGGTAGTCCCCAGGGCACATTTGATCATTTTATTGTTTACGTTGAAATAAAAAGATGGGTATTATCCAGGCGCTGTCATGGAGCAAGTATTCTGGCATGATTTACAGTATACATCCAGTCTGTTTTGTTGGACAACAACCACAAACGATGACAAAGGCAACCGCAGAGACTACACAGGAAAGCTCTCTGAAAAGAATACACATCTTTGTCTCTAGTCTTTTTGTACTCACACATTGGCATTACAGAGCAGAGCATGCACTAACGGGCCATCGTGCAGTGGCCACAGTCTCCTTATAAAATAAGCCACAGCACTTATCTCTGCCTTCCGTGTAAGGGGTCCCAAACCCGAGGAGACCAACTCATTCTCTCCAAGTGACCTGGGTGACAGGGGACAAAGCCAGAATTAGATGTCTCATCCCTGAATTGCCAGGGCTCTACCTGGTTCACAGAGCCCCCTGCCTTTTACATACACACGTTTATGTGACAGAAACTTTATATGCAGGAAGAGAGGGTGCCAGAAAAATCCATAGAGGCACAGGGGCAGAAGTGAGAGTCCCTAAGATTCAGCGGTCTGCAGAACACATTGAAGCAGCGGTAGAGAGAAATTCCACTGGTGAGGATGGGTGATGCTGTGGGAATCAATCCCTAACAGGCCTGCCCCCAGCCAAACGCATTTTGCTTCAGTTTATTTCTAGGAATTCATTTGACACTTACACCTCCCAAGCTCTGGAAGGTCTGGCTTCCCTCCCCTGCCCTCCCTCTCTCCACAAGTTCATGGTCTCTGCCCAGGTTTGGCACAGGACTACACATGTCAGCAGATCGTAAGTAAAGACTAGCTGCCCTGGCATGTCTCAGACGCTGGCCTCCGCAGGATCCTTTTGTTGGGTCATAAACAAAGGTCAGAAAAGGAGCTTGCTTCCCGGTTTCTGGCTGTGAATTCCTTCCGGGACCAGTAGCAATTTGTTGACTAGAGAGGGATCTGGCCCTCATTCCCTGGATCCTCAAACCACCTTGCATTTCTGAGAAATGTAGATAAAAATTGGATGACAGAGGATTCAGAGGCTATCCCATCTCCTCAGCAACAGTTGACCTTGGGTCTCCATGGAAGACCAATACCTGGCTAACAGCTTTCTGATGCCAGCATCCTTCAGTAGGATATTTTCCTAAATTGATTTTCCAGTGGGGTTGGACTGCTGCGGGGGCGGGGCTTGGATGCCCTCCCTGCCCACTGCAATCAAAGAAGCAGGCAGGTCTCTGTTGCAGTTGACCCCAGACTAGGAGCTGGACCAATCTATAAGGTGTGAACGGTTAACCATGTCCTTTGGAGTTCCAGAGGTCACGAAATAAACAGATTCTAAGCAGATGTCAAGCCCTCAGCACTTTGTGAAATAATCTTAACCTAAATGATGAGCAGCAGTCCTGAAGAACTGTTTTAATAAGATGCTAATGCAGCGTTCCTGTTGTGGCTTAGCGGGTTAAGAACCCAACACAGTGTCCTAGAGGATGCGGGTTTGATCCCCGGCCTCGTTCAGTCAGTTAAGGATCTTGCATTGTTGAGAGCTGCAGCATAGGTCTTAGATGCAGCTCAGACCCAGTGTTGCTGTGGCTATGGCAATGGCCTGCAGCTGCAGTTCTGATTTGATCCCTAGCCTAGGAACTTCCATATGCTGCAGATGTGACCGTAAAAAGAAAAGGAAGATGGTGATGATGATGCTAGTGTTTACTACTGGAAGATTTTTTATTTTTAAATATGTATGAATCGGGGAAGTAGGAAATCTTTTCTTCCTACCTGGCCTCTTTCTGTCCCATACAGTGCACACACACAAACTTACTTGCAGGGTATATATGTATTTCTGTGCTTATTTGATTCTTGGACACCTCCCCTACTCAAACATAAGCCCCTTGAGGCAGAAGTGATAACTCTTTGCTCACAGTGGTCTCCAAAGCACCTAGCACACAGCTTAGCACATAGTACATATTCACTAAATATCTGTAAACTAATTAATGAGTTCACAGAAAGCATTCCTATGCTGGTAATTACTAAGAAGGGCACAGAGAAATAAACAGACCCCCCCAACAAGAAACTGCTGGTAATTTTTAAAGGATGAGGAAAGAATAGAAGCATACTTAAGTATAATTGTGAATTTCCAAAGCTGTGCTCATATTGCTAATTACAAGAAGATTTGTGAAATATCAGACCTGCATTTGTATGGCATATAATGAGGAGTCAGAGTGATTATTAAAAATCAAACCACTGGATCAAAAGCGTTGTCTGTTCTTGAGCCTTTTTGTGAAGCACCCAGACTGGTTGGGAATAGGGTGTCCAGGAACCTATTGCCAGATGCATATTAAAAAGCGCTCCGGTGTTTGTTTCTGCACAGATCGTGGACGGCAAGCTGTGGTTCCAGCTGGACTGCGGTAGCGGCCCTGGAATCTTGGGCATCTCGGGCCGCGCTGTCAACGACGGGAACTGGCACTCGGTCTTCCTGGAGCTCAACCGCAATTTCACAAGCCTGTCCCTGGACGACAGCTACGTGGAGCGGCGCAGGGCGCCCCTCTACTTCCAGACGCTGAGCACCGACAGTACCATTTACTTCGGAGCCCTGGTGCAGGCGGATAACATCCGCAGCCTGACCGACACGCGGGTCACACAAGTGCTGAGCGGTTTCCAGGGCTGTCTGGACTCGGTGGTGCTGAATAACAACGAGCTGCCGCTGCAGAACAAGCGCAGCAGCTTCGCCGAAGTGGTGGGTCTGACGGAGCTGAAGCTGGGCTGCGTGCTCTACCCGGATGCTTGTGAGCGGAGCCCGTGCCAGCACGGGGGCAGCTGCACCGGCCTGCCCTCCGGGGGTGAGTGCGCCTGCGCCCTGGGCACCCTGGGGGCGGGGCCTTAGGGACGGGGCGGGGCCTTAGGGGGCGGGGGCTTAGGGGGCGGGGCGGGCAGGTAAGAGGCAGACCTGCAGCGGGTGTTTGTTGCTCTCACAAGCCTTGCCATCCCAAGGGCTCTCCTGGAGAGCTGTATTCACCCATGCTGCTGGCAGAGCTTGCTTCCTAAACCCCTTTATGGTAATCTCAGAGTTTGACAGTTACAGGAATGTCCAGGTTAGCCAATCCATTTGCCGAATCCCACAGGCGCAGCGCGCTGGCCACAGGAGCCCAGAGATGCTGTCAAGGCTGCCCCCTGCCCTGTCCACACCCATACAGGCCTCAGCAGCCTGAAGGAATAGGATCCCCTTTGAAGTATTTGCCCCTTTGGACTCCTTGCGTGTTGCTGCAGAATGACCGATCACGCTCTGAGTTATGAGGTCAAGGACTCATAAGGCAGTTTATGAGAAATATCAGGACAAACAGTTATAGGGGAGACCTATAACTTTACTAGATGCTAAAGGACCGGTGGGCTGAACCTACCATGCCAGAAATAGAAGTATACTGGAGATGCTGTGGGGCATGCTTTTAAAACGTGTGTATTGCAAATAAGTCTAGTGAGAAATCTTTAAAGGAGTAGAAGGTCAAGTATAAGGAAAAGGCAGAGTTCCCTGGTGGCACAGCGGATTAAGGATCCCTGTTGTCACTGCTGTGGCTCAGGTCGTGGCTGTGGTGCGGGTTGATTCCCTAGCTGGTGAAGTTTTGCATGCCCCGGGGGCAGCCAACGAAAGGGGTGGGGATAAGGAGAAGGCAGTTTATAAGAAATATCAGGACAGGCGTTCCCGTCGTGGCTCAGTGGTTAATGAATCCGACTAGGAGCCACGAGGTTGCGTGTTCGATCCCTGGCCTTGCTCAGTGGGTTAAGGATCCGGCGTTGCCGTGAGCTGTGGTGTAGGTTGCAGACGCGGCTCGGATCCTGCGTTGCTGTGGCTGTGGTGAAGGCCGGCAGCTACAGCTCCTGTTAGACCCCTAGCCTGGGAACCTCCATATGCCGTGGGTGCAGCTCAAATAAAAAAAGGAAACATCAGGACAGTTAATGAGGGCATGATGCTTTACTCAGTAAATTTTCCCGCAAAGATATTTCATGAAGACAAAAAAAGAATAGTGTAGGAGGAGAAAAAAAAAAAGTGTGGATTTATAGCGGGTTTCCATTGTTTGAAGGAAAAGCCTAGGAATCTGAGGATGAAGGAATTCCTGAGTTTACTCAGTTGCAGGCTCTGTGTTAATGTAAACTAGGTCAGGCGCTCTCCCAGTTGAAGGCTTTGCCACCTCAACAGCCCAACCACTGACTCCACTTCAGCCCCTTTGCAGAGTCTCTCAGTGGGAGTGTGATTAGCAAATTTAAACCTTCCTCGCCAATCACTTAAAGATTCTACTGTGTGCATTACCATCTAATGTTCATGAAGCCCAACTCCAAATTTAGAGTCCATTTTATTATTAGAATGTTATAAACTGCCCATGAAATGATGCACGGCCGAAAATACAGACACCAAAGTTATTTAGACTTGCATATGTTACTGCCACAATGAGGGCCAAGTGCCCTGGGGGGAAATTTCTGCCGTCTCGATTTAAGAAATCTATTTGCTGTTTTTACTGTCTCAGCAGTATATGTAAATAAAGGGTTGTTATGATGCCATAATTCCCGAATGATGGGCAGTAACTATACTTCAGTGGTTCTATAAACCAGCCCATTATGACAAGTCATGGCCAGTTTTTCACCAGGCAAAACAATTCTGCCAGTGTGAGCCATCTACGATATATAAAAGGAGCATATAATTAAATTGGGTTGAAATAGAACACCACTCCATGTCAAATTCTGGGTACATAGCCACAAATTGTAACATACTTTTAACGATGGCAGGGCGTTGTTTTTGCTGGCAAAGCTGTGGTCTTCCACAATGGGTTAGCTTTAAAATGACAATAATAATAATAATAATAATAATAATAATAATAATAATAATAATCACTGCATTAAGGAAGAAGACTAAAGAATCTTGCTTTTCTTCAGTGTGCATTTTAATTTTTTAAATTTAATTTCCATGAAATCCTTGAGCAAAGTGTTCAGTGCAGTCATTATGTCCATTAAATGACTATGACCCATGGGAAGTTCCCATCGTGGTGCAGCGGAAACGAATCCGAATAGGAACTGTGAGGTTGCAGGTTCGATCCCTGGCCTCGCTCAGTGGGTTAAGGATCTGGCGTTGCTGGGAGCTGTGGTGTAGGTCACAGATGCGGCTTGGATCCAGTGTTGCTATGGCTGTGGTGTAGGCCGGCAGCTGTAGCTCCAATTCGACCCCTAGCCTGGGACCCTCCGTATGCCGCCGGTGCGGCCCTAAAAAGCACACACACACACACACAAAAAGAGGGTAAGAGTATCGGTTATTGACTCCCCTGGTGACAGACTCCTCTCTGAAATTGCGACAATCCTCTTGTTCCCGAGCACGCAGATGTTTTAAAGCAGGCAACCCACAGCAAGAAGTATTTTCTTACACAGAAGCGGGATTCTGCTCCAGCTACCTCCAAACCCAGCCTGACCCTTGGCAGGAGAGGCAGGGGAGCCGGGTCTGCTAGTTTGGAATGACATGGTCAGCAGCTTTGACCAGTGTTATCACTCTTGCTATCCCAAGAGCAAGCCTCGGGAACCCCAGGGGAGTCAGTGCCTAGAACACTGACTTGTAATAAGAGGGTAGCTGTGACTCTGTAAATCAACCATAAAGGGAAGGCTCTCTCTGGATAAAGCCCTAAAATTATACATATTTCATAAACATGAGCTGGAAATAGCAACCACTGTGGAAAAGAAATGGCCTGGTCCCATCGTGACCCCTGCATTTCCAGACCCAGCGGGTAGGCGGCAGCCCAGGGAGCACCCACAATCTAAATAAGGAGACCTCAGTCCTCCGTGCCTTATCCTACCCAGTCAAGGCCATTACCAGAAAACCAAGTTGAGGCTGAACTGTAATTTGACGAAGCAATTTGCCAACTGCTGACTACCAGGCCAGAAATAGTCATTCAGACAGCTCTCATGAGGCTGGAAGCCTAAGTCTTAAAATGAAGAAGTCGGTAGCTTTTCAAATGGTAACAGCTTCAGTCTGTTGGTTTGTTACTGTGTGCTGGGTACTGTGTTAAGTGCTTACCTTGCAAGTGCTTATGCACTGTGACGCAGTCCTCACCACAGTATTCTGGATGGGTACTTTTCTTTCCTTCCCTCGACCCTCGTTTTTCAGAGGAGGAATCAGGCCAGAGAGGTTAAGTAACCAGCCCAATATCACACAGCTAGTAAAGCAGGGAAACCAAGATTTGATTCAAGTTGATTGACTCCTTCACCGCCCCCCTGCCTCCCAGCCTATGCTCTTAACCCTCGGTACTCAAAGTGTTTTCCAGGAACCAGCAGTAGTGGCACGACTGGAAATGTTAAAAATGCAGTATCTCAGAGTGAATCAAAATCTGTATTTTATCAAGATCCCTACGTGACATGCTGACTTCTCTCTCTCTCTCCCTAAACTGCTCTGAAAACCCAAGAAAACTAGTTCTCTTCTGTCTTTGCATATTGTCTGTAGTGGTTCTCAAACTCTGAGGTGTTTCTGAGGCCCTAATCCAAATGAGCCCTTGTTATAGAAGAGTCTTTCGGTTGTTAAAGGAAAAGGAGAATTGACTTGCCTCCTTCATCTGATGTTCATGTCAGAGGAACCTTCTACTAGGTCCCTGAGTTGTATTCGCAAATTCCTGAACTTAATGCCCCCAAAATTAAAAAAAAAAAAAAATTCTCAGTGAAAAGTTTGGAGGGGAGTTCCCGTCGTGGCACAGTGGAAACGAATCCGACCAGGAACCATGAGGTTGCGGGTTCGATCCCTGGCCTCGCTCAGTGGGTTAAGGATCCGGTTTTGCTGTGAACTGTGGTGTAAATCTCAGACACGGCTCGGATCTTGCATGGCTGTGGCTGTGGTGTGGGCTGGCAGCTGATTAGACCCCTAGCCTGGGAACCTCCATATGCCGCAGGTGGGGCCCTAAAAAGCAAAAAAAAAAAAAAAGGAAAACTTTGGAGAAACAAAACAACCCAAAACTACAAATCAGAATCTCTGAATTCGAGGTAGAATTCAAGCATCTCTGTTTTTAACAAGCCTTCCAGAGAGTGCTATGCAATTCTGAGTCTGAGAACTACTGACATTTGGGAGTCCCAAGAAAATATGTATTTGCAAAAATGTCAGTCCATGAATTCCAGGAGACATAGGGCATTTAGAATCGAAAGTCAGATGCGCAACCTGCATTTTTTAAATATTTGCTTTAGTGTAACAATTGAACTTTGTTCCCTGGACGGTCAGAAGTTTGGGATGACCCTGAGCTGCCTTTCAAAGACAGAAATAACAGTACAGACCTACTCCCTCTAAATAAATTGCCTGAAACAACAAGGTCCTGGATTTTGCAAATAGTTGGGCATACATAGAAGCGTTTTCAGCAACAAAGCGGCCTGTGCTACTGTGGGTGTTTTGCTGAGTATTTGGGGTCCCTAACCTGTAAGTGTCTAAATTAACTCAGTCTATCAATCAAGTGTCTGACTTGTGCTGAGCTCCCTATTAAATTCTGGGGTCCAGCTGCTGTGTCTGTGACCAGTGGATTCACTCGTGTGGCCTCCCTCCCCTCACAGCTGGCTTAAGTGAACGGGGCGGGTTCCCTGTACGTGCTCAGCCCCCTGGCCTTCTGAGCACAGCGAGACAGGGAAGGGAGAAGCCAGGCTCCCAGCGGCTATACTGTGAACCAATTTGACTGAGCTTTGCAAATTTTAGGGAAAATTTCTTTTTCTGGGTAACTTTTTTTTTTTTTTTTGGTACTTTGGAAAAGCCTCATGATGACAGCATTAATAATATAACATAGAGGTGTTCCCGTTGTGGCGCAGCAGAAATGAACACGACTAGTATCCATGAGGACACAGGTTCGATCCCTGGCCTCGCTCAGTGGGTTAAGGATCCGGCGTTGCCATGGGCTGTGGTGTAAATCACAGATGCAGCTCGGATCCCACATTGCTGTGGCTGTGGTGTAGGCCGGCAGCTATAGCTCTGATTCGGCCCCTAGCCTGGGAACCTCCATATGCTGCAGGTATGGCCCTAAAAAAGGTAGATGATGATAGATAGATAGATAGATACATAGATAGATAGATAGGTAGATAGATAAAATAAAATAAAATATAGATACGAATAGAAAAACTCAAAACTCTAAAGTGGTCGCGTTCTGGGCAGATGCAAAAGAACATGCTAGACCAAGGTGAAAATTTACTGAGCACCCGTTGTTGTTACCATATTAAGTGTTTCCAGATCCTCGAGGTAAGTATTAGAGGATTGGCCCAATATACAGTATGTGAACTGGGAGCCAGCTCTCCGAGGGGAAGTTAGAGGTCTCACCTTCGAAGGCTTGGCAGGTATGGCGTGGACCCTGCCTGATAAAAGAGGAAAGTCAGAGTGACTGTAAGTTGAGATGGTGGCGCAGTTGGGGAGGCTGTCGTCTGCAGCTGAGCTCCCTCTACCTAGGATTAGCATCCGTGTGACTCTGCGGCCACCAGTTGTCTCCTACTTATTGAAAGCCACTTGGATTAGAAGTTTCAGTGTTTCCCAATATTCAGCCTAAAAATCAGATGACAAAAAAAAAAAACCTCCCATGGCTTTCCATTGTTTGGTTTATGAGCCACACAGAAATGAAGCTGAATTCGGAATCCGTAGTAATTACAGTAATTACATCAATAAAGCACCTAATGTTTGTGGGCTGCATTGTGGTTGATGAATCCAGAAACCTTTATTATCCTCTATGAAGTGGGTATTAGTGAGGCTTAATTATCAGATAAAAATAGAGGTTCGTAGAGGTCAGGCATTTCATCCTGCCGTGCACACCCAGCTGGTGGATACCAGCCAGAACTTAGACGTGTACCCACGGCCTCACCGCCACCTCACAGCTGCCTCCCCAAATCAGAAAGCTCTTGCGGCATCTAAATGAAATCCATAATTCAGCAAGCATCGTGGTTGATGCTGACTTGAGATCCCAAGTGCCAATTGCACATTTGTCATTATTTCCACCTTTGTGCAGAAGGCACCTGTTTCCTTATCACAGCAGCCAAACGGGATCAGAATGCTGTTCACCTACACCAGGCGAGCGGGGCCCAAGGTGGAAGCCATTACTTGGATGAATCAATCAGAAAAGGACTAATAAGTCAAAGGAGGGAGATAGGAATTACCTTGATTATTTCCCTACACAGCCCAAATCCCTCTATAACTTCTCCAGCCGTTGCTATTTTTGCATGGAATAGATTTTGCAATGTTTTTCTTTGAGCAAGGAAAGGAGGGAGTATTAAGTTCGTCTAGCTGCAGGTTTCCAAACCATCTGCATAGGCTGTAACTAGGAGGATTTGTCAAGAAGAACACAGCTTTGAGGCAGTGCTTTAAAACACACTCCTCATTTTGTGTGGATTTGAGAGAAGAGGAGCTATGACATTTAAAAAAAAAATGTGTATCTCAATGCTAGTGTGACGGCACCTGCCACTTGTGACTGTAACTTAGGGCAAACAATCTTATGTAGGTCTCAGTTCCCATTTTGTAAAATAACAGTGCTTTCAGCAGAGGGTTGTGGTCAAGAGTTAAGTGAGCTAATGCAGGGAAAGTACGTAGCATTTTCCTGAGCACATCATAAGCTGTCATTCTTGCTAAGTTTCCTTATTTGGTGACCTTCTCCCCCAGTTCAAGGGGGAAAAAAAGCCTACTCTTTTTAACAAGACTTTGAGAATCTCCACTGAATACTACTTTTCTTTTACATTTACAAACGTGTTAAAATATTACTTGTGATCAAGTAATGACTGGCTGTCTTTTGGAATTCTCTTTCCTCTAGTTGTGTTTTATACCAACATATGGTAATGCTTTGGAAGAGCTGGAGCTTTATTATGCTATTATCTTTATTATTTAATGGTTATTTGGCTCCCTGAAGGGATGTCTGATGCTGTCCATCTCACAGCATCTCACTGGTTCCCTGGAGAGTTGTAGGGAGTAGCTACAGGCCCCTCCTTATTCCTTCCAAGTAGTGAGTTCTGGCTTACTGACAAGTTCCAGTGCTGTGATTTGAGAAAGATTCGAGAATCCGAAAGCCTGGATCTGAAGCTCAAGCTCATCATTTACTTGTTGTATGTACTTGAGAGACTAGTCTCTCCAGCACCCCCATGGGTTTGGGGTTAATGTGGCCTCTTAGTTTTCTTTCATAGGATTATTGTGATCCTCTCTGGAATGACGGAAGGTGATATTAAACCACTAAAACATTAGAGCCCCAGTAGAGTGATGGCAGACTTGTTGATATAAAAAATTATTAATAATGGGGCTCAGGCCAGGATAATGAGATCATATGTAATCCTTAGAACAGGTTAATTTTATCAACAAGCCGCTTTCACAACGGCTAAATGAGATATATAACTTTTCTTGCATTTAAAAAAAAAAAATCTAGGAGTTCCCATTGCAGCTCAGCAAAAATGAACCCAACTAGTATCCATGTGGATGCAGGTTCGATCCCTGGCCTTGCTCAGTGGGTTGAGGATCTGGCATTGCCATGAGCTGTGGTGTAGGTGGCAGATGCGGCTTGAATCTGGCATTGCTGTGGCTGTGGCATAGGCTGTCAGCTACAGCTCTGATTCGACCCCTAGCCTGGGAACTTCCATATGCCACACTTGTGCAGCCCTAAAAAAATAAAATAATAATATCTAATTACTCTTATCAGTTGCTTTTTCATTTCATCATGTTAGCATAAAACCCCTCAAAATTTAAACTTCTAAAGGAAAGATTTCTTCCAAAGGGTCTCTGCCTCCCTTGCCCCATGGGTTTGACATCATGAGAACAGATCCTGGAAAGTGTGCTTCTCTCGTTGGTAAACAGAGAAATCCAGAGATTGTAGTGAAGTGTGATTGTTAAAAATACAATTCAGGAGTTCCCGTCGTGACTCAGTGGTTAGCGAATCCGACTAGGAACCATGAGGTTGCGGGTTTGATCCCTGGTCTTGCTCAGTGGGTTAAGGATCCGGTGTTGCCGTGAGCCGTGGTGTAGGTCACAGACACGACTCGGATCCCTCGTTGCTGTGGCTGTGGCGTAGGCCAACGGCTACAGCTCCAGTTGGACCCCTAGCCTGGAAACCTCCGTATGCCACAGGTGTGGCCCTGGAAAATACAAAAAGACAAAAAAAATGTGTGTATATATATATGTATACACAATTCAGGATGATACTGAACAACTCAGAACTCTGGAGCCAGAATGCTGGAGTGCAAATCCACACCAGCTTCATGATGGTGAGTAAGTAATCAGTTTCTCTCTGCCCATTTACTCATCTATAAACCGGGAATAATAATAATACCTTTATCGTAGGCTTGCTTTGAGAATTCAGTGAGTTAATACATGCGCGGTGCTTAGAGCGGTTCTTGGTCCCTAATACGTGTCACGTAATTATCGTCATCTGCAAAGTGGACGGCTGGTTTTCACAGATGTAGAACAGGGCTTCTTGGTTGTGCAGGGTTTGTAGTGATCTCTGTGCCGAGAGATGCTGTTTTTTTGTCATTGTATCCATCGCCAGTGCTTATTCCAAGGGAGTGTTGGTACACCCATGCTCTAAAAATAAAACCCCTGATCTGCAGTGTTTACTGATTTCTGTGGTGTAAATACTCCCAGCCTGGCTGGCGTCAGGCGACCAGTGGTTTACTAACCAGCTGCCAAATTCCCCAACACTCCTCAGTCAGCGCCCCCGAGCCCGGATGAGCTGGCTCCAGCCCACCGCTGCCGATGGCTTAGGCAGTCAGTGAATAGGTTAATCAGTCAGGCTGGCGGCTGCCTCAAGTAGCACTAGATAGCCCGAAAAAAAAAAGATAATGGAAATGACAAAATGTAGAAGGAGAATGCGTGGGAGTAAAATAGTGCACTAGAGGTAGTGCCTCATTTTAAATTCTGATTTTCCAAGGCACAGAGACACCAAATCAAAGAAATCAAACCTCATGACCCTCATTACAATCCAGTTTCCACGTTAAGGATTCAAATGGCCCTTTTTCCAGACAGTCCTCCCCGCCCCCCACCCCTCCCTGAGCCCCAACTACTTCTGCTATAGTTTTATTTGAGAAATGGCCAGAAGCTTGTCAGATGGGAGCTGGAGAGGGCGGAGTTTTACCTGAGCTGATCCACCTTGCCTCCGATTCCTCTTCCTGGCTGCCTTCCCTCCGCATCCTTGAAGCGCTTTGCAGATTCCAGCGCTATGCTTGTCCCGCCCCTCCCTCTAGTCTAAAAAACAATCTAAATCCATCCTCACAAGTCATGGCATCCTGGCTAAGGACTAGACAGGTGACATAAGAAAGCATGTTTCCCAGTCCCAACTGCTTTCGGCACTCCCCACTTTCTATTTAGGTGAGCAGCTTGCCAAATTAGAAAAAAAAAAAAAAATTACCCCAAGTCAGTAGCATAATTTGAAGCCGGCAGACCTCAGACTGCTGCATCCTGCTCAGAGATTTCAGGCCAGCTCGTCTCCATTGTTTTCATTAACAGTCTTACCTGAGAAGTCCATCCCCTGGTGTTTCCTTGGTGTTGCACTCGAGTATCCTGTCTCTCTCTGAGCCTCAGTCTCTAGCCCTCTGTGGTTCTTAGTGCCACGGAGGCTGGGGCTACGCGGTTCCCTTCTCTTGGGAATGTAAAGAGTCTCTCTTGCCTCTTCCACCTGGTCTTTCTCATTCTCCAAACCCATGAACACCTGCACACGATCGCAGTATCCTCCTATACGGGAGAGTTCTCTGGAGTGAGGATTCAGGAAAGAGTCCGTGAGAGCCTACGCTGTTTCAATCTATAGATTATTAACTATCTTATACCTGTGGACATCAACCTGCAGTATGCCAGCATCAGTCCCTGACCACTTGGGGAGCAGAGATTAGCCCAAGAGCTCTTCAAATAAGAGTGAGGA
>PVHT020000035.1:3036221-3194154 GCA_004024745.2 Catagonus wagneri | reverse complement strand
AGTTTGCTTTATACTTTTCTATATTGTCAAAAATACAATTACCATATGTTCTGTAATCAGGAAAAACCTTCATGTAAAGAAAGTCATCTATGACCCCTAATATTTTCAGGATAATTCTGAAGCAGACATATTATCCATTTCCTCAGAATTCATTAACTGGACTCCACTGCCTAGCGTTTTATGATCATTCTGAGAAACGAAAACTTACCTTTCCTTTGCAAATCGTTTTTCCCCCAAGAATGAGGGAAATTAAAGTGTTAGCCAAATGGAAAGAGAATGTTTTAAGTTCTTAGTAAAACGCCACTTTTATCCATCCTTGATGGTTTTAGAAGTATATATATGTATATATATATGTAATCTCAGGCAAAGTGATATTCTAATTACAGATCAGTCTTATGTATTCATTAAAGCAAATCTCCCGAGGACCTTACCAGGAAATACTTAGCTGACTTTGAATCGTTGGATATAATTTAAAGTAATAAAGCTGCATTTATTTTTAAATACTCTGTGATTCTGACTAATTTCCAACTGACCTGGCCTCAATCTGTTCAAATTACGGACGTTTGACTACATTTTAAAAGGTAGATTACCAAAAGATGTATTTGATCGGGCCTTTTAAAATGAACATATCAGAACAATTGCCTAAGTAGAGGAGAGTGAAGAGGAAAAAAAATCTCTGTTCTTAAGTAATATTAAAATAAAAAAGAGTAGGACTTACATATTTCCCTTATAATTATACCCCACACAAGTCACGGACTGCTTTAAAGAGAGTAAAATTGATTTTTCATTAGAGTGCTTTAATCATTTTTTCCTAATACTCTGCATTAGCATTAGCCTTTAACATAAGCATAGAATCTGGAAGTTCCAGTTGCTACGTAAGCCTCCACCCACCGCCTGCATATGCCCAATTACCCTGCTTCCCAGAGAGACCTAAAGTTACCGTATCCATTACAGAACAGTGTCAGAACCAAAAACTTTCTCCTCCAGGGAGACTCTGTATAGGGTATCTAGGTTCACAGCTCTTTCTTTGTTTGCCTGTTTTTGTTTTTTAGGGCCGAACCCGCGGCCGTATAGAGGCTCCCAGGCTAGGGGTCTAATCGGAGCTACAGCTGCCAGCCCTACACCATAGACACAGCAACGCCAGATCCGAGCTGCATCTACACCACAGCTCACGGCAACGCTGGATCCTTAACCTGCTGATCAAGGCCAGGGATCAAGGACCGGCGTCCTCATGGATGCTAGTCGGGTTCCTTAACCGCTGAGCCACGATGGGAACTCCTAGGTTCACAGCTCTTTATCTGTAGTTCTATAGTCCCCAAAGCTCTGAGAGCTGAAAAGGTTGAGGATAAATTCATGGCAAACTTGATTTGGAGGCCACCTGAGCCAAACCCATTCTGAAGCTATTTCCAGTCTTAATTTTTTCTCATTCGGTATGAATGTCCATATGTTTCACTGTAGAAACACTGGTCTATTTGATTATGGGTCCTAGGCCAGCACCAGTTCCCAGGGTGGGGTGGGTATTTATAATATGAAAGATATGTACTGTATGATGTCATTTCTAAAATTGCAAAATGTTACATTCTGCAATGCACCTGGCCCTGAGGATTGGGAGGCCAGCATGTCTCCAGCAGCACCCGCGATTCTTTCTGGTTTTGTTCCTTCTCTCCTGAGGCGGCCTTTTCCCTCCAGCAGCCAGGTGGGGAAGAGACTGGGAGAAGACTGCCTTGGGAGAACTCCCTTAATACATGAGGATGACTGGGGACCAACAGTGGGTACATAAATGTCCATTTAAAATGTAGTTCCAGGAGTTCCCGTCGTGGCTCAGTGGTTAACGAATCCGACTAAGAACCATGAGGTTGCGGGTTCAATCCCTGGCATCACTAAGTGGGTTAAGGATCTGGCGTTGCTGTGAGCTGTGGTGTAGGTTGCAGACGCGGCTTGGATCCCGCGTTGCTGTGGCTGTGGCAAAGGCCGGCTAGCCTGGGAACCTCCACATGCCGCGGTTGCGGCCCTAGATAAGGCAAAAAGACAAAAAATAAATGAATAAAAATAAAAAATAAATAAAATCGAGCTCCACAGTGGTTAAGGAACCCAACTAGTATCCGTGAGGATGCAGGTTCGATCCCTGGTTTTGCTCAGTGGATTAAGGACCCAGTGTTGCCGTGAGCTGTGGTGCAGGTGGCAGACAGCTCGGATCCCACGTTGCTGTGGCTGTGGCTTAGGCTGGCGGCTACAGCTCTGATTTGACCCCTAGCCTGGGAACTTCCATGTGCCGCAGGTGCAGCCACCAAAAGACACAAAGACAAAAAAAAAAAAAAAAAAGAATAAATAATAAAATAAAATCGAGCTTCAGGATGCAAGCCTGCATCTGCTGGTTCTGGTGCTTGAGAGGGGTCTTCCGTGTGCTTTGTTGTGAAGGTGTGAAGAGGATGTCAACGAGTGCGAACGCGAGGAGTGTGAGAACGGGGGCGCCTGCGTGAACCTGTTCGGCTCCTTCCTTTGCAACTGCACGCCGGGCTACGTGGGCCAGTACTGCGGGCTGCGCCCGGTCGTGGTGCCCAACATCCAGGCCGGCCACTCCTACGTGGGGAAGGAGGAGGTCATCGGCATCGCCGTGGTCCTCTTCGTCATCTTCATCCTCATCGTCCTCTTCATTGTCTTCCGCAAGAAGGTCTTCCGCAAGAACTACTCACGCAACGACATCACGCTGGTGCAGGACCCCGCCACGGCCGCCCTGCTCAACAAGAGCAACGGCATCCCCTTCCGGAACCTGCGGGGGGGCGGCGGGGACGGCCGCAACGTCTACCAGGAGGTGGGGCCCCCGCAGGTGCCCGTGCGCCCCATGGCCTACACCCCGTGCTTCCAGAGCGACTCCAGGAGCAACCTGGATAAGATCGTGGACGGGCTGGGCGGCGAACATCAGGAGATGACCACGTTTCACCCGGAGTCACCGCGCATCCTGACGGCCCGGCGGGGTGTGGTCGTGTGCAGCGTGGCCCCCAACCTCCCCGCCGTGTCCCCCTGCCGCTCGGACTGCGATTCCATCCGGAAGAATGGCTGGGATGCGGGAACCGAAAGTGAGTCGGAAGTAGCGAGGCATCCATTATTTTTTCCACCGAATTTACCCAAAGGAAATTCAGGAAGGGGGCGCGCTCCCCCCAGGCACAGAGCTCTCCAATATGACGTGTCCTGGCACCGAATGGTCACACCAGCCCTGAAACAAGACTCTGGTTCTTATCCCCATTTACGTATGGGGAAAATGAGGCTCAGAAAACATACCTAAAATACCCAAGGTCACACAGCTGATACTTCAGTGCTGCCAGCCTCTAAAATCCTTGCTTTTCTCCTAATGGCGCAACATCCCAGTAAAACGAGCAGTATAGGCACACAGGTGATATACAGGCAGCGTGCTCTGGAAGGTCAGAAGAGAGCGTTTCTAATCTTAGGGGGAAGACTGGAGGGGAGCAGAGGGACATTGGAGTTGGGCCGTGGTGGATTAAAGGTCCTGGGGAAGGAGGGCATTCCACAGTAGAGGGACCCACGTGCTCAGAAGAAAAGCAAGTCCTTCTGTTTGATGGGCATGCAGCATCCAGCAAACAAGAAGGTGAACCACAAGCAGGAAAAGTCCAGGCCAGCTGCTAGGCTTTCTCCTCTCCTTTTGGCCTCCTGCAGCAGAAGTCTCGGCAAAGGGGAAGAGCCGCAAGCGCAAAGGCCCTGGGGTGGGAAAGACTTTGGCATATCGAAGAGCACAGGCAAGGTCAGTGTAGCTGGAGCTTTGTGAGCAACGGGAAGAGCAGATAGGTTTTACCAGCAACACTAGTGCAGGTTTTTAAGCAGGAAAATAGCATCATCTAATGGATATTTTTAGAAGATAGCTCTGATGCATAGAGAAGAGACTAAACAGGACCAAAGAGGGGGAAAAGCAGAGAGACCGGTTGATTGGCCTCTATAAACATCTCAGTGAGAGGTGGTGATTGTTCCCTGCCCTAACATCCATCAGGATGAAACTAAGGCAAGCTCTGCTGTATCCTATGACTTGTCATCAGGCCTAATGGCTTTATATTTGAGCAGCAATGACACCCTGGGTAGCAAGAGTTAGAGGCTGAAGTTACAGTATTGTGATATATGTTGGGGTTGAGGGTGGTAGGGAGGCCGCTTTCAAATGGAGCTAGAAAGCACATGCAGCCCAGGAGAGAAAGGGTGTCTCCGTGGAAGGAGGGGGCTGTCCTTCCTGCCTTTAAGCATAAGTAGGACTTGGGTAGGAAGCCATTGGAGAGGGCCTTCTAGAAACAGGAAGCAGCTCAGTTAGTGTAGGGGACACATGAGGGGGTTACCTGCTGAGGGGTGTTTAGGAGGAAGGTGAGGCTGGAGGTTAGAGTTGGGACACCATCTGCATGCAAGAAGCTTGAACCTCTAATAAGAGTGTGAGCTCACCAGGGAATTAGAGCAGAAAGGGGATGACCAATCTGGGCCTCTAAAAGAATTTTGGAGCTACCTGTATGTGGGAGGAGGGCAGAGGGGTGGGGGCTGGGAAGGGAAACAAATACTCGCCAACAAAGAGAGCAGGAAAAGTGGCCAAAGGGGAAGCAGAGAAGAAGCCGTGACTATCAATAAGGTCAGAAGGACTGAGCACCGTAAAACCGCTAAGGAGGATACAGTCAAAAAAAAAAAAAAAAAGTCCCGTGCTTAATGCCTACAGTTGTCTTAGTGATCTCAAGAATGTCTCAGACAGCCCTCAAGACAGAGTCCAAGGGTTAAGGTCAGGAGATGTGGTGAGAAATGGAGGCAGCCGATGAACAGGAAAAGCCACCCCTGCTGTGTGCTGGATCGGCTCCTTAAAGCCCCGCAGCGCCCAGCATGGGTACTGAGTGGGAGAGTGGCTGAATGAAATGACTTGTCTAAGAGCAGGAACTAGGAAAGGGAAGGGTGAGGATCCAAACCCGCTGCATCAGGGTCCAAAGTCTGAGCTTTCACCAATTCCACTCTTAGGACTTTTAGGTGCCGGGAGGAGGGAAAGCGATGCTGGAGGGAGGGGGATAGCCTGATGCCAGGAGAGCCTCTAGTCTAGTCTAGCTACCTGCTGACTCCGCCCTTGAGTAGAAAGGCTTATACTGCAAGTCCTTGCCCTTAGGTTTTACCCATGAATACATCCCCCCTCAAATGATCTGTAGTGTTAGACATTACTACAGCCTTGTCAGTCCCCTAACTAATAGAAAGGCACTTTTGTATTTATCAATGAAAAAAAAAAGAGGGGTTTGAAGAAATGGAGATAGAAGGTGTGTGCACAGCCCTTTGGTCACCAGGGTCATTTGGCATTTCCTTCCTTGCGTTCAGGGCTTATCCGAGGCCACACCTGTGCTTTTCCAAGGCATGTCATGTTTTCTGCGGTGTGGCTGTTGGCAGATAAATTTCTCCTTGGCATCTCTCTCCACTTGTATCAGCTGTTTTATCCAACTCATCGTTTTGCTGTGGCTTCATCATCCGAGGGCAGAGGCAGAGCCGCAGTGCCTGCTACCAGCATCCCCCTTTGCGGATGAAACAGCGATTTCTCTAGTCACGAAGAAAAGCAACTCTCGCCTTAATAGCCAGTCACGTCTCTTCGTGCCATCACATTCCGTGATGATCGGAAGCTGGTCTAAGTGATCAGTTCCCTCTACCCGCTTCGTAATGTGACAGCTTCATTTCCAGAATCCACCTCAGGCCAAAACTCACATGTCCTCCCAAAGCATTGTTGAGTTTTTCTCAAATACGATTCCTTCTTTGTTAAGCAAGGCAGAGCTAGCTGGCAAGACAGTCTCTGGGTGACTAATTCATTCTTCACTTGACAACTTCAAGATATGGGTTGTTTTTATTGCTTTCTTTAATCCATCAAATAAGAGTGTAGACCTGAAATGTGTGTAGTGTGTGTGTGTGTGTGTGTGTGTGTGTGTGAGTGTGTGTGTGTGTGTGTTCTGGCTGCCTTCGCAGGGCAGAGAGGGAAGGTGGGTGTGACGAAGAGCACATCCACACCACTGACCGCCCTCCTGCTGGAGCGCCGAATGCTGTCATTTCCAGCAGCGAGGTGACACTGCCCTCTACAAGGCGAAGCTGAGAACTCCACTCGCTCCAGTCATTCCCTAGAGATGGAAGTTCGGATAAGTGTAATGGCATTCCTGCCTATAAAATATTTAGACCCTTATTTTAAAAGTAATCTCATTTAACCTGGTGTTGACACCACATCGGTTCATGTACATGATTTAAATTAAGTCTGAATGGCAACCAGCCACCCAGCCACTTCATCCTTGCTTCGCTCTTCACTCAGTCGCTTCCCTTTGGGGAGGGAACGGGCGACTTTTGGCTGTCAGCTGTTTGGAAGCTCATTTACCACAGGTTAAGGGTTTCAAATCCATAATGTAAATCACTTGATTGACAGACCTTTGCTCCCAATGGCACAATCAATTTTCTATTGTGCGGCTAAATTATTTTCTCTAAGCAAATGAAAGCGCCCCGAGAAGTGAACTCTGGCAGGGGACAGGGCTGGAAATATGCACAAGGTAACCGGTGTCATTTCTGCTTTCTCTCTGGCCGTCCATGAAGACAAAGGGGTTGATGACCCGGGAGAAGTGACCTGCTTTGCAGGCAGTAATAAAGGCAGCAACTCGGAAGTTCAGTCCCTGAGCTCCTTCCAGTCGGACTCTGGCGATGACAATGGTAAGAAGTCATCAGATTTGTCCCCCTAGGTGGGCTGTGTTTCCTGTGCTGGCGGTCACTGGTTGAGAGGAAGGTGATGGGACCCGTTTTGTTTCCTGACCTGATCTTGGGCTTCTGCGCATGCTCACAGCTTTTCGGTGCCCCCCCACACACACACAATTGGTGGCTGTCTTTGCTGGAAAAGCTCCTGGAGCTGCAGCTGTGAGCAGGCGCAGGGATCTGTATCAGAGGTGGAGGAGGTACCCCCAGACCTCCAGTAATGCATCCTCTTTGATTTGGTTCATGATAGAACTCCCTCATCCCAAAGGATACGCTCTAGTAAACTGTGATGTATTCCCTCCTTTTTTTTAACCAATGACAGTCTCTTCACTCTTCATTATACATTCAACCTCCCCATCATTAGCAATTAATTCACAGGCCAGACCTCCTTTCCACAGAACCTCCTTCCGCACAGAAGTGGTATCTTGGAGTTCCTGTTGTGGCTCAGTGGTTAACCAATCCGACTAGGAACCGTGAGGTTGCGGGTTCGATCCCTGGCATCACTCAGTGGGTTAAGGATCCGGCGTTGCCGCGAGCTGTGGTGTAGGTTGCAGACACGGCTCAGATCCTGCAACTGTGGCTGTGGTGAAGGCCGGCGGCTACAGCTCCTGTTAGACCCCTAGCCTGGGAACCTCCATATGCCGCGGGTGAGGCCCTAGATAAGGCAAAAAGACAAAAAGTGATATCTTCATTCAGTTGAGTCCCCCCTTATAATCATTTGGGGTCGTGGGCCTTTGGAGAATCTATTAGATGCCATGGATCAGCTCCTTGGAAAAATGTGCCTACACTCAAAATGTTGCATACAGTTCTCGTGGTTCATGAAACTCACTGATACACCAGAGCTGCTGCCTCTACCACTTGTGAGCCCATGTTTATGGAGAGGGCGGCGATGCTTTTCTGAGCTGAGGGAACAGTTTTGGAGGATGGATTGGTCTCCCCGGGCAAGGGAGGGGAGCTGATATGGTCGTAAAACAGGGAGAACTTACCACATGGTGGTGAACCAGGAATAATGTCAGTCATCCATAGAGGCAAGCAGCCTTACTTTAGTCTATACCTCATGTCATTTTCTCATCTATAGGCAATTGATAAAGTTGAAATATTTATGTATGTATGTAATCTTTCGACCCATAAAGCTTTGCTGAGTTCCTCCTGAATGAATCCTATGCTGAGCATTTTTTACGCAGAAGTACAAAATGAGCACGACCTAGTCTTTGCTCCCCCAGCTAAATACAGGAACAGGTGAGCCCCAGGCCATAGAAGCAGTCATGGAAGCAAAGTCATCTCCTTCTCCCATCGCCACCCCCAGATCTCTTTTACCTCCTCCCTCAATACTGGACACTCCCGGGCGGTGCAGAAACCGCAGTGTATCTGACTGCTGGGGTAACAAACCATGGAACGGTGGGTTTCTTCTGAGCGATCTCAGAAGGTCAGAGGCAGACCTTCAGATCTGTTTGCCTCGGTGTTCGCTCCCTTCCTTGTCCCCAAGGCAGAGGAAAAGCTGTTGCTCATTTGCATTTTATACAGAAGCACCCGAGAACATAGTGTTTCCAGCAATGAAGCCTGGTTGACTGTTCCACCAGGCTCTAGAGCTTGGTCACACGCTTGGGCTTTCAGGCTTAGCATTCTGGCTTGGTCCTGACTAAAGCAGCCTTCCTAAAGTGTTAGGAATTTTCAACCAATTCGTTTGAAGCCTGATCACTTCTCCAGAAGTTACTGGTATCGGGTGCTAAAGACAATCCCTATGGGCCCAGAAATTTCCTTCCTCGACTATTTCAGAGGCCAGATGCTGACTCCTAGCTACATGTCACAGGTGGGAGCTGGGCCTCGGGTCGTTCTAGGCTCTGGGTGGCATCATGTGAGTGTGAAACCATCGGTGGTGTAGAGGTTATCCTTCATCACTGGCATTTGGCTCAGAGCAGCATGGCTGACCGACAAATAATTCTCCCCGGACATAGCTAGGGCTTCCTGGGAGAGCCGTTGGGAGTCACTAAGGAGAAATTAGCATGAGTTTAGGAGCCTCTGCCTTCCTAGATTGACTTCACGGGGCCCTGAGGTATGAAATATGACCCAGCAATTCCTGCCGGTCGTGCCTTTCAGGAGGGCTGGTCCCTGATTTGCTGTTGTTTTCTTTCCCTTCCAAGAATCCCGGGGATTTCCTAGAAAGAAGTGTCCCCTAGAGTCCGGTGGATGACCTGTGGGAAGCTTTGTGTGTTTGCATGCTGTGCCTTTGTAGCTGCCGTTGATGTTGTTAAGACAAGTGAATGTACGTTGAAAATATATAACTAACCTGAAGCTGTCCTTTCCCTCCCTCCTGTCTTCTTTTCCCGGCCACAAGCATCCATAGTGACTGTCATTCAGCTTGTCAACAATGTAGTTGACACTATAGAGAATGAAGGTATTTACTGTTTTCTTCTGTAGAATTTCTTTGTGCAAAGTTACCCTTTTGGAAATATTGCTTTCTTGTTGCTTTGAACTGGGGGTGATTTTATTTTATTTACTATTTTATTTTTGTTGAGGAATACCTGTGTAATATTATATTTTCAGGTGTACAACATAGGATTTGTAATTTTTGAAGGTTATACTCCAGTTAGTGTTATTATCAAATATTGCCTATTTTCTGTGTGCTTTACAGGGTATCCCTGTAGCTTATTTATTTTATGAACTTGGGGTGATTTTAATAATCTGCCAACAGGAGGGGACAGTCAATAGGTGCTTTCCAGTGAGACACTGAATGTCTCTCTGTGGATTGGAGTGAATTTTACAATTTTGAAAAAAAAATCCACTTTATAATTTTTTGCACTGTGTGAGCTACTCTTTTTATAAAATCCCTTCCAGGAGAAGAGTATCCACTTAGTTGGAAGCCAGAGTAACACTAAATTCATTCTTACATTCAACATGTATTGATTGAGCACCTACTGTGAGCTAGGAATATTTCAGAAATCATTCAAAGCTACAATGTTATGGGGTAACTTTTATTAGTGATTTAACACTATTAGGTAACTTTTATTAGTGATTTAACACTATTAGGGTCTAGTAGAGATTGGATTTACCTTTTCACTTTGTAAATAAAAACGGGGAGAAATAGGAGTATTGTTGCAAGTCATCTAAAATGTTCTGTTGTACCCTCTTCACGTGGCTCGGACTGTCCCTTTTACTTTTCACTTTGTATTTAAACAGTGTCTGTCATGGATCAAGGACAGAACTACAACCGAGGTGACTCTGCCGTGCCCCCGGCATCATATGTTTTGTTACTTATGTCTTTGAAATTGCTGAGCTTGATCTTACCCGGTCCCTCTCCCTCCATCCTTTCTTCTGAGTTTCTTTGGCCCGAATTTTGCATGTTCCAGGCGTCCCGTGTGCTTGGTACTGGAGGTGAAAGCCCTGCCAGCCCTCCCTCCCCCAGCCTCTCCGCTGCTCAGCGATTCATCCGTTTGTGCACTCGTCTCCCTGCCTCCTGGTCCACCACGGCTGGTGCCTCTCCCTTTTCGAGCATGCTGCCCGTCTGGCTCTGCACTTAGCCTATGGCTGGGAAGAGGAATGGAGGGGAGAGGGTTCTAGAATGGCGTTTCCTTGGCATGCCCTCACTGGCCATTGTTTTCCATCACGGCTGAGTGGGAGAAGCTGCAACAACCAGACACTCTCCGGAAAACCGCCATCACCTTGTACGCTCCAGGCCAGAGCATGGCTGGCCCCTGAGATCCCTTGTAAGAAGCATGCAGGTGGCCCTGGCTTCTCAGGGTCTCCTGGATGTTAACGTCTTATTGTTAATTCTTAAGAACTGCATGTCAGGTCCCTTGCCTGCACCTTTCTGAGCCCCGCCCCCGTACTCCGTCTGGAGGAAACTAACCAACGTGACTTCTGTCTCGCAGCCTATCACTGGGACACCTCCGACTGGATGCCGGGGGCCCGCCTGTCGGACATCGAAGAGGTACCCAACTATGAAAACCAGGAGGGAGGCTCCGCGCACCAGGGCGGCACGCGGGAGCTGGAGAGCGACTACTACCTGGGCGGCTACGACATCGACAGCGAGTACCCACCGCCCCACGAAGAGGAGTTCCTGAGTCAGGATCAGCTGCCCCCGCCCCTTCCGGAGGACTTCCCGGACCAGTACGAGGCCCTGCCGCCCTCCCAGCCCGTCTCGCTGGCCAGCACGCTGAGCCCGGACTGCCGGAGAAGACCCCAGTTCCATCCCAGCCAGTACCTCCCTCCTCACCCCTTCCCCAACGAAACGGATTTGGTGGGCCCGCCCGCCGCCTGTGAATTCAGTACTTTTGCCGTGAGCATGAACCAGGGCACAGAGGCGGCGGCGGCGGCGGGCCCGGCAGACAGTGTGTCTCTCTCCTTGCACAATTCCAGAGGCACGTCGTCCTCGGATGTGTCAGCCAGCTGCGGCTTTGACGACTCCGAGGTCGCCATGAGTGACTACGAGAGCGTCGGGGAGCTCAGCCTCGCCAGCCTTCACATTCCCTTGGTAGAGACCCAGCACCAGACCCAAGTGTAAAGGACGCGCCGCCTCCCGCTCGCTCGTGCGAGCGCTGCGCTTCATCATCTCCGCGGAGGGCGAGCCAGCAAGGCGATCTATCTCGCAGGGAACTTCTCGCACCGTCTCAAGCAAGCTCGACTCCAGCTGGATCACGAGGAGAAGCTCAGAAATTGTTTCTGAGAGGTGAGCGATCACCCTGGCAGTGCGTCTCTGCGTTCATGACCGAGAACACGCATAGAGGTTTTAAGGGGGGAAAAAACAGTTCCTCCCACTGAGTTATACAGCCCATCGTGTACGGCTTTGTGCAGTATTGTGCCCTGGAAAGTGTTACAGCATCGGTCCATGCAGTATTAATAAGTGGCAACAAGCCAAGAGGCTTTGTTGCGTGTAATTTGGAGCCAATGTGGGGGGTGGGGGATGAAAATAGTAGTTATGATTGTTGGAAAAGTTAGTCTCTTAGGCAAAAGAAAAGAGGAACAAATATTATTAAACAGGTAAGAAAATGGGTTGAAGCCTTTAAAATCACCTTTAAAAAATAAATAAGCTGCTCAGTTTCCAGCTATAAAATTAGGTTTGGGTAACATGTTTAGTATGCTCATTTATTTTTGTTTTGTGTTAAGCATCCAATATAATATAGTTGGGTTTTATGATCTTTGAGAAAGATATCGGTGGAGAGGAATACATGAGGGTATTTGGGTTCTGTTTTGTTGGTTGGGGAGAAGGTGTAAGTTGTGCAAACATTAGAAAGAATGTGATTATCTGTCTTTGTGTTTTCCAGTAAATATTCTTGGCTGTAACGAGAGTTTTCACATTGCTATAGAAATTGGCCTTTGTTCTGAGAACCAGGAAATAAAAAGACCAAAAATTTTTTTAAAAAGGAATATTTTGATATATTGTTCTCTAGTATGAGAGATATCGAGAGGTTTAAGCAGAAGTCACAAATTCAGGGGGAAAAATATTATAAAGTTTTCTGCTAGATAATCACAGTTCTTGATAATGCAGATTAAAGGTACGTGTTATTTTAAATTGGTAGCATCATCATTATAAATGCAATTACGTGTTTAAAAAGGGGAAGAAAGTAGATTAGTTCTTGTGTATAAATGATAATAGTGTGTGTGTGTCTGGGCCTATGTACAAATACGTGCTTGCACTCAAATAAGGCTGCTCTTGAGGAAAGCTGACATGAAGGTTTTAGGATATGGACTATGTTAGAAATCCTGCCAGCGAGGCCAACCTTCCAATTTCTCTGATCTTAATGATATTAGAGAAACACCGAATGCCATATTTTATTCCGGTTCAGTTAACTTTATTTTGGTACTGCCATTTATAGTAACTTGAAGCAAAAACTGCGCTTTTTTAGAAAAAGAAAAACAATATTTTGTTATAGTTTTAACTAAACTCTTATTTGAAAAATCTGTCAGGTTCCGTCATACCTTGGGGTTCTCCTCTCATCTGACCTGTGGGCTTTGGCCTTGAGTTTCCAAAATTGACAGGAGAATCATCCCACTGGAAATACAATAATCCGGTACTCGAAGTTTAAAGGTGACGAGTTGAGTGACTTTCCTCTGTTGCTTCAACCAGATCGTGGCTGCGTGCACAGCGGCCGTGGTAAATAAATGCATATTTGCACTATCTGCATATGAGCAAATCTGTGTCCGCAGTTTCTGATGACATATGGCATTGGTGTGTCGACCGTTCTGTCCTCAATATGTGTGTCATCCACTCAGACATATTTTTAATTGTTTCAGTTGTGTTTTAATCCACTTCTTTGTAGGACTCAGTGTTTCTGAAGTTTATGGTTAAAAAATTTTCCTTTCCGTTCCCAAGCTTTCTGAGTACATGCATACACTTCACAGATTTTTCAGCTTTTCTCCTCTTCCTGTCTCTTACTCATGGAAGCATTATCCGCCCTGTGGTCTTGAAATAAATGAATTTCGCTAAGGCTGCTTTGGAGAATAAAGTCTTTGGTATTTTTCTTATGTAAGAAACCCATTTGCAAGAATCAGGGAGAAAATGACGAACTAATGGTCTAGAATAGAATCGTGGCTACACTTTCCATAATGCAGTGGCAAGAAAAACAATCCAAATAAAACTAACAATTCATTTCTTGCCCCCAGGAAATATTAGAAGGAGATTAATGCTGATGAGTCACTCCTGCTTACTCGGCGTCCCCTCCAGGCAGAGTGCCTGACCAACATAGTAATGAAGGAATAAATAGATCCTAATGTGCTGGTGAAATCACCCCAGAAAATTGTGCCCACTCTCGGCTCTGACCTATATAAAATACCTCTTTCTTCAGGATAACTTGCCCTGATTTTCTGCAGAGTAGCTCTACAGCTAAATGTATACCAGACAAGCATGTGTTAGTTACATTTTTGATTTATTGCCTTTAAACACGTGGTATCTTTTCCAGTTTCAGATCATTAGATTGGTTCCAAAATGGTTTGCAGTCAGGCCAAGATGGAACTAGGTGGGGTGACCACTGATTCAAGAGCCGGAAGGATCTTTAAGGTCTTCTTGTCCAATTCCCTTATTTTATAAAAGTGGAAAAATACCCAGAGAGAGGAAGAGATTGCCCAAGCTCACACAGGAAGTTAAGTAGCTCAGCAGGGTGGAGAACCCATCCACTTGGCCAGTATTCTTTCTGTATAACATTGGTCCCCCCCTAAACTGCCTGCCCCCCGGGCATTTGCCCATTTCTGCTGGACCTTCTGACCTCCCATCATTCCTGCTTGGAATATGCTAGAAGAGAGAACTCATGGAGAGTATTTTTCTGGAAGCCTCATGATCTTAGGTTTTCTTGCAGCTCCCCTAGGAAGGGTGCAGTCATAGAATTCACACATTGCTTTGGACATCTATCCAAACTGCTTCCGCCAAATGCATGTTTTCTAAAATAAGGGTGGAATGATACTTACGGAACAGAATTCAGACAAGTCAGCAAATAGAGTGAAACTTTAATTATCATATTACTTACCAGGGGCATTTTTTTTTTCTCCCCCTCTCTACCAGCCCTGGTATTTATTCCTACCCCCTGCACCATGATGAACCACGTGGGAAAGATATAAGCCAGTTAGTGTCTTTCCCTTTTTTCTAATATATATGTGCTACCTCTGGAAGCCATTTTCCATAGCCTGTTGTAGGCACTTTACATGTATTGCACACATTCTGATTAGGATGAAAGTAGCTGGATAAGTGATATTTGTCATAAGCGGAAGCCATGGGGTTTTAAGAGATAAACAAAGTAGGGATTTAATTTATTGGCTTTTCTTCTATGAGTATTTTGCTGCTGGGTTTCATTCTGTGCTAGCTTTCCAAGTACTCATATCCTACTGGTTCATGAAATGTCATTATAGAAGACTTATTGATAATGACAAGGTCAAGTCTAGGGATTTGAGTTTTACCCTATCAGACAATCAGGGTGAAGTCCTGGAAAGGAAACTGATGATGCATTCCTGGAACTTACCTGGAACCACAATGGGGAATCGCCAGCACACTCTGGAAAAAAGCAAGGAAAATATTATTTGCCAAGTCCTGTTTGTTTCTCACCCCCATCCCGCCCACTGCCCCCGATAATGCTGAGTCTGTGTAATCAACGTCAGGGGAATTGAGAAAAGAGATTAGCAATATCAGTCATTTAGGATGCAGAAAACCCTTTCATGGGAAATAATTCAGGAAGATCTGGTGTACATTTTGCATGAGTTGCCCAGATAATTGTCTCGTCTCTTCACTCCGCTGCCCTCCCAGTGCAGAGATAATGCTAAAGTGGTTAGGCTTTTGTGTTTATGTTTTTAGCTTCAAACCATGAGAAATGGAGATTTGAAGAGGCATGTCTTCAGCATCATCCTTTTGTGTGGTCTGTGAGAAGGCGGTTATGTGTTTTTGCTGGGTTTTGCCCTGCAGTGTTTAACTGCACGTTATTCTGGTGGAAATCCACAACGTCTTTAAGCTGCTGGTTGCATAATTCTAGGGTTTAAAGTCGCCATTTGTGGATTTGACATCAGTTAATATTTAGCCAGCTGGCTAAGGGATAGGGAAAGAATAAGATTTTCTTTCCTTATGTAATAATGAAAAGCAATAATTACAAGTATGTGATATTACACAAAGGCCATAATTAGTCTCTTCCAGTGTCTAGGATGCACTAGAGGATCGGAGAGTCATTTGGAGCGTGTTTGGACCCATTAGTATGTACTGTAGTACCCTTCCAGCAAACAAATACCTGAATTGCTACTATTTAACAATTTTATGAGCCCATACTACTGCATTTCGGGAAGTGACAAATGTGTTCAAATGTGTTCGGAAATGGAAGCAGTTCTTTTTAAGCACTGTATCAGAGAGATTGTCTTGTAAATTTACCTGTTACAAACAGGCTGGTTGTGTAAAAGATGTATGTTTTGGTGTTTAAAATGTTTATAAAATTGTATATAATGGTTTCAATTTTCCAGGCTTTTGTAGATACTGTATTTGATGCCTATCAGGATGCTTTAATTTGGGGGGGGTCGAATATAATTTTCAGTCATTCATGCTGTTGGTCTGCAAACTTTTGAGGTAACTACACACACATGCACACACGCGCGCACACACACACACACACACACACACACAGGATTTTAGATTTGAAAATGATGCTTCTTAATCATTTCAAACTGTACTGTAACCTTCCTTTGGTTTTACTGTTTTTGTTGAACATTCTCGGTTTCCAAGAAAATGTTTTTATTGACATTAAAAAAAAAAAGTGTGTTTTGTCCAGGTATTGAGTACATGATTTTTATGTCATTTCAGATTCAGAATGAAGTGTATCATTTCTCCACACACGTATGTTCACCTAAACTTGCACACACATCATGCAACAAATCTTATGCAAAGGGGAAGCTAACACTTAAAGTGACTCTTGTCCCTTATGGAAATGGATTTTTTCTGCATATATTGCTGTTGGCAGTATTCAGTCTTGTGGGGTTTTTTTTCCTAAGAAAATGAAAGAAAAGCAAAAAACAAAAAAAGACAGCCAAAAAAAAATGTACAGGTTTGTAACTGCCAAAATTTGATGGTTAAAATAAGTTTTCAAGTAAAAAGAAAAAAAAATGAAACCAGCAATTGCATTGCCTTTTCTTTGTCATTAGTTAATTGCTCATATGGCACTTATATTTGTAGGGATGGTGGGTTTCTTTTCAGAGATTTCTTACCTCCAGAAAGACTTCCATTGGCTCTGGGTCACCTATGTTGCTGAATACTTGAGTTTTCCTCCAAAGAGCTCTAAAATTTTTTCTATAGAGAGTGAAAATCAAAATATATACGGGAGAAGGTGGGAGGGTAGGATAAATTGACCTTTTTTTGCTTGCTTTTATTTTTGGTGTTCTTGGGCTTCTTCCTTCTCTGATTGATTGATTGACTGAATCACAGTTGATTTACAATGCAATGTTAGTTTCAGGTATATAGCAAAGTGATTCAGACATATGTATGTATATATATATCTGTGTGTGTGTGTGTGTGTACTTTTTTAGATTTTTTTCCCTTATATGTTATTACCAAATATTGAGGCTAATTTGCTGTGCCATACAGTAGGTGTTGGTTGGTTATCTATTTTATATATAATGGTCTGTATAGGTTGATCTCGGACATAGACATAAAAACAAAGCTTATCAAAAAGCAAAGTGGGGGAGGGATGAATGAGGAGGTTGAGTTTAACAAACTGATCTTTTGAGGAAGCGATATTAGAAGAAGTTAGCTTGGGAGTTCCCGTCGTGGCTCAGTGGTTAATGAATCCGACTAGGAACCTTGCGGTTGCAGGTTCGATCCCTGGCCTTGCTCGGTGGGTTAAGGATCCGGCGTTTCCGTGAGCTGTGGTGTAGGTTGCAGACGCGGCTCGGATCCTGCGTTGCTGTGGCTGTGTGCGGCTACAGCTCCAACTCAACACCTAACCTGGGAACCTCCATCTGCCTCAGGTGCGGAAAAGACAAAAAAAAAAAAAAAAAAGGGAAAGTTAGCTTGAGACCAGGGAGGACCCCAGAAAGGGAGGGACCCCCGCTGCCTAGCCTTGGTGATGGAGGGCCAGGGCCTGCTGTGAGAGCACCAGCAGCAAAAAAGTCCGCCCGCCTCAGGCCCTGGGCTGCCTGGGGAGTTTGCCTGCAGCAAAACTCCACCTGCCCAAACCTGACTAGGATCCTGGAGCCACTCTCTGGGGAATGACCTCAGGCTTAACGGTCAAATTCAAACTCCCCCTGTTAGGAGTTCCTATGATGGCTCAGTGGTTAACGAATATAACTAGGAACTGGGAGGGCGTGGGTTCGATCCCCACCCTCACCAAGTGGGTCAAGCGCCTGGTTCTAACTCTAGCCTAGGAATCTCCTCCTCTGGTCCCGAAAAAAACAACATTTAGTAAGCTTACCCTTTAAAAAAAAAAGGGGGTGGGGGGTACTACTTTTAATCATATAAAAGATAGTTGCACTTTCACCCCTCTTTTTGGTACCTCTCTATTAACCTTGTTTTACAAGGCAGGCCCCGAAGCCACAGAGCCACTGAACATGGCCACGGATACGAACCCATGACCTCAGGGTTCCTAGGCGGATTCGTTAACCACTGAGCCACAACGGGAACTCTGCCTGGTGGGTTTCTTTTTCTCTCTTTCTTTCTTTTCTTTCCTTCCTTAAGTATGTAAAAATTCCCAGGCCAGTGATCGAACCCCTTGCCACAGCAATGACAAGTCTGGAGTTTTAACTCACTGGGCCACCAGGGAAATCCAATGTAAGTACGTATTTATTTTTAGGGCCGCATCCAAGGCACGGCAGAAAACTGTCAATGACAGCTGTAACCTCCAGCCTACACCACAGCGCACAACAGCGCTAACTTCCATAACCCACTGGGCAAGGCCAGGGATATGAACCCACGACCTCGTGGTTCCTGGTCAGATTCGTCAACCACTGTACCACGACAGGAACTCCTAAACTTACCCTTCAGGATTTTGTAACTCCTTCCTCACCTTGGTGAACTCAGTAACTGCAGTGAGAAAGATTTCAAGAGAGGCAGGTGTTGAGACTGCTCAAAGTCTCCTGCCTTTCAACCCAACAGCACAGCTATGTGTTCAGGGATTGAGCCCCAGGAGAGCATCCATGTTCCTGTTGCCCCCGGGGCCGCCCTTAGCAGAAAGAGAGCTGTTTAAATCGCCATCCATACCTCCAAAATGGTAGGGCCATACAGAGATGTCAATTAAGAAATAACATTCCGGAGTTCGCAGCAGAAACGAATCTGACTGGTATCAATGAGGACACGGATTTGATCCCTGGCCTCACTCGGTGGGTTAAGGATCCGGCGTTGCCATGAGCTGTGGTGTAGGTCGAAGGTGCGGCTCGGATCCGGTGTTGCTGTGGCTGTGGTGTAGGCCAGCGGCCACAGCTCTGATTCCACCCCTAGCCTGGGAACTTCCATATGCCACACGTGCGGCCTAAAAAAAACAAATTAAGTAAATAAATAGCATTGGTCCAACTGGGGAGAGGAAAAGAATAAGACTTTTTACATCTATCTTCATTCTCCTCTGATTTTTTGAACTAACGGGTCTATTTTTTTTTTAATTTTTTTGCCTTTAGTCATTTTAGGGCTCCACCCTTGGCATGTGGAGTGCAGGTTCCCAGGCTAGGGGGTCTAATCGGAGCCACCGCCACAGCCACGCCAGATCCGAGCTGCGTCTGCAACCTACAACACAGTTCACAGCAACGCTGGATTCCACTAGGGGAGGCCAGGAATTGAACCTGCAACCTCATGGTTCCTAGTCAAATTCGTTTCCACTGAGCCACGACAGGGAACTCCAAGGTGCTAGTTCTTAGCTTGGAAATAGGTCTCTGTCGAAAGGTCATTTCCTTTTTCTGTTCCTAGGTCAAGGCTCCCCAAGACCACTCTCAGGTTCAGGGATTCCTAGGACAACTCAGAACTCAACATAGAGTTCTACTCATGACTATGAAATACTGCCAACCAGGGGAGCTTATTAGATATTCAACACCCAGGTTTCATTGAGGGTTAGTCTTGTCAACAGTCCCTGCTTGGACTGCACCAAAATTCCAGACTCCAGAAAGAATACAAATATTCAGCATAAATAATACTGAAAGGGTGGGAACCCCTCCTGAAATTCACTTTCCCGAACACGAGCAAGGGCTCACCTTGATAGCAGGGCTTTCAGAGGATGGCATCAGGGCTGCTATTCTCTGCATAGACTCCCCGAAGTTTCTACCAAATGGATGCTCCCATTTGTCCAAACTCTTAGCAGTGAACAACTTCTGTTCTTCATGGGGCTCTGCCTGTGGCATGTTGCTCTTCAAGTCTCTACCTGTCCTTATGTATAGAAAAAAAAAAAAAAAAAGGTGTTCCCGTCGTGGCTCAGCAGAAACAAATCTGAGTAGCATCCATGAGGACCTGTAGGTCGCAGATGCAGCTCGGATCTGGCCTGGCTGTGACATAGGCCAACGGCTGCAGCTCTGATTCGACTCCTAGCCTGGGAATTTCCATATGGCTCACAAGTGGCCCTAAAAAGACAGAACGAACAAACAAGAAATGTGCACATGTGTTAGGATTTCTAAAGGAAAGATTTCTGGAAGCAGAATTTTTAGGTCCAAGAACATGTCCATTTTTAAGTCTGAGCGTTTCTCCTATTTTAGTTGATTTCAAAATGATTTCATCAAATAATAACCCCTCTGATTGTTGCATACTGTATGTAGCAGCCTTTATAACTCACTCTGTCCACCAAGAGCATTGAGCTGGCACCATGTTCCAGAAGCCATACTGCTGTTCGAGATTCTCAGGAGACCTAGGTTGTGGGCTGCTGTGGCAACTTGCCACCACCATGAGAACTGACCCATGAAGTCTCAGCTTCTATAAACATTGCCACATGTGACTCTTCTCTGCCTGTCCAGGGTGGGGCTCCCAGAGGAGGGCCAGATAGCTGGCTGGCAGAACCAGCAAGAGCTCATTCCCACTGAGACACTAAATGCCTGACTCTCAGGCCATATATTTGAACAGCAGGATCCATCAAGACAGATTTGGGCAAGGAAACTGTAAGCATATTCTGCAGAGTTTGAATGCTGAGGTTCTGATAACATCAGACCATGTCTGGGCCCTTATTATTCCACAGACTTTAACCTTGAGATTGTTTATCTCTGTGATGTAGAAGAACACGAAAGAAGCCTTAAAATATGATTCTGTATGTGCTTTCATCAGTTGGAAACAAACAAGGACCATCCACAGGAACTATAACGTATTGCTTTAGAGACTGTGGACTTCGGCTCTGCCACTCTGCTCTCCAACTGTGGTCCACGGACCAGCAGCATCGACCTCAACCAGGGAGCTTGCTGGAAATACAGAATCCCAGCCCCACTGGATCAGAACCCACATGTTAACAGGTTCTCTAGATGATACATACGTATGCACCTGAACGTCCAGGAAGCATGGCTAGATTCTCTCTTTTTTTTTGTCTTTTCACCTTATCTAGAGCCGCCCCCGCGGCATATGGAGGCTCCCAGGCTAGGGGTCTAACAGGAGCTGTAGCTGTCGGCCTTCGCCACAGCCACAGCAACGCGGGACCCAAGGCACGTCTGCAACCTACACCACAGCTCACGGCAATGCTGGATGCTTAACCCACTGAGCAAGGCCAGGGATCGAACCCGAACCTCATGGTTCCTAGTCGGATTCGTTAACCACTGAGCCACGACGGGAACTCCTAACTTTGATTCTAACACACACAAGCTGTGTGATGTAAGCTCAGGTATGTTACTTCATCATTCTGTACTTCATTTGCTTTATCTCTAAGCTAGGTAGGTTACAGGAAGACAACGACGTGACGCATACAAGGATACATAATAATGGTGGTCACCTAGGATTCTTCCTAATTTTCATCCAGGTCCCACTGCTTAGAAGCAGCTTTCATCATTTCCAGGAGCCCCAACTAGTCTGGCTGCTGGAGGAACAATTCAGTTGATAATGATTAAAGCTACTAATAATAAAAAAAGAAAAATCCTTTTGAGTTAAAGCTCAGGTGTTCTCTAGAGTCACACTTTCTGAGAAAACTCTTTGGAGCATTATCCAGCATCTTATTTAAATAAATGTGTTTCACACAGATAGGAGGTTCAGGGCTTTGATGCGGTTGCACATCCGTTATGAGCCTCAGCCTCTCTCTCTCTCACCCAGTCATTTTAATGAAGCTGTGTCCCTGATCAATTTCAGGAGCTGCTTCTCCAGGCAGAGATTTTAAGGCTGTGTCATTCCTGTGACCCAGAAAAAAACTCCATCATTTAACTAGGTCACGAAGGAATTTTGTGACAGGTGACGAGATCTTGGTGTGTTGGAAGGCTAACGGTCCTGATGCTTGTTCTAAATGGTAGGAAATTGACTCTGAGAGGAATAAGATTGAAATGACCAAAAGGGCAGCAACTTCAGGGACAAAACTGAAACGCAGTGATAAGATTTACTGTGTAAATAATTCACCTAACACAGAAAAAGGCTTAGGATGGGCTCGGAGCACAAAGCGACTTATTCATGTCCCAGACATGAAAAAGAATTAAGAATTCAGGATACAAGGTAATTAGAGAAACCATAACCTGGAGGCACGGTGCTGGATTATTCTGATGATTTTTAACAATGAGAAAATTTAATTTTCCTGTCATGTGGCAGAGATTTTGGATTTGGATAATGTTAAGAGCCATGTTCGTACAGCGCAGCCAGCAAATTAAATTATTTCTTTTTGATTTTGATTTTCCAGCAAAAACTAGGATCAAATGATTTAAATCTAAATCATGGAAACAGTTGTTGGAGCTGAAAAACCTTTGAAGGAAAATGTGCAAATTACAATTGAATCTCTCTTTTCTAACACGAAGTGCCCGTGTTGCTCCCTTTGTGATTACTGTGTGTGTGTGTGTGTGTAAATCTATTTCACTACCTGCGCTGGGACAAAGGGTATGAATAAATTATTCCTATATATAATGGAGGTGACATTGAGTTACCACTGAATTAAGCTCACTTTCCTCGATAGGAAGAGGCTGTCAACAGTTTTTCGTCTCCAATTAGAACTTCCGGAGTGAAAAATTTAGAATTAAATTCACTTTTTGATGAACTCAGCATTCGCAAAAGATATGCTGCTATCTACTGCCTTAAGTTACCCATTTTTCACATTATTTCAGGCACTGTTAATTTAGATATTCCTGGGTGTACTTGTGATGCTTTTTGCTATTGCATCAATTATCCAACATGCATTTTTTTTTTTTTTTTAGGGATGCATGTGTGGCACATGGATGTTCCAAGGCTAGGGGTCCAATTGGAGCTACAGCCGCTGGCCTACGCCACAGCCACAGCAACGCTGGACCCGATCCTTGTCTTTTTTTTTTTTTTTTTTTGGTCTTTTTGTCATTCTAGGGCCACACCTGCAGCATGTGGAGGTTCCCAGGCTAGGGGGTCTAACAGGAGCTGTAGCCACCGGCCTTCGCCACAGCCACAGCAACACGGGATCCGAGCCGCGTCTGCGACCTACACCACAGCTCACGGCAACGCCGGATCCTTAACCCACTGAGCAAGGCCAGGGATCGAACCTGCAACCTCATGGTTCTTAGTCGGATTCGTTAACCACTGAGCCACGACGGGAACTCCCTGATCCTTGTCTTTGATCTACACCACAGCTCATGGCAACGCCAGGTCCTTAACCCACTGATATTAGTCGAGTTCGTTACCACCGAGCCACAATGGGAATTCCATCCAACATGCATTTTCAAGATGGTTACAATGATGTGCCAATATCTCTTGCTTCCTTTTGTGCCAAAAAAAAAAAAAAACCCTACTTGAGTTGTACAATCAAGATTTTTCTTTTTTTTTTTTGGCCACGCCCATGGCATGCAGAAGTTTCCAGACCAGGAACTGAACCTGTGCCACAGAGGTGACCCCAACCACTACAGTGACAAACACTAGATGCTTAACCCGCTGAACCACCAGGGAACTCCTATCGAGATTTCTAGGGAGTTCCTGTCAGGCTCGGTGGTAACGAACCCACTAGGATCCATGAGGATGTGGGTTCGATCCCTGGCCTCGCTCAGTGGCTTAAGGATCCGGCGTTGCCGTGAGCTCTGGTGTAGGTCACAGACACGGTTCTCAGATCTTGTGTCGCTGTGACTGAGGTGTAGGCTGGCAGCTGTAGCTCCAGTTTGACCCCTAGCCTGGGAACTTCCATATGCCGCGGGTGCAGCCGTTTTTAAAAAAAGAAAAAGATCTCTAAGGGTTCCCCCCTCCACAAGAACATAGCTTTTGTCCCAGAGAGACCTGGGTGTGACTTCCCTGGTTGTGGGTTGAATTGCTTCCCCTGCAAAGACATTGGACTCTGGGCCTCAGGTGCCTGTGAATATAACTTCATTGGAATAAGAACATTGCAGATGCAAGCAAGTTAAGATGAGATCACACTGGATTAGGGTGGCCCATAAACCAGTATGACTATTGTCCTTATAAGAAAGGAAGATACAAAGTTTCCCATTGTGGCTCAGCAGATTAAGGACCGTTGTCTCTGTGAGGATGCAGGTTCAATTCCTGGCCTGGCTCATTGGGCTAAGGATCTGGCGTTGCTGCAAGCTGCAGTGTAGATCAGAGATGCAGCTGGAATCTGGTATTGCCATGGTTGTGGTGTAGCCTGGCAGCTGAAGCACCGATTGGACCCCTGGCATGGGAACTTCCATATGCTGCAGGTGTGGCCGTAAAAAGAAAAGAAAAAAAATGGAAAGGAACACACACACACACACACAGAAACCATATGAAGATGGAGACGGAGATTGAAGTGGCGTGACCGCAGACTGGGGAACCCCAAGGCTTGTCACGAACCACCAGAAACGAGGCGAGAGACTCAGAATAAACTTGTTGTCCTCAGAAACTCCAGAAGTAACCAACCCTGCTGACACATATATTTTGAAATCTGGCATTAATAAACCATATCCACCTTGCAGAATTGGGTGGTGGTTAAATGAGATGCTGCTATAAACACTGTAGGTGCTTGGCACATGCTTAGATTTTAGTTTCTAGTTCCAGGAGTCCTAGAGGTAAGAAACAAAACCAGTAGAGATAACCACCCCTGTCCTCCTCAGGCAAAAGGACCTTTTCATTTCGATTGACACTTTTTGATTGACAGGTAGCACTAGCAATACTAAATAAGTTTTTGTTGTGGGAGAGGAGAATGCACCACACTTCTATCACCCAAACAATTTCTGTTTTCATTTTCTATGATTACTTTACAGTCTTTCACTCATTTGCATAATTTTTCATCGTTGTAATCACAGTGTAGACATCATTTCATATTCTGTTTTTTCACTCTGTATATTTAAACATTTTTCTTGCTTCTACAAAGGCATCGTAATTAAGTGTTAATAATTTATCTTCTTGATGTCTGAGGATCATGGATGAATTCACGAAAGTTGGAGCTTCCAAGCTGGGAAACTGCGGGGAGGGGAGAATGAGAAGAATCTTGAACCTTCTGAGGCTGGTATCAAAAAGGAGGCCCCCTTTCCACTGAACACTGGATTGTGGTCCTGTCCACTATGGGGGGAGGGCGGGGGGCTTGTGTTCCAGAATGAGCCACTTTGGAGACATCGATGCTTCTCCATGAGTCCTTTGGAGATCTTAAGGCCAAGTCCAAGTGCCCCGCTGGTCACGAGGGCTGGGTGCTTTAAGACCCCACACCTTGCTCTCTAGAGGTAATCTCCACAAGGTCCTATGAGGACTTTCTTGAAGCTGTTTGTGCAGGGCAAGTAACTCTTAGGTTCTGCATTTATTTTAGGTGGCTGGAAATTATGAAGCACTTAAACATCCCCTAAGCAGCCCCTTGCTGTTCCCACCGATCACATGTTTAGCCTCAGTGACCGCCTGGAGGCACCACCCCTCCCCTGGGAGAATCCTCTAAGCCACAGACTCCTCATATTAGTCCAGGTTTTCCGGGAAACCAGAACCCACAGAAGGTATAAAGAGAGAGATTTATTTTAAGGAATTGGCTCCTGTGATTATGGCGATTTTGTGGGTTCAAAATCTGATGGGGAAGTCGAGCAGTCTGGAAGAGTTATAGTTCAAGTCCAAAGGCGGTCTGCTGACAGAATTCTTTCTTCCTATGGTGCGATTTGTCTTTGTTCTGCGAAAGCCTTCGACTGATTAGGTGAGACCCACCCATGTTATGGAGAGTATTCTGCTTGTCTGAAAGTCCGCTGATTTAAGTGTTCATCTTATTCAACAAACACCTTCAGAGAATAATTTTGTTTGTTTGTTTTTGTTTGTTTTCTTTTTAGGGCCGCACACACGGCATATGGAGGTTCCCAGGCTAGGGGCTGAATCAGAGCTGTAGCTACTGGCCTACACCACAGCCACAGCAATGCAGGATCTGAGCTGCGTCTGCGAACTACACCACAGCTTATGGCAATGCTGGGTCCTTAACCCACTGAGCGAGGCCAGGGATCGAACTCACATCCTCATGGATGCTAGTCAGATTCGTTAACTACTGAGCCACAACGGGAACTCCAAGAATAATGTTTGACTGAAACAATTATTTTTTTCTTGTCTTTTTAGGGCCGCACCCGCAGCATATGGACGTTCCCAGGCTAGGGGTGGAATCGGAGCTGTAGCCGCCAGCCTACACCACAGCCACAGCAATGCAGGATCTGAGCCGCTTCTGAGACCTACACCGCAGCTCATGGCAGCACTGGATCCTTAACCCACTGAGCAAGGCCAGGGATTGAACTCGCATCCTTGTGGACACTAGTCAGTTTCGTTACCTCTGAGTCAGAATGGGAACTCCCGACTGAAATAATATTTAACCAAACATCAATAAAGTTGGACCAAATATCTGGGCACCATAGTCCAGCCAATCTGACACTGAACGTTAACCTCTTCCAGGGCATGAAGCCATTACCCGTAGTCATCTCTAGATGTCCAAAGCCCGGGACTAGGGAGCTGATCCATATTCTTCATATGTTTTTAACTATAAAAGCAATCTACACGCCTTTTAAACCAGAAGACAAGGAGAAAGCTAAAATCTTTCCTATCTTCAAGTTATTCCCCAGAGGCACACCCATATAGGAATTTGATTCATATCCTTCTGGGGTTTTTTTAATAATGAAATATAAGTGTGTGAAATTTGTTTTACAGATAGGGGCTCCAATTGTACACATTGTTCTGAAGCACGCCCTTTTCCCTCCCTGGGAGTCCCCGGGCACCTTCCTATAGTCAGTACGTTCTCTTAGCAGTTGCATAATATCCTGCTGCATGGCTGTACTTTAATTTCTTATAATAACAATCTGTATTATTGATGGGTATTCTTCATCGTTTCCAGTTTGGGATTGTTATGAGCAACACTGTAATATGTGTCACTGATCATGCTTTAGCGATGCTGTGCGAGTATACTGTATAATAAAGATCACGTGGTGAAATTTTGAGATCAAAAGATATACTCATTTTTAAATACTAGATCTTATCAAATCAACAGGTGCTTAAGGAGTGTTTGTTGAGTTCATTTGAAAAGATTAAAGAGTTGCGATGATCATTGTACAAGAATAAATTAATAAAATTCATTGAGTAATTAAAAAACAAAAAGAAAAGACTAAAGCAAATTCAGCCGAGAAGGAAAGGGGAGAGAAAAGGAAAGAAAGGAAAGACGGGAGATTAGGAAAGAGGGGGACAATGTTTAGGAACAGACAAGGAGAAAGCTAAAACCTCTCCTGTCTTCAGCTTACTTCCCAGAGGCACTTCCGTATAAGATTTTTTTTTCCTCTGTAGGGCCACACCTGTGGCATATGGAGGTTCCCAGGCAAGGGGTCTAATCGGAGCTGTTGCTGCCGGCCTATGCCATAGCCACAGCCACGCCAGATCCACGCCGCATCTGCAACCTACACCAAGCTCACAGCAACGCTGGATCATTAACTCACTGAGCAATGCCAGGGATCGAACCTGCAACCTCATGGTTCCTAGTCGGATTCGTTAACCGCTGCACCACGACGGGAACTCCCCATATAAGAATTTGATTCATACTCTTCAGAGCGGAGCAGCAGCTGAGGTCTACGCCATAGCCACAGCAACACCAAATCCGAGCCACATGTGTGACCTACTTTTCAGCTTGCAGCAATGCCAGATCCTTAACCCATGAGTGAGGCCAGGAATCGAACCCCCATCCTCATAGAGGCAATGTCGAGTCCTTAACCCACTGAGCCACCATAGGAACTCCATATTCAATATCTTATAATAACCTGTAATGGAAAAGAATCTGAAAATGAATATCTATCTACTATATATATATATATATATATATATATATATATATATATATATGTATTGTATAATCGAATCACTTCACTAAACACCCAAAACTAACACAGCATTTTAAATCAACTATACCTCAATAAAAATCAATTAAAAGATATGAATAGGTAGATTGCAGGTCAGGTGCCCTCAGCACATGGTAGCTGTGTATAATGGCAGATACTAAATGGTGCTGTCAGGAAATATTGAACAATGTCAGGAAATATTGGAACTGTAAGTAAACCCCGGTTTACCACCTGCAAAGCAAGTGACTTCTCCCCGGCCCATATAGAGGGTCCTTGGCTGAGGAACTTTATCTAGAAAGGTGGAATTCAGGTTCTGTGCCTGGACTGAAATTCAGGCAGGCCAGGCTGGAGTACCTGAGAGCAGCACATTTTGGAGTAAGCAAGGCAGGAAGGCCCCTGAAAAGACTGAAGTGTGACCTTTGGCTCTGTGTGTCCCTAGCAGGAGGGAATACAAATGTTTTCTTCTGCAGAATTTCCTCTTACAAGGTACAAACCAGTTTTCATCATGGTATTAAAAGGAAGTGGCACGAGTGCTGTGTAGGTTCTGCCACACACCCTGTAGCTGTGGCAATTACACCATTTGGGATAATTGTCTTGTAATTGCTGCTGTGATTTAAAATCTAATGTTATCCTCCAATTGTTCTGATGTCTTTTCATGAATAATGCAATCGTCCAGTGAGCCCTCTGCCAGTTTCTCCTTTAGATCGGCCTGTGGTTGAGTTATGCACCATTGTTTCACAAAACGAATGCGCCAGAGACAATACAGGGAATAATTAGGACTTGGCTAATTACGGGAAATGGGAATGTGAGTAAGAAAGGTATGAAGTTTGTCTCTGGAAATCTTTCCAACCCCATCTGGCCTAATAGGCAAACAGGAGCGCAGCCAGTTTCTCACTGAGGGTCTTTGTCCACCGCTATCTGTGAACATTGGACCTGGCTGTTCTGTCTGATGCAGTGGGGTTTTTCTTTTCAGAACAGACCGAAAACTGGTTTTTCCATAGGGTGACTTTTCTGAGTTGTGTTCTGTTGTCATCATCGAATGCAAGCAGCTCTGTAAACATGAGCTGGTGCCTTTCCCTGCAAAGCCAAAATGCCAATTGTTTGTGTGAATGGGCAATGGCAGCTTGGATTTCTGTCTCCAGAATCAGGGGCTCGGGCTACTAGAACAAGAAGAAATCCATTGTATTCAGACAAATGGCAAGAGTGTCATTTTAGAATTTCAGTTTACCTTCTCCCCTGGGGAAAGGCTATCTCAGTCTGGGAGAGCCTTGCTCCTTTATTTCCACGCCAATGACATAGAAGCCCTCACTGCCAGGCCCTCTCAGGCCTGATAAAAGTGAACGGGGGTGGGGGGTAGTTCCCCTTGTGGTGCAGTGGAGACGAATCCGACCAGTATCCGTGAGGATGCTGTGGTGTAGGCCGGCAGCTGTACCTCCAGCTTGACCCCTAGCCTGGGAACCTCCATATGCCGAAAGTGTGGCCCTAAAAAGCGAAAAAAAAAAAGGCATCAAAACTATGAATATTCTTGAGGATTCAGAGGACACTGGCATTCAAACAGTCGTTCACTTGTTTCTTTTGTCTTTTTTTTTTTCTTTTAGAGCCGCACCCGAGGCATATGGAGAGTCCCAGGCTAGGAGTCGAATCGGAGCTGTGGCTGCCAGACTACGCCACAGCCACAGCAACGTGGGATCCGAGCCGCATCTGTGGCCTACACCAGCTCACAGCAATGCCGGATCCTTAACCCACTGAGCAAGGCCAGGGATCAAACCTGCGTCCTCATGGATACTAGTCGGGTTTGTTAACCACTGAGCCACAACAGGAACTCCTCGTTCACTTATTTCCACAAACATAGGCTGACATATATTTGTGAGTCAGCACGTGTTTATTGAGTACACATTAGGGACACACTTAAGTTGGAGGTTTAGTTCTTCAGTCTTTCTAAGCAAAGCTGTGGTTGCGACTTTGAGAATTCTAAATGGCGTTCTACGGACAAAGAAGGACCAGCCATTCTTCACAGGCCCCAGGAGGCCTAAGGAATCCAACAGGTGTGTGATTTGCGTTCTGTCCCAGCCACATCTTCTGCCCTAGCCTGGGTCTGGGCAGCCTCTGACGTTGACAGGCTCGATGGGCTCCAGAGCTGGTCCGGGTCCCGTTAGGCAGATCACACTGACAGCAGCTGGAGGTTGGCAGGCTTTCCAGCACTGGAGACAGGTGAGCTTTTTGATAACTGGTATAGTGACAGCTCTGATATGCCTTTTCTGCTGGTATTTTTAGGTTTGTGCTAGGTCCGGGGTTTCCCTGGAGGTTTGTCCATGAAGGAAGCCAACTTGACAGGCAGGAACAGGTAATATTATTGATCAGAAGAAAAAAGAAAAAAAGGCTAATGCTCTCCTGGTCAAAATCTTGGACATCAAAGTCCCAAAGTGTTTGGGACTATCATTTCCTGCCCGTCCCCCGTCTGGCTGCAAAAAGGACCCCAAGTGTCCTCTTAGGCCTTGACATATTTTAATGGCACTCTCAATGTTGGAAGATTAATGACTTTTCCAAAAGAGAGCTGATTGCAATTGTCATGAAGCTGGGTAATTTCCTTCCGAGGGGCAGGCGTGGCCTAGCACCTCCTAGAAAATGCTTCTGGGCCAGGAATCCCACTTCCTTGTTTTAATTACTCCCCCGATTGTCTCAGCCGGGACCTCTCCCCTCTCCAGACCAGCACCTTTTAGTTAGAAATCCACCCCAGCTCTCATCACATAAGCTCTTTCCTTCGAACACCTCAAGCCAAGAACCCAGACGTCACCTTTAACTCCCTTATACCTCATATCCAACTTTTAGAAATATTTCTAAATATATTCAGAACTTCTCACCACTTAACTCCATGAGTATCTATCTCAGTCCTAGTTACCGTCTTCCCTGGATGATTGGGAATCGTGGCTTTGCACCTTTCACGGCTTACTCTCCAGCTCTAACTTCCTCACTCCTCACTGCCAGTATTTGATGAATGAATGACTACACCACAAGCAGATCTGAGGGACCTGATCCACAGTATATACTGATTGAGCGTATTCATTTTATTAGCTTATAAAGTTACATGAGACACTGTCCTACTGCCTCCAAAAACAGAAAAGGAACCTTAGGAACAAAAGCTATAGAGATCCATTCATTCCTCTCCCTCTAAATAACCTAAACACGTTGGGCAGCAGCTTCAGCCCAAATAGCTATTTATACTTTTCCTAAGAGATCTTGCCATTTAGTGTATTGGGGTCCTGGATGCTGAGGCCCCCAGCTCCACAAATCATGCACATGGTACCATCGCACTAACATCTGGTGCTGAGATCCTGCCTGATGCCATTGTGAGTATACTTTGTGTGTGTGTGTCTTTTTTTGTTTTTTGTTTTTTTGCTTTTTCTAGGGCCGCAGCGCAGCGTATGGAGGTTCCCAGGCTAGGGGTCTAATCGGAGCTGTAGCCAGTGGCCTACATCACAGGCACAGCAACTCGCGATCCGAGCCATGTCTGCGACCTACACCACAGCTCACGGCAACACCGGATCCTTAACCCACTGAGCAAGGCCAGGGATTGAACCCGCAACCTCATGGTTCCTAGTCAGATTCGTTAACCACTGAGCCATGATGGAAACTCCTCAGTTTTCTTGTATTATCTTCCACCATGGTCTGCCCCAAGAAATTGGATGTGGTTCCCTGTACTGTACAGTAGGATCTCTGTTTTTTTTTTCCTGGCTGCATCCAAGGCATGCAAAGGTCCCTGGGCCAGGGATTGAACCTGAGCCACAGCAGTGAATGACCGGGGCCACAGCAGTAACAACGCTGGATCCTTAACTGCTGGGCCGCCAGGAAACTCCAAGGACTGCTTTAGAGAATCAAAGAGAAGTTTTAGCAGGGCTTCCAGACCAAAGGCATCTCAAGGCCCCCAGGGGAGGGAGGGGCTTGCCAGGCAGAAGAATCTGTTGAGCACAGTCCTGTACTTAGTTTGCCTGGAGGGCAGGGAACGGGTGGGAGAAAACACGGCTAAAGATATGAAGGGGACGGTCCTTACGCATTAAATCCTCAGTGTTTAATTTTGCTAAACAGTCAATCTAATTATGTAATCCCCCTGCCTAAATCTCTTGATTACTCCTCATTGCCCTCAGGGGAAATTTTTTCTGTTCTTTCAGTGATGAGGGGCTCTGAAAGACTGAGGCTGGAGGCAGGGAGCCCCTTAGAAGGTCACGCAGGAGTCCAGGAAGGAGCAGTGGGGCCTCAGCCAAGCGGTGCAGCTGACCTGTATTTCACATAAACAGAGGAGGGATCAGAAGTGCGGGATCATCGGCACTTTATGGGAGCACGCGCCATAAAGATGGGGCAAACAGGAGTTCCCATCGTGGCTCAGTGGTTAACAAATTCGACTAGGTACCATGAGGTGGTGGGTTCGATCCCTGGCCTTGCTCAGTGGGTTAAGGATCCGGTGTTGCCGTGAACTGTGGTGTAGGTTGCAGACGTGGCTCAGATCCCGCGTTGCTGTGGCTGTGGTGTAGGCGGGCAGCTACAGCTCCTGTTAGACCCCTAGCCTGGGAACCTCCATATGCTGCGGGTGCAGCTCTAGATAAAGGCAAAAAGACAAAAAAAAAAAAGATGGGGCACACAGGACTTTGTCAACATCTTCTCCCTCATCCCAAAGTCAAGCTCAGGCCCCCCATGCAGCACCCTGAGAACGCTGCTGTGAACTCTCAAAGGGTCAGAGTCTAGGTCCCCTTCTGACTGCAGCCCTTCCGCCCGGTGCAGCTGAGCTGATCCCTCCTTGCTTTGGATCTGAAATTCCTTAGTCTTATAATGAGACGCTAGTACCCTCTCATTCTGGCCTCTTTGCAGTAGCACAGAGGCAAATTAAGTGTGTAAGACGATTTTACTTCAGAGTCAGATAGACCTGGTCTAAATCCTGTCTCCTCTTCTTCTCAGCTCTGTGAATTTACTATCTCTGGGCTTCCGTTTCCTTATCTGTAAAATGGGGGTAATTCTCGTTCCCTGCTTTACGTGAGGATTGGACCAGGTCATCCTGCACAGGGCCGGGCACGTGGAAGCCCATCAATAACCCGTGTCTACCTTCCCTTTCCTGTCTTGAGTTGCCAGACTCCATCACTGAGGCTTGAAGTGCTCACATGGACCAGATGATCTGCCCAAGGTCATAGAAAAAATTAAAGAGGAAACAGGAAGATACCTCTCCATCTCTGGGTTTCCAAGCTTCTGCTGAGCCAGACTGTCTCCTTGTTAAGAATTATTATTATTATACTTCCTCCATGTAAGCCATTTACATAGTATCTCTGTGGTCTGTGGCTGACTCAGAACTAAAGGACTAATCAGAATTAAAAGGTTTTCTGACATTGAAATCAGCTAAAGGGTAAGTGCTCCTGATAGAATGACTTTCCAGCCTAGTGTCATTGGCTGTTGCTAGGGAAATATTTCCGTTATTTACAAATTTGAAGGGACCTGGCAATTCATTACCATTTTGTTAGAAAGAGTATTTACAATGCATAAACATAAAGTCATCAGGGCTTCTGGAATGAGACGGTTAAGAATTAGGAATGAATCTGTAGAGACTATAATGCAGGCTTCAGACGAGTTGGGATGAAATAAAATCATTTAGAATGACAAGCACAATGAGATGAGAAGTCACTGAGACAAATGAAGTTATCTGGTCAAGATGTGCTTGTTGGGCAGCTGCATCAATACAAGGAGAGGTGACTTTGCAGTGACAAGTTACTCCACGGAGGGTGACTTCCTAAAAAACTAGGCAATGTTACCGCTATAGCCATATGAACTAAGTACAGCTGGTAATTAATTTAGCTATCTAGATACCTGTGAACCGAAGTCCCTCGGTCTTTTAGCAGAAGTGTAGCTATGGGATCCCCCCACTTTATTCAAGTTCCTACAGGACAGAACCCATCGAAGAGATCAACTGAGTCTGCACAGCAGTACCTGTATCTTTTAGAAGAAACCCAGAGCCAAACAAACTGAAAATAGCGATGGAGAATTTTAAAGGAAAAGTTTGACTCCTAAAACCAAGAAATTAGTAGAGCCACAGCAATTTGTCTTTCTTGGGCTACCCAAGAAAAAACCCTGAACCGCATGCAGAAGTCTCCGCATCAAAACTATGCCACAGCAGTAACCAGAGCCACAGCAGTGGCAACACCAGGTCCTTAACCTCCTGAGCCACCAGGGAACTCCCAGATAAACCTAATTTAAACCAAGTGGTGGAGTTATGGCATTGCAGACCTATCTTCTGTATCCCTGGCAGGTATAAAACCATTCTGTTTAGGGGGTTCCCTGGTGGTCTAATGGTTAGGACTCACCGCAGAGGTCCGGGTTCAATCCCTGTCTGGGAACTGAGATCCCATGCTAAGCTGCTGCCCCACATAACCCCAAATACCAAAAAAAAAAAAAAAAAAAAAAAGAACCAACATTCTGTTTGGGGGAAGTTTAAGTTAGATTATGAGTGTCTTCCAGGAGCAGTTAGGTTGAGGTGGATTTGTGCAAGACCCCTTCTCTGATCCCCTCTAATAACCAATAATTTACAAAGTGTCATTTTTTCCAGTCTAAGAATTGCTTTGACTTAGTTCAGTCCAATTTCAAGTGTGTACATTAGAAGAAAAAGCAAGCTTTCCTGGGGTCTGATCACCCAAGGAGTTACCCGATTTGCAGATCTGCAAACATGGGAAAGCTACTCTAAGTAGGAAGGACTTATTTCTTTGCACATATACGTGTAGAGCATCTTTCTCAAGGTCATCTTTTTAAAAAATTTTTTATTATTTATTATTATTTTTTTTTTAGGGCTGCATCCGCGGCATATGGAGGTTCCCAGGCTAGAGATCGAATCGGAGCTACAGCTGCCGGCCTATGTCACAGTCACAGCAATGCAGGATCCAAGCCTCGTCTGCAACCTGCATCACAGCTCATGGCAACGCTGGATACTTAACCCACATGAGCAAGGCCAGGGATTGAACTCGCAACCTCATGGTTCCTAGTCAGATTCATTAACCGCTGCACCACGACGGGAACTCCTCTCGAGGTCATCTTGAAGCATGAGGCAGACCAGGGAATCCACTCTCCTGATTCCACAGCACAAGGCCACGTTCACACACCCCACACCCCAGGAGCTGGAGTCCAAGCACTGGAGGGGACAAAGGACTTAATACTGGAGTGACTCTAAATTCCTGACTTTCTGCTCAAATAACTCTTGCTGGGAGGCTGGGGGTGGGGTGGGGCACAGGGACAAGGGGAGAGGGTCTTTTCCTTTCTGCTCCAGATCTTGACAACTTTAGGGGGAGAGGGCGGTGTGGGAAGATCTGGTCATGCTCTATTAAAAGGGATAGATTTTTCCTCTGAATTGTCTGGGCATCATTCATTCCACAAATATTTCTGGAGCACTTTGTGTTACTGCATCCCCACCTCCAATGGCGGGGTTTCCGCCGTGGTGCGGTGCCATTGGCTGCATTGCTGCAGCCCTGGGAGGCAGGTTCGATCCCTGGCCTGGCACAGTGGATTGGAGAATCTGGCATTGCCGCCGCTGCCATGTGGGCTGAAACTGTGGATCTGATCGGATTCCTAGCCTGGGAACTTCCATATGCCTAGGGGAGGTGAAAAAAAAAAAGAAGCAGTGGATGGGAGTTTCTGCCTAACTTCCATTTCACAGATGTCTCAGAGAATTGAAATGTGTTGGTCAAACCACACAACCGGCATATAGCAGGAGCAGGGGTTGAACATTAATGAAGACGTGTTTCTTTCTAAAAAAAACATTCTTACCGCAGCCAGGACATGCTATATCCTAGATGTCCTCTAGGCGACATTTCAATGCAGCACTTGCATCTTAGATGTGGAAACTGAGGTTCAGATTTGTCCTATTCAATCTGATTTGAATCCATCAACATGTGCATGTCAGGCATGTTTCAAGAAGTATCTGCACAGAGTTTCTGTCGTGGCTCAGCGGAAATGAATCTGACTAGTATCCATGAGGACGCAGTTCAACCCCTGGCCTTTCTCAGTCGGTTAAGGATCTGGTGTTGCCGTGAGCTGTGGTGTAGGTTGCAGACGTGGCTTGGATCTGGCGTTGCTGTGCTTATGGCTGTGGCCAGCAGCTATAGCTCCGATTCGACCCCTAGCCTGGGGACCTCCATATGCCTTGGGTTCCGCCCTAAAAAGCCAAAAAAAAAAAAAAAAAAAAAAAAAAAAAAAAAAAAAAGGGAAAGGAAAGAAAGGAAGAAAAAAGGGAAAAGGGATCTGCACTTCTAGGATACCCCAGACCAGCTAATGCGACACTCACAAATGCAAGCAGCTATGGTGACACAGTCACACTCAGACCCAGTAGGCTCTTGCAATATAGGGGTCTGCACACAGGCTGAGGAAGCACAGCCCCCAGTGGACCCTACTAATGAACTTGACCATAGGTGCTTCTACTGAGCTTTCTTCCAACAAAGGAAGCCCCTGATAATCTTTATTACATAATTGCTTTTATTCCCCAGTGTTCTGGGGTGACGTCTCTCTGCCAGTTCATTTGAAGGCTCCCAATCTCTACACACTTTGGATCATAAGAAGTGTAAATCCAAAAGCAAGTGAATTCCGAACTTCAGCGCTGAGGGAGGACAGGGCGCAGGATGGAGATTGAAACTGTCGAGACTGCCCCCTTCTTCAGCCCCAGCTCCTGCTCAAAGCAGTGTCCTAGAGGAAGAACCAGGGCAGACGGGGGGCTGGCTCCTTTTGGAGTTCCCTGGTGGTGTCAACGGTTAAATGACCCGGGGTTGTCACTGCCGCGGCACGGACTCGATCCCTAGCCCCTGAATTTCTGCATGCTGTGAGTTCAGTCAAAAAAAGAAGAAAAGAAAGCAAAAGAAGTGGTGGTGGTTAGGAGAGGGATGCTAAGGACGTAGGTAAAGTTCAACGTCCCAGGGGATTTCCTTCTGAAGACAGCAAGTGTCTGAGAAGTCAGCAGAGGATGTCAGCGCAGAACTGCCCATTCATTCACTGGTTCGCGTAGCAATGGGGAAGCGTCTGTTTCCCATTCTAACTTTACGTTGTGAGGCATATAGGGGAACTCACCTTGTGGCTCTCTCATATTTGTGGGTACCCTTCCCTCCTTTGATTCTAGAAATCAAATTTCAGGTTCTGTCCCTCACTTGCCACCCTGAGGATCTGCACGAGCCATGAATGCTCTGAATGGCAGGCTCTTCCCCTGTAGCACATGGGGCTGATAACCACTCTCATCCTGTCCTTCTGCGGGTGCTTTAGGAGAATCAGACGGTGCATCAAAAGTGAAACTATGGGCCATACGAGGGATCCATAGAGCGAATCTATTCAAAGTGAGTGGCGACTGAGATCCTTGAACTTAATTCTACAATGTTGATAAAAACAGGTGCTGCCGTCAGAGCATCGGAGGAGAGAAGTGATTCTGTCAGTGTCATCGGCAGCTTCCTGTGTTGGACGCAGGCTCAGGGGTCACGAATGACTTCACTGACATCTCCAAGATTTTGTTCGCAGTGATTTTTGCAGAGTCCATTAAAGAAGGATTCAGATAGCGGGGGCTCAAATGTCTATTAAGTGCCTGTTCATTAGTTAATATTTAAAGCACCTTTTACATCTGAACTCATGCTGTTAGCCCTTGAACACAGACATGTTTTATGAATAGCGTGGTTTGCTCTAGGAATCATTTCATCTGGTCTACCGAGATGAATAAGACCCAGAAAAAAAAAAATTAGAGAGTGAAACAAGGCTCTGCTTCCTCTGGGATTCTCCGGAGGCAAGTGCGCTCTCTTCGTTAATGTCCTCAGATGCACAGCTGTCCTAATCCAGATGTTGAGGCTCCAGAGCCGACAGTATATCAGGTGAACAACTAAAATATTATCCCGAGAAATGTCAGATTCGACTGCATAGTATTTATAATTTAACTGTTATGTTAGCCTTTATAGATAACACACATACTTGCAAATTGTTTTACAATGATTTTATAGCTGCTCTGTGAGAGATCATTAAAGCAAAACCACTTTAAGTGAAGCTCCCTCAGAGGGACAACGTTGTTGTGCCAATAATGTGCTATATAAATGCAAATTATCAGCTTTCGTATTATAGTGAAAACTGCTTAAATCATTTTTCATGGAACCAACATGTAAATATTACAATAGTTCTCTGATTTATAGAGCACTTTTCTCCCTCAAAGATAAACCTACCTAGCCGCGCATACCTTCCCAGAGCTTCCCAAATTCCAGGGGGAGGCAGTCTATTCCTTCACTGATCCTTTCCATCAGATCTTATAACCATGTCCAGCCCATAATGGGTCTTTATTGTTTAACAACCGAATGAATGAATGAGGAGTTATTTTAACAAGGCCATAGGAGTTCCCGCTGTGGCACAGGGGGCTAAGGATCCCGCATTGCCTCTGCAGCGGCTCGGGTTGCTCCACTGAGGTGCAGGTTGGATCCCGGGCCAGGCGTAGTGAGTTAAGGATCCAGCATTGCCATTGCCGCAGCCGTGGCGTAGGTCACAGCTGTGGCTGGGATTCGATCCCTGGCGGGGGAACTTCCATGTTCCTTGAGTGCAGACAAAAAATGAAAAACAAAAAAAAACCCCAAAACAAACAAACAACCGCAACAACCCCCAAGGCCACAAACACCTGTACCCTTCATGCAGGGAATAATTCTCCAAAAAGAGATGATCATGAAATAGAAAATGCCAAGGTTGCCACCTATAGTGAAGCAATGAAGTCGAAAGACTCGGCAAGAACAGAAGGAACGAAAACAGAAGGACGGAGGGTGAGGTTAGGCAGGTGATTTGAGGCTATTGTCAACATATGGAAGAACTCGTCTTGTAACCCTCTGAAAATGAACCTGAAAAGGAAGAAACGATGAGAAAATTCATTAGTAATTGGTGAAGTTAATGTTCTGGAGAAGTAGCCCCAGCTGAACAATAATCTGTACATTTTAAGTACCTGAGAAGCCAATAAAAATGTAATCTCTGGAGAATTGTGTCTTCATTAGCACAGATAAAGCGGCAGGCTCATCGGTGGCGAGAACAGAGCAATCCATGCTTCAGGTTCTCTAAGAACCCTGTTTCATAGAAAGAAAGTTCATCTTAGAATTCACTATTGGGGAATTCTTTTATTTTTTTCGCCACACCTGTAGCATGCGGAAGTTCCCAGGCAGGGATCAGAACCAAACCATAGTTGCATCCTAAACCCACTGCTCCTGTCCAGGAATTGGACCTGTGTCCCAGGGCTCCCAAGACGTCACTGATCCCATTGCACCACAGCAGAGAACTCCTTTTCTTTCTTTCTCTCTCTCTCTTCCTTTTTTTTTTAATGTGGCTGAACCCTTGGCGAATGGAAGTTTCCAGGCCAGGGGTTGAATCGGAGCTACAGCTGCTGGCCTACACCACAGCCACAGTAATGTCGGATCTGAGCCGCATCTGTGACCTACACCACAGCTCATGGCAATGCCAGATCGTTAACCCGCTGAACAAGGCCAGGATCGAACCCGCAACCTCATGGTTCCTAGTCGGATTCGTTAACTACTGCGCCACGACGGGAACTCCTGAGAGGATGCTATTTTCATCCTTCTTTGACAGACGAGGAAAGCAAGGCAGCAAGATGTTAAGCAACTTGCCCAAGACCACCCAGCTCCTAAGGGCTGAGCCAGTCTGAGGGTGGGTTGCTTGCCCATCCTCCTGGGCTGCCTCCGGGTCTCAGGGAAACTGAGCACGTACTGAGGTCTGCCTACCTTACAGATGTCGCCGGGGCCCGGGGCAGGCTACCCCCAAATAGGCCTCAGTGGCATACTGATTATTTTGAATTAAAATCACTCAAGAAACAGCTTGTGGGGGAAAAATGAAATTTAATAAAACAAACACACACAAACAAAAAGCACCTGACCCCTCTCTTTCCACTGAAAGCAGGAAATAAGTCTCCCTTCCGAAGGTGTCCTCTCCAAAGCTGGAGGAGAGGAAGCATCTTTATCTGGAGTTGCCATTGTGGCTCAGTGGGTTAAGGACCCGACATGGTCTCCGTGAAGATGCGGGTTCAATCCCTGGTCTCGCTCAGTTGGTTATGGGTCTGGTGTTGCCGCAAGCCGTGGCTTGGATCCGATGTTGCTGTGGCCGTGGCGTTGTAGCCATGGAGGCAGGGGAGAAAAAAAAGCATCCTTACCACTTCTCCATTAGTCTTCTACCCCCAGCACAAGCCCCTTTGTTTCGTTAAATCTTCACAATTTCTTTGTCCAAAAATGATACATAAACAGCCCGCTTTGGTCACTGACTATTGTCCTATTTCTATAAGACCTCTGTGCATATGAATTAATTGCTTTTTTTTCCCTCCTGTTAAGCCGTCTTGCGTCAGTTTAATTATGAGGCCAACCAAAAGAACTCCTGAAGGATGGGGGAAAATGATGTTTCATTATCCCAATAACCTGCCAGACCATTAACCCAGGTCTTTCATGCATGAGGCCGTGGATGCTCTCAAAGGTTAATTTGCTTGTCCGGGAGCACAGAAGCCCTCTGGGCACAGGCCGAGGTTTTTGGCTTCCTTCCACATCAAGTTGCCCAGTGCAAATAAGGTAACACATGGAACTGCTCGGTAGCTTTTAAAACACCGTGTAGGCAATGCTATTACCATTCTCAGAGTTCAGAGCTTCACCTCACTTTTACAGGTAAGAAAACCGTGGAGTTCCCTTCATGGCTCAGTGGTTAACGAATCTGACTAAGAACCATGAGGTTGCAGGTTCGATCCCTGGCCTTGCTCAGTGGGTTAAGGATCCGGCGTTGCCGTGAGCTGTGGTGAAGGTTGCAGATGCAGCTCAGATCCCGCGTTGCTGTGGCTGTGGCGCAGGCCGGCAGCTACAGCTCCTGTTAGACCCCTAGCCTGGGAACATCCATATGCTGCGGGTGCGGCCCTAGATAAGACAAAAAGACAGGAAAAAAAAAAAAAAAGGAAACTGTGTTTCAGAGCAGTGAGGCAATTTGCCAACATGACACTGATAGAAACCAGGAGAGCTGAGATTGGAACCGGGGGAGACTGGCCCCAAGCTGGTCAGGGCACCCTGATCTCTGTGCCCTGCACCCTGGGGATGCATGGGGCCCAGGGGTCATGGGTAAGGCGCTTTGCATAAAGACAGTGAAGCTTTCTACAGAGTTGAATTTACATGGAGATTTGTGTAAACTGTCCATTGATGTTAAAGAGAGCGATATATTTGTGCATCAGAATGCAGCATTCACATAAGTTTCTATCATAAAACATAAAACATGAAACTTCAAAACAATTTTGCTTTTGCTGCTGCAAGCTCGGGATTAACCTCCCAGGCCCTCAGCGATCGGTTAATTCTCCTGGCCAGTAGAGTACCTAGGAAGTTTAAGAAGTTCCTGTGACATCAGACGCCAACATCTCGGGGATAAAGATGCAGATACAACGGGGTGTTTTGTACCCTCTGGCCAATTTGGTACTGGTGGAGGTGCTGGCTGCTCAGATGAAAATAAAGCTGCAAAGAACAGGGAGTTCTGATCGTGGCTCAGCAGTAACAAATCCGACTAGTATCCGTGAGGATTCGGGTTCAATCCCTGGCCTCGTTCAGCGGGTGAAGGATCCCAGGTTGCTGTGGCTGTGGTGTAGGCTGGCAGCTGTAGCTCTGATTTCCACCCTGGGCCTGGGAATTTCTATATCCGGCAAATGAGGCCCTAAAAAGAAAAAAAAAGAGAGAAAGAAAAAGAAAAGCTGCTTAGAACATAAGGTGAGAGGCGGAATGTTTCATTGCCCTGTGTGTGTTGCTCTCACTCCCTGTGGCCACCGTTGTGCAGTGTCAGCGGAGGCTCAGGGCTTGGATGGGACACGTCCTTCCTGCCTCCCGGACTTCCCTGAGTGTATTTCCCCGCCTCGACCACTGGGGGGCACAAGCGCCCACAATAATGCTCCATCTCCTTCTGAAATAGCTAAGGAGTTTGCTTTCCGCGAATGAGAGCTGTGTCTCTACAGCTATGTTCCTTTGCCCCCTCCTTAAGGAAAGGGGCAAAGTGCCTGGACGGCGCGGGTTGGGGTGAGCGATGAGAAGGGGTGGAGCTTGGAGCCCCAAGACAGGTGAGTGGGCTGTTGACAGCGAAGTGGCCGCCTCCCTGCTGGTGACCCCTGGAAGGGGCGCCTGAGTGGGTGGTAAAGAAGTGGGGGGCAGTGGGAGGAACTGCCCCGTGTTACCCACATCGGCTTCACCCACTGACTCAATACCCTCCCCACGCGCAGCTAAGGGACAGCCAGGGTTAGGAACTGGCTTAAGATGAGGGCAGAGTCTAGAGACGAATCAACGTAAAGAAAACACTTAATGAGAAAAGGTTTAGATAACCGTGTGTTTGTTTTCCATATAGATTTTTTGTATCTATATTCTGCTTTGTGTATAGATTCATTTGTTTTATTTTTTTAGAGTCCACATATAAGTGATAAACTTAGGTTATCCAAGGGGAAGGAGGGGGAGGAATAAATTAGGAGTTTAGGATTAACAGATACACACCACTGCACATAAAACAGATAAGCAACAGGATTTAATGTGTAACACGGTGACCAGTATTCAATATGTTGTAATAACCTATCATGGAAAATAATCTAAAAATATGTATATAACTGAATCACTTAACTGTACGCCTGAAACTAACCCAATTTTGTAATTCAACTATACTTCAATTTTAAAAAAAAGAAAAAAAGGGAAGGCTTAGGAGGTTCATGTGTACGGCCAAAAGGGTGAGTGACTGACCTTGGGAAACGGTTGTTTCATTGGCGCTTTCCTCTCCACTAGGCTGGGCGCCTCTGTGTCCTCAGGCTTTGTATGCCCTGTGCCTGGTGTAGCTCCTTGACGGAGGTGGACTCACAGCGAGTGTGGAAAGGAAGTAGAGGGGGAACGAGGCAGGAGAGTGAGGGAAGGAAGGAGGGAGGGAGGGAGGGAGGGAGGAAGGAAAGGAAGGAAGGAAGGAAGGAAGGGAGGGAGGAAGAAAGAAAGAAAGAGAGAAAGAGAAAGAAAGAAAAAAGAGGAAGGAAGGAAGGAAGGAAGGAAAGAGAGAAAAAAGAAAGAAAGAAGAAAGAAGAAGGAAGGAAGGAAGGAGTGTGAGGGCTAAAAGGTACACGGCCCTGGGTGATTACCTTCAACCCCTGTCTGTGCCCTTGGGTGACCGTCCCCCGTGGGCTAGTCCCAGTGACACTTCTGGTCAGTAGGACATGGCAAATGTGACGGGTGTCACTTCCAAGACGGGCTCTCAAAAAGGCTGTGACGTCTGTCTTGAGCTCCTCGCTTGCTCTGAGGGAAGCCAGCTGCCTAGTTGTGAGCTGCTCCACTGGGGGTGGAGTGGGGGGCGCCGCGTGGCAGGAGCTGGTGTCTGGCCAACAGCTGGAGAAGACCCGAGTTTTGCCAACAGCCACGCGAGTGAGCTTGAAAGCAGATCTTGCCCGTGAGCCTTGAGAAAGGCCTCAGCCAGCCAGCTGACCGCGCTGGATTCCTGACTCGCAGAAACTGGGTGATGGTAAAGCTTTGTTATTTTTAAAGTGTATGATACAATTAATTTTATTGTAAAACTTATTTTATGATAACATTATCAGGTAGCAACAGGTAACTAATAGAGATTTTGGTACCTGGACCCGAAGTGTGGCTGAAATAAATACCTAAAAATGTAGGAGTGCAGGCAGCGGTTAGAGCCTGGGAAAATATTGAGGAGAGGGTTAGAGAACTCCTAAATTGTTTCGAACAATTTTTGTAGAGATCTGGGCTTTAAACCTCTGCTCTTTATTTTGGCTTTTTATTTTTTAGGACCACACCTGAAGCATATGGAGGTTCCCAGGCTAGGGGTTGAATTGGAGCTACAGCGGCCGGCCTACGCCGCAGCCACCGCAAAGTGGGACCCTTGACCCACTGAGCTAGGCCAGGGATCGAACCTGCATCTTCATGGATACTAGTAGGATTCATTTCCACTGCTCCACAACAGGAAATCCCTAAACCTCTGCTCTTAATTATTATACATCCAGGCATCTCAGGCAATGCAGAGACTCTGCACATTTGTAGGAATCTTTGTGCACCTATTTGTGTTCCTTTTCAGCAAGTCCAGAGAAGTTTTTGGTTTTTTATTTTTTTTGTCTTTTTGCCTTATCTAGGGCCATACCCGCGGCACATGGAGGTTCCCAGGCTAGGGGTCTAACAGGAGCTGTAGCCGCCGGCCTTCACCATAGCCACAGCAACGCGGGATCCGAACCACGTCTGCAACCTACACCACAGCTCACAGCAACGCTGGATCATTAACCCACTGAGCGAGGCCAGGGATCGAACCTGCAACCTCATGGTTCCTAGTCGGATTCATTAACCACTGTGCCACGATGGGAACTCCAAGTCCAGAGAAGTTATTGCTTTTTATGTTTTTTGAATACAAGCAGGCTATCACTGTAATTGTCCCAACAGATATTTAAGCTCCTTCTATGTGCCAAGCACCATAACAGGCATTGGCAAGACCAAGGTGAATAAAATTATTTTTACCCTTGAGAACATATTTGAGCTTTTTTCTTGGTTGTTTGTTTTTATTTTTTGTTTTAAAACTGGGCCCCAAGTTAAGAAGTCCTTGCATCTGAAAGGTACATGTATGAATTTTATTGATGGCAAGGATCATTCCAGAGGCTTTGTCCATTTGGGATGTGATAGATTTGAGTCAAGCACACACACAGAAGCCCTTTGCCCTGCGGCATGCAGAAGTTCCCCGGGGCCAGGGATCGAACCTGTGTCACAGCAGCATCCAGAGTCACAGTAGTGACAATGCCAGGCCCTTACCCTGCTGAGCTACCAGGGAACTCCAGAAGCTCTTTGTAGCCATTTTCTCCCTCTCGAGCTGTGATCTCATGTGAGAATGACCATCTCTAAACAATACACTGAAGACATCTTGTTGGGAAAGAATTGCGGAAAAGTCTCTGATGTCTTTCTTTGGAGCACATTCCTTTTTTTTTTTTGGTCTTTTGAGGGCTGCGCCTGAGGCATATGGAGGTTCCCAGGCTAGGGGTCACATGGGAGCTGTAACTGCTGGCCACAGCCACAGCCACAGCCACAGCCATGCCAGATCTGAGCCTCGTCTGCGACCTACACCACAGCTCACGGCAATGCTGGATCCTTAACCCACTGAGCAAGGCCAGGGATCGAACCCGTGTCCTCATGGACACTACTTGGGTTTGTTAACCACTGAGCCATGACAGGAGCTCCTCTTTGGACCATTTGACCAAAAGCGGTTTCCTAACTATGTAGACTCTAGAGAGAAGAGAACCGAGCTGAGCGTCAGAACAGGGCTCTAAGTCTTGCCTTTGCCTTTAACTAAGTGATGTTGGCCTAATCGCTTGGATTTCCTGCATTTCACAGTCAGTAACGGTGGAGGAACACACCTAGAGGTTCTTGTGAATATCATATGCAACAAAATAGCTAAAAATTCTTGGAAAAATTTTATTCCTCCTATGTATGGTGATAATCTTGCAATATTTATGGAGATCTAATTATAATTTCCCTTCTTTTTTTCTTGGCAAGACTTTCCTGTGTTCTGACAACCTTCCCAGGAATATTTCAGAGAGAAGCACCAATGGCCAATAAAATGTTCCAGATTTAGCATTCATCTTATAAAAAATGTCTTTCTTTTTTTGGTCTTTTTAGGGCTGCCCCCAGTGGCATATGGAATTTCCCAGGCTAGGGGTCGAATCAGAGCTGTAGCTGCCGGCCTATACCACAGCCACAGCAACTCAGGATTCAAGCCGAATCTGCGACCTACACCATTCACAGCAACGCCAGATCCTTAATCCACTGAGCGAGGCAAGGGATTGAACCCCTATCCTCACAGATACTAGTCAGATTCATTTCTGCTGAGCCATGACGGGAACTCCCGTCTTGTAAAATTTATAAAAGCAAAATGAAATGCTTCTTGTCAATTTTCCCCCATGGGATCCAGCAAGGCACATTTTCACTTCTTTCACATACATCCCCTCATTTCCTCTTTTCTCACCTTCCTTCTGTCTTCCCTCCCTTTCTTCCCCTGAAAAATAAGGGATGCTGAACTCCATTTGGCCAAATAAGACAGATCAGTAATATTTAGGGTTAGCAGGGCAACAGAGAAGAAGACATTCTCATACTCTGCTGTTGGAGCTACAAATTGGCTTAGCCTTCTAAGAGTACCACGTGGCCGTATTTCCAGAAATTGTAAGTGCATACCCTTTGATCCCATAAAGTTCACTTCGAGAAGTTCTCATGTGGTGCAGTGGGTAAGGATCTAGTGTAGTCACTGCAGCAGCTTGAGTTGCTGCTGTGGCTTGGGTTTGATCCCTGGCCTGGGAACTTCCACATGCTGTGGCTGCAGCCAAAACAAACAAAAACAAACAAAAAACAAAAACTCACTTCGAGGAATTATTCCTAGAAAAATGACTTGCATAAGTATGCATTAAAGAGCAACAATAGGAGTTCCCATCATGGCTCAGTGGTTAACGAATCTTACTAGGAACCATGCGGTTGTGGGTTCGATCCCCGGCCTTGCTCAGTGGGTTAAGGATCCCGCGTTGCTGTGGCTATGGCGTAGACCAGAAGCTACAGCTCCTGTTAGACCCCTAGCCTGGGAACCTCCATATGCCACTCATGTGGCCCTAGATGAGGCAAAAAGACAAAAAAAAAAAAAAAAAAGAGCAACAATAATCCCAATGCTATTTAAAATAATGGAAAATTGGAAAGGATATAAATGCTACCAAGGGGTTTATTACAATGTACTGATGCCAGGGACTTATTGGTACGTAGCCCTTTGAAGGAATTCAATAGATTTGTATGTCTACTGGTGTGGAAAGGTCTCTAAGACATTATAAGCCAGAAAACAAGTTTACCTGTTCACTTTAGTCATGGAACAAACATTTATTTAGCACTTCTATGTCAAGGGCTGGTACAGATGCAAGAGATACAGCAATGAACAATTTAGGCTAAATTCCCATCCTCGCAGAATTTGCATTCTAGCTGAAGATCGATGTTTAAAGTATGACCTCATTTAGGTTAAAAAGGATCATATATGGATGTGTTTGTAAATGAGCCGGTGATGACTTGAAGGATATGAAGATGAATTTGACATGGCCTCAGCTCTCATGGGCTTTCAGTGGACAGGAAGGATGTTCCTGGCGGGTGACAACATGCGCTCAGAGACAGGGACCCGGGGCAGTAAGGAATGGCTGTGAGAGGAGACAGTGATGGAAGGTATGAGTGAGTTTTCACTCAACGGAAAAATATTCTCATTCATCTGAGGAGCCGTTTTCAGCTTAGTGCATGTTCAGTACCATGTCAGGCACTAATGGGGCTAAAAAAGGAAAAAAGAAGGCACACGTCACCTTCAACTATTCTTGCCTAATGAGGGGAGAGTGTACATTTATTAGGAACCAGGAGGGAGCCAAGTGGAGTATAAAATAAAGGTGAAGTAGACCCGAGAGGTCAGCACGAATAAGAACTCCCACATCTTATGTATTTTACATTTCTCTATTTTACCCACAAGCCAACCTAGGCACAGAGAGGTTAAACAGCTTGTCCATGGTCACGCAGCTAGGAGTCAGGCTCCGGGGTTGACTACCACACTGTTATCTGAGAGATGTTATTAATTGGAAAGACAGCCAAGAGGCTTGGGAATCAGACATACCTGGGCCTGCCCGTTCTTAGCTCTGTGGCCTTGGGAAAAAATTACTATTCCCTGCCTCTGATTCCTCGTCTGTAAAATACGGATCATGAACTGATCTAGCTCAGAGAGTTGTCATTTGGAAGTGCACAGGAAGTTGTAACGCATTATTTAAATACGTTCAATAAAGGACTCTTAATACTAGAAGCAGCCCTGGCCAGGGAGTGTGGATGCAGAAGAAAAAAAGAGATACAGGAGTAAAGGGCTGCAAGAGGAGTCTGGTGGTGTAGACCCCACAATTAGCCCGACCTCATTTTGCTTCCTCTGAACAGTTAAGGTAGGTCCCGGAGGTAGGTCCCAGATGCCAGAAGGATCCTGTGTACAGGAGTGGAGGCGGGGACCAAGCATGGGGTGCTTGGGGGGAGCCAGTGGGCAATGAATTCTCAGAAACTTCATCCAAGGATGGAGAATCCTGTGTCCTCTTGGAACAGGCCGTCCACGTCCTCAAGGACAGATCAGAGACAACCAATCAATTGCTGGCTGGCAGTTGCTCTGCCCAGTGCCTGATGGCACAGCTGACGACAAGCCCTTACAAACAGGCCCTGGTATAGGTGACTTTGGGGCCAAAGATACAGACGTTGCCCTGGGTTATGGACGGCTGCTTCTCCGGGTACAGGAGCAGACGCAAATCTCTACAATAAAGAAGGCTTCAGCTGGCTATGGATATTAGGTTGGGGACTAAGCCAGATCAGGCCCTGGCGAATTAACTTGCTGGAAAAAGAAAAATTAGCTCTAATTTAGCAATCACAGGGAGCGCATAGAGCCAGTCATTTGCATTTATAATCCTGTCCGTGGAGTTCTCACTGTGGTGCAGTGGGTTAGGGATCTGGCATTGTCACTGCAGTGGCTTGGGTTCAGTCCCTGGCTTGGGAACTTCCACATGCTTCAGGTGTGGCCACAAAATAACAGAATAATAAAAAATAATAATAATAAAGTTTTCCCTAGGCTGAAGGTCCCACTCAAATGGCCTTGGAGGCAAATGTACACTATTGACCGAGGCCCTTGCTGGCTGCTCACAGCCAGTCTCTGGGGAAGAGGCTGTGTGCTAACGGCATCTCTGCAGGGGCACTGGGTCTTCTCTTGAAATAAGCGCGTCCCTGCGAGACAGGAGGGTGGTCAAAACCATCCCAGTGTGTCTGTAGCCCTTTCATTTGAATCTTTCTGCTTCTGATTTTCAGCTTATATTTATTTTCACTAGGAAAACGTGCCGTCTGGTAAATCATAAACTGTAAACAACAAACTTATTTGCAGAACTGAGGGTGATTCACAAACTTTGAACACAACTTATGGTTACCAAAGGGGATGGGGGTGGGGCAGAAGGACTGGGGGTTTGAGACCGGCCTACACACACTGTGGTCTGTGAGTGACTGACCAATGGGGACCTGGCGTACTGCGCAGAGAACGCTACTCAATGTTGTGATAATCTATATGGGAAGAGAATCTGAAAGAGGATGGATGTGTGGATGTGTAAAACTGAATCACTGTATTGTACAGCAGAAATTATCACAACATGGTAAATCGACTATAAATAAATATAAAACTATAAACTTTTTTTTTTGTCTTTCTGGGGCCGCACCGAGGCATATGGAGGTTCCCAGGCTAGGGGTCAAATTGGAGCCGAAGCCGCCGGCCTATGCCGCAGCCACAGCAACGCCAGATCCGAGCTGCGTCTGCAATCTACACTGCAGCTCACAGCAACACCAAATCCTTAACCCCAATGAGCAAGGCCAGGGATCGAACCTGTGTCCGTATGGATGCTAGTCAGATTTATTTCCACTGAGCCACAACTGGAACTCCAAAACTATGAACTTTATAATAAAACCTTAAAATGAAAAAAAAAGCTTTCCGTAAAGCAAAAATCAAAACAATTTAAATTATAAATATATATGCTAAATAATCCATTCTAGACAGCATAGGATAATAGAGAAACACTGACCTGAATTTCACTGAATTCTGAGGCAAGGGTCAGTTTTTTCCACTCGAATATTGAGCTGTTAGATTAGATTCAAACCTGAAACAGCGGGGACAGTCATTCTCATGCTGCTGTTTCCCCCGAAGGGAAAGAAAAGGTCAGAAAACTTAAAAATCATGCAGCCAGCAGCGGAGAGCGTTTCCTGCTCTGACCCTGCCTGAACCAGCTGGGTCCCAGGATCACGCTACTGGTCTGGCCGCGGGCCCGTGCTGGGTCACAGGAGGAGGACTGCCCAGAGGTGGGTTTTTTGTTGCTGGCTATTTGTCTTGTTTTCACTCCTTTGTTGTACGATAGCCCTCTTTCCAGACTATTCTTCACTTCAGGAAAAGAGTAGGGCAGCTTCACAGCGCTGAGCAGTGAGCTAACTTCTAAGTGATCTACATAAAAACCATCTTTTTCAAAACTCACAGAAGCATTTTCTTCCAGGGTTCAACCTGCCCAACAGCTTTTTAAAATTTCTTTATTTTTTTTAAGGCCTCACTCAAGGCATATGGAATTTCCCACGCTAGTGGTCAAATTGGAGCTACAGCTGCCAGCCCATGCCACAGCCACAGCAACGCAGGATCCCGGCCACGTCTGCTCCCTACACCACAGCTCATGGCAACACTGGCTCCTTAACCTACTCAGCGAGACCAGGAATCGAACTTGAAACCTCATGGTTACTAGTTGGATTCGTTTCTGCTGCACCACAGTGGTAACTCCCAGTGTTTTCTTTCTTTCTTTTTTTTTAATGGCCACATCTGTGGCATATGGAGGGTCCCAGGTCTACTGGCCTATGCCACAGCCACAGCCACAGCCACACCAGATCCCACCTGCATCTGTGACCTGCTGTGGCAACACCAGATCCTTAACCCACTGAGTGAGGCCAGGGATCCAGCCTGTGTCCTCACAGGCACTATGTCAGGTGCTCAACCGGCTGAGGCACAGTGGGAACTCCTGGTGAGCATATTTTTTAAAATGTTTAGAGCACTCTTATTTGTAATAGCCAAAAATGAGAATCGGCAATCAGCTCAGATGACAAGCAGGTGAATGATTAAACAGTGTGATACGTACGTACAATGGAATGACACTCCAGCTTCCCTCCACCAAGGAAGGAACTACGGATACAAGCAACACTTTGGATGAATTATGGTGAGTGAGGAATAAAAGCCAATCTCCAAAAGTTACAAATTGTATGGTTCCATTTATATGACATTTTGAAAATGACATACTTTTAGGAGTGGAGATGAGAGATGGGGGTGTGGAGGGAAAGTAGGGGTGGTTATTAAAGGGCAACATAAGAGACACTTGCAGGGCCGGAACTATTTTGTATCCTGACTGTGGGTACAGACACAGAAACTACAAAGATGATAATATTGTATAAAATTACACACACACACACACACACACTGAATTCTCATTAAAACATGTCAATGTCAACATTCTGATTACAATATTATACTAGAGTTTTACACGTGTTACCATTGGGGGAAATTAGGAAAAGTAAGCGTATTTTGATTTTTATTTAGATTTGGGGACAGGTGTAAGGAGCGTCAGTCCTGCTCTTTTTGTAACCCTAGGACAAGCCATAGGTGTTCATAATGTTGATTAAGTTTTTAAAGAAAGCAGCTGAGAATCTTGAGCTCTCTCCTTTGTCTCTCCCCTCCGTGCTCCAGGGTTTGACTTTCCCTCCCATATGATTCCATTTACTGGTTGCGGCCACTATGGGTTTTACCTATTGTTAAAAGAACCCTCTTACCTTAAGAGGCCATCAGCTGGAGCCCTGGAAGCAATGACCACTGTTTACACTTGAATGTCAATGTGGGAACTGCTTTCTGCAGCAGACATTCTTTCTGCATTGGCAAAGAAGCCTGCCAAAGGGGGGCAGGCTGTAGAAGTCTGGCAAACCCCTCAGCAGATTCCACTGTGTTTGAGATCAAGCCCATAGTCCTCAAGGTGGCTTTGAGACCTCCTTGGACCAGTTCCTGCTCCCTTCTCTATCCCAGTATCTCAGTCCTGAGCTTACTTCTTCGGGGATGTCTTCTCAGTTCCTTGAATGTAACACCCTCTCTCTTAAATCCGGGTACACTTCTTCATCACCTTGACCATCACAGTAGCTCCAACCTCCCATCATCATGCTTTTCTGCTAGATTTGCCTTAGTTTGTCTTGTTGAGAGAGAGGTGGATTCTATTTGGCTGAGGATGTATGAATCGCCTGGAGCTCACAGTTTATTTTAGAGCTCACTCTTGGTGTTGTAAATTCTCTGGGTTTGCACAAATGTAATGACATGGACCCACCACTGTGGTTTCACTGCCCCAAAAATCCTCTGTGCTCTGCCTAGACACCTTTCTTTCTCCCCTAGCCCCTGGCAATCACTCATCTTTATGCCGTGTTCATGGTTTTGCCTTTTCCAGAATGTCATATAATCGGAATCATACACTATGTAGCCTTTTCAGATTGGTTCCTTTCACTTGGTAATATTCACTTAAGGTTCTTCCACGTTTGTTCATGATTTAACATCTCTTTTAAGTGTTGAATGAGGTTTCAGTGTATGACTGTACTATAGTTTATCCATTTACCCATCGAAGAACATCTTGATAATTTCTAATTTTTGGAAATTATGGACAAAACTGCTTTAAACATCTATGCACAGGTTTTTGTGTGGAGATAAGCTTTCAGCTTCTTTAGATAAATACCAAGGAGAGAAATTGATGGATCACGTGGTTTTTGTAAATTTTGTACGAAACCACCAAACTGTCTTCCAAAGTGGCTGTACCGTTCCCCTGACTTTTAAGACACAGCCTGGTCACTTGGGCCAGGACACAGCATGGACTTTCTCTCTTTCTCCCTTTCTTTATCTCCCTTCCCTCCTTCCCTCCCTCTCTCCCTTCCTTCCTTCCTCATATGGAGGTTCCCAGGTTAGACGTCAAATCGGAGCTGTAGCTGCCAGGCTACACCATAGTCACTGCAACGCGGGATCCGAGCCGCATCTGCAACCTACACCACAGCTCACGGCAACGCCGGATCCTTAACCCACTGAGCAAGGCCAGGGATCGAACCTGCAACCTCATGGTTCCTAGTCGGATTCATTAACCACTGAGCCACGACGGGAACGCCACAGATTCTTGACCTTCTTGTTTGCAACAAACTTTCCCCTCCCCTTCCTCCGGCGACCCAGCCCATCGTCACCTTCGAAGCCCTCACATCAACAGACTCTGCCCTCCTCAGACCTCTCAGTTTCAGACAAGCCACTCTCTCAATAGCACGATCTTTTTATTTCATATTCATGCACCATAATTCTTAAGTCTTTTGTATTAGATTTGACTTACAATGTTGTGCCAGTTTCTGCTGTACGACAAAGGGACCCAGTCTCCCTCTCTCCCTCTCTCTCTCTCTCACACACACACACACACACAGATACATTTTATTTCTCATATGACATGCAGATAGATTCTTTTTCTCATATCATCTTCCATCATGTTCTATGCCAGAGACTGGACACAAGTCCCTGTGCTGTACAGTAGGACCTCATTACCCAAACAAGTCTTCAAATTCAATCCCTCCCATCCCTTGAACCCACCTCTTTCCATGACCCAGCAGCACCCCCCCCCTTGTGTTCTCATCATCTTTCATTTAACGGCATCCCGCCATCGGAGCGCCCATCTGCCCACCACACCCTCGCACTTCCTTCAGCGAGTTACTCCTCGCGGGCAGATCAGAATCCTGAGCAACGTTCACTCTGCCTTCTCTGTGTCTCCCCTGGGCAGCTCCAACTTGCAGCCTGACATCTTCCGACAAGGCTGACTGGCTTTGTTTAAACCCCATCATCCTAAGCTGTACAGGGACACTGGCTCTGACACACCTGCCATGCTTTCCTAGTTAAAGTTCCCGATTTCTGAAATAATGTGTCAGCCCTCCTGCCTTCACATCTCCCACACTCTTTCCTCCTGAATCCCAGCTAATGAGGTAGCCTCGAACTCCAAGGATATGGCAGCCGGGGAGGAACCCCTCATCTCACAGCAATCTAGAAACACTTTGGAGTTTGCACTGACTTCCACCTCCTTTTCAGAAAGCCTCTCCCCTAACAATACTCTTCCTTCCTTGGGCTCTGGATGGGCTCATTTTTCTTTTCTTTTTTGTTTTTCTGTTTTTTAGGGCCACACCAGTGGCATACAGAGGTTCCCAGGCTAGGGGTCTAACAGGAGCTGTAGCTGCTGGCCTTCGCCACAGCAACGCCGGATCCAAGCTGTGTCTATGACCTACACCACAGCTCACGGCAACACCAGATCCTTAACCCACTGAGCAAGGCCAGGGATCGAACCTACATCTTCATGGTTCCTAGTCAGCTTCATTTCCACTGCACCACAACTGGGCTCATTTTTCAAGGAGTTTGTTGCTTTAATTATCTCTCCTTCTCTTGTCCCTTCACACCATTAGAGTCCCTCCCTTTCCACTGGATCCTTTTTCTTTCTTTTTTTTTTTTTTTGGAGGGTGCGGTGGGAGAGTATAATTTACACACAATAACACACACAAATAGGAGTTCCTGTTGTGGCTCAGTGGTTAATGAATCCGACTAGGAACCACGAGGTTGCAGGTTCGATCCCTGGCCTCGCTCAGTGGGTTAAGGATCCAGCGTTGCCTTGAGCTGTGGTGATAGGCTGCAGACGCAGCTCGGATCCTGCGTTGCTGTGGCTGTGGCAAAGGCCGGCGGCTACAGCTCCTGTTAGACCCCTAGCCTGGGAACCTCCATATGCTGCGGGTGCAGCCCTAGAAAAGGCAAAAAGAAAAAAAAACAACACATAAAAATAACATCCCTGAAATTTATTCCATGCTCCATTCCAATCAGTCGTCCCCACAGGCAACCACTGCTTTGGGGACTCTTACTATAGATTTTTTTTTCCTATTTTTGGACATCATATAGTTGGAACTGTATAGAATGCACCTTTTTGTATCTAGCTTCTTTTACTCAATATTTTTTAGATTAATCTGTATTGTTGTATATATATCAGTATTTTTTGTTTTCTTATTTTTTTGGCTGTGCCTACAGCATGTGTAATTTCCCGGGCCGGGGATCAAACCTGTGCTGCAGATATAACCAGAGCCACAGCAGTGAAAATGCCAGATCCTTAACCTGCTCAGCCACCAGCCACCTGTAGACTAGCAGTTTTTATTGCTGAGTGGTATTCAGCAATAGTGTATGAATACACCACAATCTGTTTACCCATTCATCTGTTGATGGACCTTTGGGCTGTTTCCAGGTTTGGGCTACACTAAGTAAGGCTGCTGTGGCATTCCTGCACAAGTCTTTTTGTGGACATAACGTTTCATTTGTTTCATTTTCATTCATTTCCGGTCATAAGATGGTGCATGTTTAATTCTATAAGGAACTACCCAAGGGCTCTTTAAAGTGGCTGCACTGCTGTGCATGCTCATAAAAGCAATGTGTGAGGGTTCAGGGTACTTTACCTGCCCACCCAATAGAGGATTATCTGTCGTTTTGATTTTAGTGATTCCAGTGATGTAAAAAGAGAGTAAGACAATGCTTGGCATAAAAATCACCCTCAAGAGAGACGAGCAATTGTTATTGTCAGTGTAAGTGCTCAAACATTTCCCACTAAAGAGCATCTAAGTGTCTTCTTTCTCGTAACCGTAAGGCACTCTTCTTTTCCTTCTAACACCTCCAAAAATACTGTCCATTTAAGTGTTACCATGTTTAGCTAGACGTTCATAAGTCTATTAAAGTATTGTCTTGGCTTTTTAAAGAAGACGGGGCAGAAACGTCACCAATACCGCCCACGATAAACAGCTAGTGCTCAGTAAATAGCACAGGTTATCGTCTTTCTCCTGCAGCTGTCTAGAATGTAACCCTCTTCCCTGTTTTGCTCTGGGACTTGTCCCCATTGCCTGGAGTTCTCTTTGGAGCTTCACAGCCCCATGGGAACATTCAAATCTGCCCTTCCGACAACTCATCAATCATCAGGTCCCCAGGAACATCACCTTCTCCAGTCCGAAAACCTGGAGGATTCTCTAGAGGGATTCTGTGTTCTGGCGCAGGGCGGTGTGCTGGTGAACTGTGCCAGGCACCTGCTGGGCTCTCGGTGGCAGCGCGGGCGGCGCCGTCGCAGCTGTTCCTGAGGGGGAGCCGGGGAGGGAACAACGCCTGCACCCCAGGTCCCTTCTCGCCTTCCTACGTTTTTCTCCGCCCCCGTCTATGCTTAATTAACTGTCTCCTCCAGATCCCACCTCACTGGGTTCCTCCCTCGCCCGAACGGCCTGGGCAGGGAAGTGCGGAGGTAGGAACGCAGGCTGGGCACTGCGCGCGCGGTGCCTGCGGAGAGACGGGGTGCGCCGTGGCCCGTGCGGCGCGCCAGGCTCCACGATGCCGGAGAACGGCTCCTTCGCCAACTGCTGCGAGGCGGGCGGCCTAGCGGAGCCCCCGGGACGGCCTGGGGCCGGTGACACGCGGCCCTCCGGGACCCCCCGGGCTCCCTGGGTGGCGCCCGCGCTGTCGGCTGTGCTCATCGTCACCACAGCGGTGGATATCGCGGGCAACCTCCTAGTCATCCTGTCGGTGCTCGGGAACCGCAAGCTCCGGAACGCAGGTGAGTGCAGCGCGCGCTGCTGAGTCGGGCCCTGCCCTTGCCTTGACCCTGACCCTGATCGGACACCGCCTCATCCCTACGCAGCTTTGTCCCTCCTCAGCCCTGTGCGCCGCGTTCCCTTCTTTCTAATCAGTCCCCCAAGTGTGGTCTTCAACTCAAAAGTTAGGGTAAGTTGCTGCCTTCCCCGACGAACGGCTTTGGAGCCCGCCTCTTGCAAACGGACCAGGACGCTCTTGGCGCATCAGTTACCGGTGAATTGGATGAAGTTTTTCTTTCGCACTTTTTGGCAGAGCGCGCCCCCGTGGAAGCCCATGTGGCTAAAGGCATGGCTATCCTAGGCGCTTCAAATTGTGCTAGTCCAGAGGGCGCCCCTGAAATCTCAGGATCTCTTTTTTTTTTGTCTTTTTCTAGGGTCGCACCCGCGGCATATGGAGGTTCCCAGGCTAGGGGTCGAATCGGAGCTGTAGCCGCACCGCACTACAGCCACAGCAAGGCCAGATCTGAGCAACCTACACCACAGCTCACAGCAACGCCAGATCCTTAACCCACTGAGCAAGGCCAGGGATCGAACCCACAACCTCGTGGTTCCTAGGGAACTCCTGAAATCTCAGGATCTTTAACATGTCCTTCCCTTCCCTGCCAGGCACTGTGGTTCGCGCAGTGGGTGTCTAGGAAATATTTGCTGAGACAACGAGTGACTTCATGAAAGAGCTCTGGTGGGTTGTCTGTCAAAAACTGATCTCCAGGTCATCTTGGTTCCAAGAGAGTGCAAAGGCAGAAATCTGCAGGCTCTGCTTGGACGGAAGTAAACTGCCTTGAGATAACGGCGGTCTTTGCTGAAGACCGGGAATTCTAGGATTAAAGGAAGATTAAAGTAATAATTGGGCAAAATAGTGCTGCAACCCTGAAAATATTGTCCCGCTTTCAATTCACTCTCATTGCAGTTTCCGCATGCTCAGGTCTGCAGGGGAGCAAAACCAGGGGGAGGAAGTCTCTGAACTCTGGCCCTGAGGGCACGCTGACCCTTTCAGCTTGGGGAGAAGCTCAATGACCTGTTTGTCAATTTGTCATTTCCCAGTTTGGGCCTGAGGGGCAACTCAAATAGAGAGTGAATTGAAAAGATTGCCGAAAGCCAATTATATAGCTCAAACATGCCTTTCTAAGGAGGCAGGCCATTCAGACAGGCTATTTTTAGTAAATCGTTTGTGGCTGTAGGATTTTTATCTAAAGAACAAACCGAAAATTAAAATGTGAACTTCTATCCATAATGTGGGTAATTTTACATTATTAAGAAGGAATTGGTGACATATGGCAGCCAGACTTATCACGGTAATCATGTTGAAATATATAGAAATACCACTGTCACTCGGAATGAACAGTGTTGCAGGTCAGTGACACTTCAAAAACAGCAAATAAACTCATAGAAAACTCATAGATTGAGGAGGTAATTGATGAATGAATAAATAGGCTGACTGTAAGCGAAAGATCTTGAAAGGCCTAGAGGAAATACACACACACACACACACACACACACTGGCCACACCTGCAGCATGTGGAAGTTCTAGGGCCAGGGACCGAATCTGTACCACAGCAACGATCTGAGCCACAGCAGTGACAAGACTGGATCCTTAACCTACTGAGCCACCAGGGAACTCCATTCTTTTTTTTTTTTTTTTTTTTTCCTGGAGGAAATATTGAATAGACACGCAGCCCCTGCCTTCTAGGTGTTACAAGGTAGGTAGAGCCTACTTCATCCTGGCTCTGTTCTACCACGGCATCTTCCTAGAGACGTCCTTGGCAACAAGTGTCTTTTGACCTGCTGCGCTTGAGGGGTTTGAAGTGCTTCTTATCAGCCGAAGACCAAACTCGGCTGCACTGGACCCCCTCCCTGATGTTGCCTGAGCTTTCAGCTTCACATTTTTGCTCTGCATGCTTTATTTTTCTCTTTACCTAAAAAAAATGAAAGCATTTTAAATCTCATAATTAGGTCTTTGGCCAAGCAATCAGGACAGCTCATAATCCTCGTTGATTCCTCCCGTGGAGTCCTCAGCCGCCTGGTGTGTGGACTCTTTCATGTTAGCCTACCTTTTTTTTTTTCCTCCACAAAGCTGGAGTCTGTGTTTAGCATGATATGCCACAAAACTTGGAAAAGACCGATGCTGCTCTTTGGTCTTACAGTTTACTTCCAGCTGAAAGAGGACATTGAGGGAAACTTAGGACTTTAATTCTCAATGAATTAAAGTCGCAGTTCTGAGAGCATTTACACTCAAGAGGCAATGTCTTTACCTACTTCACGGTCTCTGCCCTATTTGACCTCTTCCCTCTCCCAGAGAGTCTAGTCCCATGTTATGAGCCTTTTTCTTGTTTGGTTGTTTTTTCCCTATGCAGCCAGTAATACTATAAACACAACAATAATAAAGAATAGCTAAGATTATTCTGCGCTTATGATGTGTCAGATGCAAGCCTCTCTTATTTAAATGAGAGTGCAGAAAAAGGAAAAAATCTTCTGCAGTCTTTCCAGCAAAGGATGGCACCTTCCAAGTACGGATTCATTTCCTGCCTTCTCTTGAAGGCAAAGCTGGCTGAGGGGCAGCCTCCAGGGCAGAAGTTTGTCCTCTGCGACTTAACAGAAGGTGCCCTTGCTGACATCACTCCTGGCCTCCGTGGCAGGTGACACGGGCACTTTTCTACCTTTCTCACCTTTGTGGATGACCAGAAACTCCACACCATTGCTCTTAATCCCTTTGATACTTCTTTTTCCCCGACTCCCTCTTCTTGCCTTTTCTCCCCCTTGCTCTGTTCACATTATCTGACTATCAGTTTCTTGATCCGTAAAAATGAAATCATGGGATCAACCTTAAAGGATTCTTGGAAAAAACAACGGAGTCAATGTATCTGAATGCACATTATAAACTTTAAGGTCCTATAGCAATTGTGGGTTTTTGTTGTTGCTGTTGTTATAACTATATGTACTTAAAGTAATAAGGTGCTTATAATTAATTAATTGATTTTTTTAGGGCCACACCCGTGGCATATGGAGGTTCCCAGGCTATGGGCTGAAACAGAGCTGCAGCTACCAGCCTACATCATAGCCTCAGCAACACAGGATCTGAGCTGTGTCTGTGACCTACACCACAGCTCATAGCAGCGCCAGGTCCTTAACCCACCAAGCGAGGCCAGGGATCGAACCCATGTCCTCATGGATACTAGTTGGGTTCGTTTCCGCTGAGCCACACTCCTACATTGCCTATTTTAGCTCAGTGACCGGGGACAATTTAAAACCAGCTTCCTCTGGGAAAGCAGGGGTGGGTGGTGTGGGGAAGAGAAGGAAGGGACGGAGAAGGCTTTATCGTCCAGCATTCTCCTCTCTGATGAAGACTAGATGGCTCCACATCTGCCAGCTCTTCTCCAGGTTTCCAGATCCCCATTAAGGACTAGATGTCCCAAAAGGAAGGAGAGAGGCGGCCAGGACGGAGGGGACCACGGCGGCTCTGTGTGTGTGGAAGGATGTATTTTGTGCACGAATACCGGACAGGACCCTGTCACTGAGGTCTGTCTCCACCGCTCTGCCCCGTCTGAGGTCGATGGAAAGAAGTCACGCTGAGACTTGTGATGGAAATATTCACTAGAAGCCTGTGCATGGCGTGATGAGCACAGGCAGTTCATCCTGGGTGATTTCTCACCGGTCTGGGGAAGACAGCAAGAGAGAACTAGCTCGGAGTTCCCGTCGTGGTGCAGTGGAAACGAATCCGACTAGGAACCATGAGGTTGCGGGTTCGATCCCTGGCCTCCTTCAGGGGGTTAACGATCTGGCGTTGCCATGAGCTGTGGTGAAGTTTGCAGATGCGGCTCGGATCCCGCCTTGCTGTGGCTGTGGCGAAGGCCGGCAGCTACAGCTCCTGTTAGACCCCTAGCCTGGGAATCTCCACATGCCGTAGGTGTGGGCCTAAAAAGATTAAAAAAAAAAAAAGAGAGAGAGAGAACCAGCTCTCCCTTTGACATCATCTAGATGGGGCTGTCTTCTTACAGATGGGAGACAAAACAAGAATTTTATTCGTCTAATTTGGAATCATGTCCAGAAAGTCAGGAGACGAAAGGACATCTGGGCAGATGGATCTTCAGCAAGAACCGGTTGATTTCAGCCTTTTAGGAACAGCCGGAGTAACAGGGGAGAGTAATTGAGTTGAATGCGTCATGCCCACTATTTACAAGCTGTTTGCCAGCCTCTGGGGCGTTATTAGGGGACGAGCCACATTAACACGGCGGAGCTTGACTGGCTGTCCCCAGAAACGGCTGGCGGAGCTGGCACCGGCTCCCAGGGGCTCTTGACTTTCTCCGCACGCGCTTTGCAAGTGCCAAGCGCTTCTTTGCCGCTCAGCCGGGAGGCCAGCCAGCCCTGCAGAGGCCAATATTCACACGCTGGAAAGAAGGAATTTTCTTCACGGAAACAGCCGTGTGGAGTGTGCGTGAGGAGGGGAAGGAGGGCTCCGAGAGAAAAGGAATAGTTACGGAGAAAGAAGGTGGGTAACCTGGTCAAGTTCAAAGTGGCAGAACCGTGATTTTTCCAGGTCACTCCAACTTTCAGTGCCACTTCCAAATATCAAAAGGACATTTAATTTTTTTGTTTTTAGGAATCTCCATACTATTTTCCACAATTTGCATTCCCACCAACAGTGTGCGAGGGCTCCTTTCCCCCCACATTTTTGCCGTTGTTATTTGTGTACTTTTTGGCTGAAGCCAACCTGACAGGTGTGAGGCGATAGCTCATTGCGGTTTTGATTTGCACTTCTCTGATGGTTGGTGATGTGGAGCATCTTTTCATGGGCCTGTTGGCCATCTATCTGTTTTCTTTGGAAAAACATCTTTTCCGGTCTTCTGCCCATTTTTAAGTTGGGCTGTTTGGTGTTACATTTTTGACCTTGCGTTGTATGAGCTGTTCATATATTTTGGATATTAACACTTAGAGGATGAATAATTTGCGAAGATTTTCTACCATTCAGTAGGATTGTCCATATTGCTAAGATGTGGAAGCAGCGTAAGAACACACACAATGGAATAGTACTCAGCCACAAAAAGAATGAAATTTTGCCGTTTGCAACAACACAGGTGGACCATGGATGCTAGTCGGGTTTGTTTCTGCTGCACCACAATGGGAACTCCAGTGTGCATTTCTTGCCTTAGAGTACCAACCAGAAGGAATTTGAGGGGGCTTTTTTCCCATTAGGTAAACAGATCCCTGAGACAGTAGAAGAGAAAGGATTCTAGCAGTTGAGTCTAAGCAGGGTTCTCCTTTACCTTCCAACCTTTACTTGAATGCCTCGAGAGACAGGGACGCTCACTACCTCGCAAGCTTTAACTGTCCACATCATCCTCTCTATTCAGGTACATCCTGCCTCCCTCAGGCCCTAACCTCGCTCAGCTCTTAGGAATGCTTGGGTCCCGAGAACCCCCAGGGAGCCAATGCAGTCCTCTCTGGTGGTCCTGCAGGGGGTTGACCCCAAGCATCTGAGGCCACAGTAGGCCTCAAGCAGGCTACTTGGGGGCCTTCCAGCTCCCCAAGGGCAGGTCCGTGGAGTCTCCTATGAGGTGGGATGAGAATTTGTCTCAGGACAGGGAGGGTTGGGGACAGTCCTTTCTCTCCCTGTGGGTTTCCATGTAGCTGCAAGTACAGAGTCTGTGTCACTTGATGATCTGACTCGGGAACTCCCAGCTGAGTGGCTCTTGGGCTCCCTTTCTCCAAACCTCCTTGAAGCCAGACTGAGACCCTGCTCTTCTCATTGCTGTGCTTTTTGTTTTTGTTTTTTTTTTTTACTTTTTGTCTTTTCTAGGGCTGCACCCGCGGCATATGGAGGTTCCCAGGCTAGGGGTCCAATTGGAGCTGTAGCCACTGGCCTATGCCACAGCCACAGCAACACCAGATCTGGGCCACATGTGCAACCTACACCACAGCTCACGGCAACACCAGATCCTTAACCCACTGAGCAAGGCCGGGGATCGAACCCGCAACCTCATGGCTCCTAGTCGGAATCGTTAACCGCTGCGCCATGATGGGAACTCCTGTTGTGCCTTTTGGATCCTTCCCTGATGATGTCCCTGATGTTCTGGGCCCCTGAAGTGGTCACAGAGTGGAGAGCCTCCAGATACAGGGTGACAGTGGATCATCAGTGTCCGCCTGGGAGAGGCCCTCCTGGGAAGAATAAAGAATAGAGATCATTGGGGGATGGGGGTGGGTCTCGTCCTGACTCTCGCTTGTGTTTTCCGCTCCAGGTAACTTGTTCTTGGTGAGTCTGGCCTTGGCAGACCTGGCAGTGGCCTTGTATCCCTACCCGCTAATCCTCATGGCCATCTTCCACGACGGCTGGGCCCTGGGGGAGGTACACTGCAAGGCCAGCGCCTTCGTGATGGGCCTGAGCGTCATCGGCTCCGTCTTCAACATCACCGCCATCGCCATTAACCGCTACTGCTACATCTGCCACAGCCTCGCCTACCACCGCCTCTGCCGCCGCTGGCACACCCCCCTGTATATCTGCCTGGTCTGGCTCCTCACCCTGGCGGCCCTGCTGCCCAACTTCTTCGTGGGGTCCCTGGAGTACGACCCGCGCATCTACTCCTGCACCTTCATCCAGACGGCCAGCGCCTGGTACACGGTGGCAGTGGTGGCCATCCACTTCCTCCTCCCCATGGCTGTCGTGTGCTTCTGCTACCTGCGCATCTGGGTGCTGGTGCTCCGGGCCCGCAGGAGAGTCAAGTCGGAGAACAGGCTGTGCCCCAGGCCCAGCAACGTCCGGAGCTTTCTGAGCATGTTCGTGGTGTTCGTGATCTTCGCCGTCTGCTGGGCGCCGCTGAACTGCATCGGCCTCGCCGTGGCCATCAACCCAGCAGCGGTGGCTCCCCGAGTCCCAGAGGGGCTCTTTGTCACCAGCTACTACCTGGCTTATTTCAACAGCTGCCTTAACGCCATCATCTATGGGCTCCTGAACCAGAACTTCCGCAGGGAATTCCAGAAGATCGTCTCTGCCCTCTGGAACCCACGGCGTTGCGCGCACGACTCCTCCAAGGGCAGCCAGGCCGAGGGGCCAGACAGCCAGGCTCTCCCCGAGGTTAGCGCCCAGCGCCCCGTTAGGGCAGATTCTCTCTAGCGCGCTCACCGACTGGGCGACAGTCTCATGCGATGGTGGCAGTGAATCTGCTCCTGGGGCGGGATCGGGCGGCCTGCCTGGCGGTGCCCACCCGTTCGCAGGAAAGCACACAGCTGGTGGAACTTGATCCTGCGGACCGGAAGCCCGACAGCACCCCTGGTTCAGGCTCTGGTGAGGACCAGGGAAGGAATAGAATGCATCCAAGGCTGAGGAGGCCGATTCCTTCCCCCGGGCTGCCCTCTCGCTCCCCTGCTTTGGCCTCTTTCCCCCAAAGGCAACAGGAAGAGATTTCTTCGCTGTTAGCAAGGATGAAGAACAAGTCCTGCAGCGCTGGAAGGTGGGTCCCTCCGCAGGGCCTCCGGGAGCTCACGGGGTGCCAAGGGCAGGTGTCCTGCGCTCTTCCCAGCTGACCTTCCCTGCACATACGTGTTTGCACATGTGCTCACACACATCACACCGTACACACACACACATACCAAACGCACACACATACACACCACCCATGTCACACAGTATACACACACACATCACCCTCAATATTCTGTATCCAGCACCTCACACCAAACTATAAGCGCACACACAATACACACACCACTCTGTATACACTATACACATAGCTCACAGCACACTAAACACACACACACCAAATACACACATACACCACCTTATATGCACTGTACCCACCACCCACATCACCCTACACACACACACACACACCCCCACACACCCACACACACACACATACACACACATACACATACTCCTCAGGCCTCTGGAGCACAAAGTCTGCCCAGCTTCCTTTCCTGGTTCCTCCCCGTTCACGCTGTGCTGCTGGAGCAGGTCCTCTAACCTCTCCACTGCTCCGTTTACGCCCCTTAAGCCAGAGTCCAAGCCACTGCCTGTCTCTCTCTCTCCCCCAGGCTTGGGAGAGGAGTCCTTGGGCTGATCCAGCTCAAGGGCTGAGGACCGTGGCTGGCACTCAGCCATCACTCCGCCTTACTATGATCCTGACGATGTAAAACAAAAGCTAGAAGAGAGAAGCAGCGACACCCAGACAGGGAGGGAGGGGAGAGAATGGAAGGGGCGTGTGGAAGTGGGGGCGCAGCCTCACTCAGGCTGTGTATTCCCGGGCTGTCTGCTTGTAGACTTCGCTGGTCTTCAGCTGGCACCGAGGAATTTAGCTTCCGTCCTCAGTTCCACGAACGTGAACTGAATGCTCTTTGCAGGCAGGCTTGGCCGGAGGAACAAGTCACCTGCTGGTCACCCTGTGAACGTTTTAGTGTCATTAGTAGCATCCATTGGGTGTTTGCCTGTATCGGGCACCGTAGTAAGTGCTGGGTTTGCATTATCTCATTTAACGTTTGCAAAACTCTTATCCATGTTTATACCGAGAAACTGAAACTCATAGAGGTGACAGGATCTCCCGAGTTCACAGAGCTGTTGAGTTCAGAGCTAGGGAGGAAGGCCTCTCTGTCTGGACTCAGCACCCCGTTCTGCCTGCCAAGATGTGCACCCCAGAAGGTGCGGCAGGAATGAAGCAGAGTGGCTGAGGCACCTAAATGTAGGAGGTGCCTGGGTGGTCCAGGAAGAGAAAAGTTTCCGCAGGCAGTGGTCGAGAATGCTGATCTTCGTGTCAGGTCGCAGTGGTCTCCCCCACACACACCGCTCCCCCTGGAATTAGGTGGGGGCTGTGCCCCATTGCCGGGTCGCCTAGGATCTTTTTTTTTTTTATCTTTTGTCATTTTAGGGCCACACTTGCAGCATATGAAGGTTCCCAGGCTAGGGGTCTAATTGGAGCTGTAGCCGCAGGCCTTCGCCACAGCCATAGCAACGCGGGATCCGAGCTGTATTTGCAACCTCATGGCAACGCTGGATCCTTAACCCACTGAGCGAGGCCAGGGATCGAACCCGCAACCTCATGGTTCCTAGTCGGATTCGTTAACCACTGAGCCACGACGGGAACTCCACTTGGGATCTTGTTAAACAGACAAATGCTCTGGGTTTCGCCAAGAACGTTTTGATGTGGAGATCTGGGGGCGGGGTGTGTGTGTGTGTGTGTGCTGGGAATCTGATTCTGACCCCAGTGGTTTTCGACCAGACTGTTGGGACCAGAGTTGCTCCAGCCCAGGTTTCCAGCTGCCACGTGTGGAGAGTCCTGCCCAGGGAGGCCTCCCAGTTCAGACCCAAGGCTTCTCCTACGCTGCTCTGGTCTGGCCTGTGCTTGCACCCTTTTCTCCCTGCCTCTGGCCTCCAGGCACCAACCACAGGGACTGGCCCTTCACTCCTGATGTGGAGACAATAGGGTGTCCTGTTACCCTTGACTGTTAGCGCTGGGCTCAGTATATGGCACGGGCTCAATAAATACTATTGAAGGAACAAAACTCACTTCAGTTTGCTGGGCCCATAGATGTCACTGACAGTCCACTAACTGGGACCTTTTCCTGTTTCCATAGGTTTTGGTAATGATCCAAGAGAAGGAAGGAGCGTAGGGAAAACCCAGGACACGGAGCGTGTTCATACTCACCTGGAATGGCCTCGTGTGTGTGCCCTGCTTTTATTCCATTTTATTTTGTTTACTTAAAAAAATTTTTTGGGGGCTGCGGTGTGATGTGGGACCTCAGTTCCCAGACCGGAGGCTGAACCTGGACTGCAGGGGTGAAAACACCAAATTCTAACTACTAGATCACCAGGGAACTCCCCATCCTGATTTTAAATAAAGACAATTTTGCTGCAATAGTGTGGGACCTCTCTTCACCCTCTACACCTCCTTGATGCTGAACAATCAGAGCAAAGACACCACTCTGTGGAGTTCCCACTGTGGTGCAATGGGATCGGTGGCGTCTCTGCAGCTTTGGGACGCAGGTTCCATCCCCAGCCCGGCAGAGTGGGTTCAGGATCTGGCCTTGCCTCAGCTATGGCACAGGTTGCAGTTGCGGCTGGGATCTGATCCCTAGCCCAGGAACTCCATATGCTTCAGAAAAGCAAAAAAAAAAAGATAACCACTTTGCAAAGTCTCTTCCAATCTGTGTTAATTTGCTGGGGCCAGCCTGAGAAAGTACTACAGACCAAGGGGCCGAATCCCAAGAAAAGCTTGTTGCTACCTTCAAAATATTTGAGGCTAGTGTTGAACAGAACCTAACACTGCAAAACTAGACCTGGGTAACTGCAGGTTAGACGGAGGCAGGACCACCCTCTCACTCCCCTCACCTCCAGGCACACACACTCCTGACAGAACAGGAGTGCCCTTTTCTGGAGATAAACGGTCTTTATTTCAGTTTTAACTGTTTTTTTATAAAGTGGCTGGCATGCCAAAAAATAAAAAAATATGAAACTCTCAAAGAGGAAAGGAAATCCAACCCCTGGGCAAGAGAAGAATCAGCTATAGAAGGAGACCCAGAGATCATGCAGATGTTGGAATTGGAAGATAAGGATTTGAAAAAAACGTGGGAAATATGTTAAAGGCTATAGGAGAAAAGTAGACAACATGTGTGAAGGGGAATTTGAGTATAGAAATCAAAATTATATCTAAAAATAGAAATGTTGTAAGCAACCATGTAATAACGTATGAAAAGTTATTTGAAGGGATTATTAGAAAATTGGACCAAGTGGAGTAAAGGAAACCAAGCAAAACTGGCAAAGGAAAAGGAGGCATGGGGGAAATCTGGAGGAAAACAGGTGCCATCTGCCAAGAGTCCTGTCCTAGTGGAGCCACACAGGAAACAAGGATTCCAGCAACAAATTACTATAACACATATGAAGTGTTATCTCCTAGGGAATCTTGCTTGAGTCTAGGTGTTCACGGTTTTTATTGGAGCTCAGGCACATAAGCCCCCTGTGCTTAGCATGGACCAAAATTCCACACTCCCCCAAACGAACCAGTCTTTATCACCAGAAATGTTATTTATGTAAACAATTTTGGTACAGTGAGCCACTTATAGAATGGTGAGGCCCTTCTTGAAATCCAAGTTTCCAGGCTAAGAGCCAAGGGCCAGCCTCACAAATAGACCTTTCTAAGGATAGCAGTCACAGACTTACTATGTTAACTTTTTTTTTTTTTTAGGGCTGTACCCATGGCACATGGAAGTTCCCAGGCTAGGGCTCAAATCTGAGCTGCAGCTGCGAGCCTATGCCACAGCCACAGCAATATGAGATCCGAACTGAGTCTTCAAACTACACTGCAGCCCACAGCAATGCCGGATCCTTAATCCACTCAGCAAGGCCAGGGATTGAGCCCACATCCTTGTAGATACTAGTCGGATTCGTTTCTGCTGAGACACAACTGGAACCCCCGCTATGTTCACTTTTGATACACAACTCCCTAACTGCAAATTAAGCACATGCTTCTAAAAAGCCACGGGTCAAAGAAAAAATCGCAAAGGAAATAAGTTATTTTGAACTGTATGATAACGTAAAAGTAATGCATCAGAATTTGTGGGATGAAGCCAGAGCAACACCAAAAGTGACTGTGAATGTGAAGGCCTGAAACATAAAAGAAAAAAAAAATAAATAAAGTGAATAACTGAAGTTTTCACCCATAGAAAGACCTATTAAGAAAAAGAGAGTGAAAGAGAACCGAGAAAGAAACAAGTTACAAATATCAGAAATGAAAGAGGGAGAAATACTGTAGATTCTAAAGACATTAAAAGATGAAGAGGCAATTATGAACAACTTTATGTCAATATTTAACAACTCAGACATCTGGATAAATTCCATGAAAGCCACAGAGTACCAAAACTGATAAAGGGTGAAACAGCAATTTTGAAAAGCCCTATATCTATTAAAGAAATTGAATTTTCAATTAAAAAAATCTTATCCCAAAGAAAGCTATTGGCTGACATAATTTAACTTGTGAATTCTATTGAATGTTTAAGAAAAAAATAATACTAACCTAACACACATTCAGGAAATAGAGGAAGAGGAAACAATTGCCAATGCATTTTGTGACACCAGCATAAATCTTGAAGAAAAAAAAATTACATCCCTCATGAACAAAGATGCCAAAATCCATAATAATATATTTATAAATTGATTCCAAAAATACACACACACAAATATATCATGACCACAGTGGTTGAGGGGGATTCCCCAGAAAGAAAGCTGATTTTCACATTTGAAAATCAAAGTACTTTTATCATATTAACAGCACAAAAGAGAAAAATTCTCTCAATATAGGCAAAAAACCATTTTACTTAATTCAACCTTTCATTCCTGGTAACAACTTTTGGAAAACTAGGAGTAGAAGGAAATTTCTTCAGTCTAGGAAAGAGTATCTTTGAAAAATCTACTTCATGGTGAAATCATGGATTCTTTTCCCTAAGGCAGAAAAAGGATGTCTATGCTTTTTGACTCTTTTCCTGGAAGTCCTAACATTATAGCAAGTCGAGAAAAAGAAACAAAAGGCACACATACCGTAAAAAGAAGTAAAACTGCCTTTATCCTCAGATTATGTGATTATTATATATGTTGAAAACCTAATGGAAACTTAAAAAAAAAAGCTACCAGAATCAGCAAGTGAATTTTAAAATGACACAGGGTACATTTTAAAAAATAATTAAAAAAAACTAATAAATAGTAGCAAATGTTAGAGCAAGTGCAGAGAAGCTGGGTCACTTATACATTTATACATTGCTGGTGGGAATGCAAAGTGATACCACCACTCTGGAAAGCAGTTTGCAATTCCTCATAAACTAACCATGCAATTGTCATATGACCAGTATTGTACTCCAACCCTCATACATTTATCCCAGAGGCGTGCAAGCTAACATTACAGGAAAACCTGTACCTGAATAATCATAGATTTATTAATAACAGTCAAAAATTAAAAACAACCTAGATTGCTGTGTCCAGCGCTGCAGGGAAGTGGGGAATCCTGGAAGAGGGACAGCTCGGTGTAATAAAATACAGAAGACTCTGTCATACACTGGCAACCTCCTTAACATCTAGAGACTAGATGTTGCAAAATTAGGACTCATGTGTCCATCATATACACTAAATACACAGCAAAGCAAAATGTCCGTAACATACAAAAAATGGTTTTGCCTGAAAATGTCCCAACACACTAGCCTATTTATTACCTTTTGCAATTCTTTCCCTCTCACCTCCTCCAAACTACTGCTCACAGGGGTGGTTTAACAATTCTGTTTCCAAAGACAGCATTCCCCACGTTTTTAAAAGCTAGTTACAAAAAGCATTATTTTACTACTTCTACTTTTAAATACATCAAGCACTTCTAAATACCCAGAAAGACCAGATATTTCATATAAGAGCTTACTTGTCCACTGAGTATACAGCACTGTTCAATAAAATTGCACGTGTGTAACAATGGTTATAATCTGAGGTCTCTACTAAATGTGACCATTTTGACCTGAAGCATTCCCTCCCTCACTTTCCTCATGTTACATTTTCCCATATCCAGAGGTCACCGACCTCACATGGAACTGTATATGGTTTCAGAGACTCAGCTACACATTTGGCAATGCAAGAAATAGCAACTTTGTGGAAACAGTTAATAACAAATATAGATAGCAGTAAAGTCAGAAACAAAATTTTAAGTTAAGAGCTTTCACCCTGTTCAGCTGGCTTAGTCGTTTCTTATCTTGAAAAGAAATTACATACTGGCTTTGTCCATCCAGCCTAATTTCTTAGTATTAGGCTGGTTTTAAATTCATATAGCCTCGCAAAGTTATATTCCTTGGCTGAAGTCTCACTTGTTGCTAATTGAGCTTGAGTAACATTAGAAGAAAACACATTTATGGCCTTAATTTTCTTCACTTTGTGCATACGGCACTAAAAATTCCTAATAAGAAACGTTTTATAGAGACTGGAGACAACCCTTTAAATGATACTTTTCCAGAATGTATATATATGTCCTTGGTTTTCATGGGACATCTGATATTCGCCCAGAGACAGATTATAGCAAATCAGTTCAGAAAAAAATAAATTTTTCTTAACAACTCAGTTAAAGTTTATACTAATGTAACAGTGGCAAAGAACTACTTGGGAGGTGAGTTTTAGACGGTGAACGCTAATCTCAAGGCACAAAACTAGGATATGAATCAAAGCACTTTTTCTTTAAAATTACCCTCACTTTTACCAAATATAGCCAAATTAGAACTATAGAAAGTCTTCCCCAAATGCAAAATACATTTTCTAATCATTTCTTTTTCATTACTTTGATTTCCAGGGAGCCGGGAAGAACCAAGCGGCCGTTTTGGACTTCCCATAGCCCTGACTTAAGAAAACCTTCTTTTGACAGAGACCAAATCCAAATTCAAGCTTTGCACTAGCTTACTTTAAAAATTAATTTACTGAAATTTTAAACTTAGTCCTGACCATACACAAAATTCTTTTTTCATTGTCCACTTTCACAAACTTTCCATCACTTTCTGTATCCCTATTTCTGTTGCCACATCTTTCCATTCAAAATAACAAGCTAGAAGACTTTCTCTTAATAAAACGCAATTACATTCCTCCATTAAACCCAGGTACAATAAGGTATTATACTTAATGTGGGTGACTGTAAAGACATGTCCTATATAATTTAAATCAACCAACTTTAATATTAACATCTAATAATGAATATCAAATACTGAATTATTTCTAGCTTATGCGAAACAAAAATTAATTTACTTTAGGTATTTTGAGAGTTTACTTAGGTGCTTAATTTTCTTTATGACAATTCAGTAGAGCTCTTTTATGAGTTAATTTTGACAAAGCCATATATTCACAATACACACAAAGACGCATACAAACAAGCAAAACAGAGACCTCATAATTCTCATTTCGAAATTTTAGCCATGAATAAGGTACATCTGTGTAAAACCCGTCAGTTACAAGAGATTATCGGATTCAAATTTATGTTCCTACAAGGGTTCCAAAACATGTCTTACTAGTCCCCATATAGAGAAAACAGAAACAGAAGGAAAGGCCCCAGACTCATGGGCGCACCTTAAATTTTCTTCCACGTGATCCCAACACTTCGGGTCCACAGTACCTTCTCCTGGAAACCAAGGATTGTATTTAACAACGGCTCCTAATAATTGCTCTTAGACTCTGATACCAGAGCCCTTGACTGTTTCAACATACATTTAAGCAGATGAATATAATGCTTAGTTTCTTGTGATTGATTTTTCCCCATTGTTATCCTGGCTTAAAGTTTCTACTTACCCACTCACGGTCGTGACTCCGTCAAGTGCAAGGCTACCGTCTCCGCCGTCTGTTGTTTCACTTTTTCCTGCTCATGGCAGAACTTCTCTTCCAGCCCCACGCTGGGTGCCACTCTGCTGCGTCCAGCGCTGCAGGGACGTGGGGAATCCTGGAAGAGGGACGGCGCGGTGTAACAAAACACACAAGACTCTCTTCCATTTCGAAAGAGGCTTTAGCTCACATGCCTTTTATTAGCGAGGGTGACGTAGGCTAATGAGCAAAATCAGGTGCTGGCAATGATGAAGCCATCTCTTTGTGGCTGCGTTTTTGCACGTGTGCCAAATTTGTTAACTGCAAGTTTCAGCAGTTTCAATGGTCTCCAACACTAGATGTCTCTCAGCAAGTAAATGATTCTATAAACTGTGGTACATCTATAGCCGAGGTAAGGTAGAAGCTATGGTCTTCTAGGTTTAGAGAAAACCCTCTGATACAAGGGAAAGCTAGAAGAAAACTGAGTCAGGAGTTCCTGTCGTGGCTCCGCGGAAAGGAATCTAACTAGTATCCATGAGGAAGCAGGTTCGATTCCTGATCTCACTCAGTGGGTTAAGGATCCGTCGCTGCCAAGAGCTGTGTTTGTGGGTCGCAGACCTGGGTCGGATCTGGCGTTGCTGTGGCTGTGGTGTAGGCTGGCGGCCACAGCTCCAATTAAACCCCTAGCCTGAGAACCTCCATATGCTGCGGGTATGGCCCTAAAAAGACAAAAAAAAAAAAAAAAAAAAAAAAAAAAAAAAAAAAAAAAAAAAAAAAAAAAAAAAAAAAAAAAAAAAAGCAAAGAAAAGAAAACTGAGTAGATGGATTTGTCAGAACAATTCATGTTTGCTTCTGTCCACATGAAGTCAAATGCTTGCAAGAAAAATGGACGAGTTCCAACCATGAAAGATATAAACTGAAATACTTCTTTAAATGCCTCACTCTCCACCCCCGTCCCAAGGCTTGCTTTAAAGATGTAATGTTATACTGTTTGCTGAGCGCTTGGACACGCCCGATCCGGAGAAAGTGCTATTGGTGTAGTGGTGGAGGGGGTGGGTGAATGGTGTAACAGCAGCAAACAGCAGGATGGCTGTGCTGCAGAAAGAGGTGGGTGGAAGTCCTCTCCAAGGGGCCGGAACTGGTCAATGTGGGCAGCCTGTCCCTTGAGCAAGGAGCAGGACGATGGGAGTGGAGGTGGAGGGGCCGCGGGACCCTCTGCAGCTTGGGTTTGCGGGTTGAGCCTCTGAAAGGCAGCATGGTCTGGGGACCAAACAGATTTGGAATTAAATACTGATCTGCCACTTAAGTGAGACCTTAGCCTCACTGTCCAGATTCTCTGACCCTATCTGTGTAATGCCCGCCGCCAAGCGCCTGCCACAAAGTGGCCATTCAGCAAAGGAGTGGTCTCATCCCTACATCATATACTATGAGGGAGAGATGGTGGAAGGGGAGAGAGGAAACTCACAAGATTCACCCTCTTTCTTGAAACCAGAGTTTATTTTATTTTATTTTTGCTTTTTAAGGGCCACACCTGCGGAGGTTCCCAGGCTAGGGGTCTAATCGGAGCTGTAGCCACCGGCCTGCGTCACAGTCACAGCAACTTGGGATCCGAGCTGCGTCTGCCACCTACACCACAGTTCATGGCAATGCTGGATCCTTAACCCACTGAGTGAGGCCAGGGATCTAACCTGCAACCTCATGGTTCCTAGTCGGATTTGTTAACCACTGAGCCATGACGGGAACTCCAGAAACCAGGGTACATTTTAAAAAATACATTGAACACACAGTTTACAAAGCGTCTAGTAGACAATAGTCTACTTATCAAGACTTAGTAATCCTCAACTATTAGGTCTTTAAACTTGTTACCCCAAATTAGTTACCCATTGTGAAAGACTCACCTTAAACCCCCTAAACGCTAACCCCCCAAATAAAAACCCTTACAAATATCCTTCCGATCTCCCCCCATGAGATACCACTAAGTCTGTCCGTGGGGTGTTCTCCCTTTCGGCAGTCAGCCTCGTGAACTTCACTTTGACCAAGAGGCTTTCTGGTGACCATTTGCAGAGTCACAGGCATCCAGCCAAAACCAACCCCCTGCCATCCACGGCCAGACACAATCCCCCATGTTTTGCTCTCACTGTCTGCTTGAACCCCACCTTCCTCAGAAACCAGGATCCCGCACAGTCCTGCATGTCTCCCAGGAGCTGTGAGGCCGCGCCCTTCTCTGAGCAGCCGCCCGGACACACACACACACGCTTGGTGTTACTTCCTTTTCTTTGCTTCATATGATATCTCTTTATCTGTGTTATTGACGTTTGCCAGGCTACCTAGACTTCAGCAGAAGATGCCAACATCTGGCTTCACACATGACCGGGCAACACAAGCTCATCCTAAGAGTGCTATTAAAGATTTCCAAGATATTTAAGGAGAACAAGTCAAAGGGAATGTGAAATCCTTATTTTTTCCCCTTTCTGACAAAAGACTAAAAGCAGGATCTCCGGGAGTTCCCTGGTGGCCTAGTGGTTAAGGATCTGGCACAGTGGGCACTGTGGTTTGGGTTCAGCCCCTGGCCTGAGAACTTCCGCACACTGTCGGCATGGCCTAAAAAGAAAAAAAAAGTAAGCTTTCTGTTACAATTTAGAATTGCAACTGGCTTTACAAAATAGATTTCTTCTAGTCCTTTTCAAAGTTCTTAATGATTCTTTCTTAAGTCTCTTTTGTACCCTTTATAGTCACACAATCCACACACCTAAATGCACCAGCTTAGGTGTTCTGGCAATGTCCTTTCTTGTTTTTACAGCTGGCATTCTCTTTTCCATCTTTTGCAGCTTGGGTTTGGTGTGTTGAGATATTCGCTTCTTTCACTTATTATAAATCCTCCTAGAAATATATCCCAGGCACTGTGGTGGGTGCTTTGTGCACGGAATGGGGAGCCTGTCTGAAGGGAGCTCAGGTTTGGATGCGCTACTGGGGGAAAACAGGTGACAGCACACTGCCAGTATCTAGACACATTCCTTGTTTTGCACAGGTACTCTATTTCTTTCTCTCTGTCTCCCTTTTTTTTTTTTTAAAGTCATGCCAGAGGCATGTGCAAGTTCCCTGGCCAGGGACCGAACACCCTCCACAGCAGTGACCCAAGTTGCTGCAGTGACAATGCTGGATCCTTAACCCACCATACCACAAGGGAACTCCCAGATACCCTGTTTCTAATGAAAGCTTAGGTATGAACTCTTTCTCTTTATGTGCCCACCAATAAACATCTCAATATGCTAGCGATGTACATGTCGACTAATTATTTTGCCTTTTAAAATGATTGATCATTACTAATGTAGCTTGAAGGGCCTTCTAACCTATCAGGCGGTATACAATCATCACAACCAAAATTTTTATAGCATTTCCATCCCAAACCCTCAGTGCATTCCCCCCACCCCCTAACCTGTCTCATTTGGAAACCGTAAGTTTTTCAAAGTCTGTGAGTCAGTATCTGTTCTGCAAAGAAGTTCATTGTGTCCATTTTTTTAGATTCCACATGTAAGTGATAGCATTTAATGTTGGTGTCTCAATGTCTGACTGACCTCACTTAGTATGATAATTTCTAGGGAGGACACATAAACTTGAGTCAGGGAGAATGGCAGGGCCCCAGCCATGGACCCATAAAGGAAAAGGCAGAGCCCAGTTTCATGACAGAGGTTATAGATCCACTCACTTAAAACATGATCACCAAGCCATGCGTAGGGCAGGACCAAGCTTACATTTGAGAGTCAAGTACAAACTCTGGCTAAGAAGGCTCCCGGGAGGAAACACAGGCAGGCACTGGTGCCATTCCAAGTAACTGAGAAAATGCAGCACGCCTTAAGCCTCTTGGTTCATGCTCCAAAGCTGAACCGGAATGTGTTTGGCCTGGGTTATGGATCAAAGAAAGGAATCCAAACAAATATTAGAAAGAGTATTGACTCAAAGTCAAGGCTTCTAGAATTTCCAATAATATGCCTCAGAACAGACTTCTTATTTTGAGGGTCATTAAGAATTGAAAATCTGGTCACGAAAACACACACCTCTACATTAACTCCATCGATCCTGTTGGCTCTGACTCCTGAACTTTCCAGAAGCCAGTGTCTCCTTACAGTTGATGGAGAGGCAGGCGAAAGGAAGAGACACAAATGCTGTCTTAGATTTATGACCTCCTTTCGCACTCCAGGCAAAAACTCCAGAATTCAGATCACTACGTTTGTATCTGATACATGGGACTAGATTAAACGTTGAACTGCATGATAGATGATGCTGGGACTAACTAATGTCAGTTCTCATACAAATTGCTTATGATGAGAAACAATGAAATTAAGGTAAGGAGATGTAATATATCATCATTTCTCTTCCTTTAACCTAGCTTAGAGGGAGACAGAGGGAGACACATTACATAAATGAGAAAAATGGGCAGAGTTGGTGATAAAGTCACATTCATTTCCTTTTCACAGTAGTCAGGAGCAGTTCTCATGAACCTAAAATCCATATTTAGTGTACAAACTAGCTCCACGCTTTCATTGAAAAGCAATCTGGTTTGTCTTATCTGGCAGCAATATAAACTTTTACTTAAGCAATGAACATTTGCAAGAAAATTTGGTAGAAATTTGCAATGGATGAAATAGTGAAGCTATAACCCCTATCTAGTTAAGTTTTGGGCAAGATGAGGTCCCTTGAAGCCTGGTGCACATGAGAGCACAAAGGATTTGGTGTTCTTCTAGTGTTGCTCCCATGCATTCACAAGTCAAAGCCAGACCATCCCCAGGAAGTACAGTCAGGCTGGATGCTGGGCTCCATAATTCTTTCCCAGTCACTCTCTCTGCTTTCTGCCTGGAAGGGATACTCAGGCAAAGCAGGGAGAATCCTGACTTAGAGCCTCATCAGGACAGCAGGGCATCACTCAAATACATCAGAGAGGTTACTTTAAACTCCAAAATTCTAGGGTGCTAATTCTGTCACCAACTCCTATGCAACCAAAGTATTTTTAATGTTCATCAAACAAGTACACATCTGCTAGGTCTGGTGTTGGGTGCTGAGCACACCAAGGTGATTAAGTCAAGGTTCCTGTTGGAGAAATTAATAATCAGGGAGGGCTTCCCATTTCTCCACAGCTTCTCCATTATTTCTTATTTGTAGACTTTTTAATAATGGTCATTCCGACCAGCATGAAGTGGTACCTCACTGCAGTTATTCTTGGCTGCACTGGTCGTATGGGGACGTTCCTGGACCAGGGCTCAAACCCGATCCACAGCGATGACAACATCAAATCCTTACCCGCTATGCCAACAGGGAATTCCCTCACTGTAGTTTTGATTTGCATTTCTCTAATCATGAGTGACGTTGGGCATCTCTTCATGTGCCTACTGGCCATCACGGGGCCCTCTTTTCACCCTTATTCAGAGAGGAGAAAAAAAAAAAAGGCGCTGTCCCTAAGGCTCATACTCATACCTGGATCACACCAGATATTTCCCAAATTTTTGGTCCAGGAGCTGAGACAAGAAGGACTCTTGAGTCACAGCCTTCCAGTCCCCACACAGAGATACATCCGAGGAGGAGTGACACGGGGCTTGAATCTTCTGACAGTGTTCATTGCTTTCAATTCTAAATCGTAGCCTAAGGTCCCAGGAACTGAGGGGACATGCGCAAGCACTGGAGCCAGCGGCTCCGATCTCATGGGAGCAGCTCAGGCCTGAGGGTTCGCAGTTGCTAAAATGCCTTCACCTTTGATTGTTACAGGTACCGTGAGGTCAGGCATTCCCGCTGAGAGAGGAGGCTCAGGAAGAGAGGTGTGAAGGTGGTCTCTGCTGGAGGAGGCCGGTGGTGGAGAAGGTGGATGAGGCCGCTGGTGGAGAAGGTGATGGCATTCCAGGTAGACCTGGATGCAGATCCTGACTTTTACTAACCATGTGTTATTGGATGAGTTATCCAAAGTCTCGAGGTTTCCTGACTTTCAAAATTTCCTTATCAGCAGAATAGAGACAAAAATATTTAGCAAATTGAATTGTGATGAAGATTAAAGTACTAGGAAATAGCAGACACTCAATAAATTTAAGTTTTCTCCTCTTGGTCCAGAGTTCTTCTGGCTACATTGGGCAGTAGAAACAGAAACATTCTGGCCCCTTCAAGCCTGGGGAATATCACTCATTTTTTTTTTAAATTATAGTTGATTTACAATGTTCTTCAATTTCTGTTGTACAGCAAAGTGACCCAGTCACATACAGCACTCTTACTCTTGATGGGGTAGGTTAATGGCAGAAAAGTAAAGTTCATGGCTCTGAAATGCAGTCACAGTTTGAGTTCCTATGAAAGGCTCCTTGATTCTAGTGTGAGCATATGCTGCTGAGCCTTGCTCTCGGCAGAAGTCACCTGGAAGCAAGGGGCCCAGCTGTGTGGACCATTAGTTAGCTGTGCAGCCAAGCTGCAGGTTGTCAGAGCAGGGGCAAGGCTGGCTTTGAAGCAGCCGCAGGCCTGTCATCCATCAGGCAACAGCGGAAAGCAAGCAGGGATCCAACAGGTTTTCTATCCCGGCCGGGGAGCACCGTGAATGCGGTGTTAAATCATGGCCCATTTGTATAAATTATTTCCCAAAGGGAATTCAGAGAGCATGTTTGCTCTGCACTTGGAGGTCCAGAGGGGGTCTGAGAGGAGGCCTTCAAGCTGCGCTGGCTGTGGGATGGGCAGGTGGGTCGGGAGAGACTTACAGTTAACAGGTGCACTGAGGTTGGTCCTTTCTCCCTGCCAGAATGGAGAGGGCACAGAGGTGACGTGCCTGCCAGCCAGCCTGCAGTAACCCAGGCATGGGCTCTACTTGCCTGTGGGTGGAGAGGCAATCATTACATGTAGCCTTGGGGCGGGGGCCGGGGGGGGGTCCTCCTGGGTCAGAGCCAAGCTAACAGTCTGAGACTATGATATAAATCCATGAGAACAGAACAAGTAGGTCGGGGATTTCGGAGAACTGACCATCACAGTGGGTGGAGGATGCATGAGCTTGGAGGAGTTGAGCCAGAATTGAGGGGTGAGCTTACTGCTTTTTTTATGGGGGAGATACCACCAGCATGATTGGGTCTAGCCAGGTAAGGGACCAACACAACACGGCGTTATTCATTTTGAGGGAAAATCTTTTCCCCTATTGACTGCTGGGGAAGTCATTCTGACTCATTCACGATTTAACCTGAACTTTAGGCCAACCGCAGCAGTCATTGGTAGCCGATTAAATATGCATTTGTCCATCTGCTTTGCCCATTAAAGAAAAGAAGGCATTTAAAAAAATCAAAACGGAGTAACTGTAGTTCAGGCATTTTAATGTGGAGCTGAGTGGATCGTTGTGGACATGGTTTCAGATATCTTCCTGTATTACTGAGAACTTGAATTTTCTGAGCTGTGTCAGAATCAAGGAGGCCATCAGCTGCGCTCAAAACAACATTTGTTAGCAACAGTCAACAGCAAACTTATGGTCTCAAGGTCAGTAACGGATATAAAGAAGACATTAGGAGTTCCCGTTGTGGCTCAGTTGTTAACAAATCCGACTAGGAACCATGAGGTTGCGGGTTCGATCCCTGGCCTTGCTCAGTGGGTTAAAGATCGGCCTTGCCGTGAGCTGTGGTGTAGGCTGCAGATGCGGCTCGGATCCTGCGTTGCTGTGGCTGTGGTGTAGTCCGGCGGCTACAGCTCCTGTTAGACCCCTAGCCTGGGAACTATGCAACCATTTCGGACCCCAAAAAATCGTTGCTTAACAAGTAGCCTTAATTCTTGCCAGCTCCAGTTGCAATTCCTGACAAACAGTTTACGGTGACTGAGAAGGGCCACAAGGGCGCTCAAACATTTCCTCTCTCTGGACACTGAGCCCGTGGGCAGAGCCCCATCGCAGTGCCCAAGCCTATTTAATTGTGAAAGTTATCTCTTCTGAAAAATGCTTTTTGTTGCCCTAGGAACTGGGCTGGAAAGTACCTATCTCCTTGGGAAATGTGGAGTGATTCCTGTCTTATTTGCAGAGCGTGAGCCTTATGTGCTGAAGGGGTGGCCTCTGACTCCTATGCTAGTGAGTGCTAATGAGAACAGCTGCCTCCTATACTTTTTTTTTGTCTTTTGAGGGCCGCACCCGCGGCATATGGAGGTTCCCAGGCTAGGGGTCCAATCGGAGCTATAGCCGCCCGCCTACACCACAGCCACAGCAACGCGGGATCCGAGCCGTGTCTGCAAACTACACCACATTCCACCACAATGCCGGATCCTTAACCCACTGAGCGAGGACAGGGATCAAACCTCATGGATGCTAGTCGGGTTCGTTAACCGCTGAGCCACAACAGGAACTCCTATACTTTTTTAAAAAAGAAAACAAGTGGGTTTTTTGGGGCACATATTCCTGTCTATATACCTGTAGCAGGAGATGTGTGAGCCAGGAGCCAGCAGCCAGCAAGGCTGCATGGCTGAGGGAGGGCGGCAGGGTCACCAGTCAGCCAGATTTCTGGAAATGTTCTCCCTGGGGGCAGTGGTGGGATGGGGGTGGGGTGGATGATCAGCTTTGGGGCTGTTTGTCAGTTAAACAAATTTTTCTGAGTAATGTAGCATCAGAGCTTTGGATGTGTTTCCTCAAAGAACTGTGAAGGTGAGGCGTTGCTGTGTAGTAAGTGGAGGACTCCTAGGAGGGCAAGTGTCTGTTTTTGCCTCCTCTTCAAATACTTAGTGTGTATATAAGAACCCAGGCTACGTACCTCGTATTAAATGATGTAACCCATAGGTTCAGAATAAGTTAGGAGGAACTTGGGAACCAATTTTAATAATATTTAAACTAATGTATCAGTGTTGATCTTTGAGATCTTTTATCACCCACAATTCAAACCTTAAGGTGAGTGCGTTTCAGCAGATGATCACTCAATAAGAGACTGCTCTGAGCTTGGGGAATATAGGGCAATTCCCCCAACTGCAGAACCTGTTTCCGAATGAAAACTACGTAGATCCACAAGGGCTCTGAAATATTAGAGCCCATCCAGGTGATTCCAGCTGACAGAGAAGAGCTTATACAGTGGAATGAAGAGAATAAGTTGTTTGGTCCATAGAGAGAGTTACGCCATTGCTCTAAGAAGAGTGCACAGCTTCTAGAGTTCCTGTTGTAGCTCAGTGGTAACAAATCCAACTAGTATGCATGAGGACATGACCTTGATCCCTGGCCTTGCTCAGTGGGTTAAGGATCTGGTGCTGCTGTGAGCTGTGGCACAGGCCAGCAGCTGCAGCTCCGATTCAGCCCCTAGCCTGGGAACTTCCATGTGCTGAGGGTGTGGCCCTAAACAGAAAAAAAAAAAAAAAAAAAAAAAAAGCATAGACTTGTGTTTCCTGAGAGTTAGTGCACCGTCCCTACACCAAACTTATACTGAATGTCCAAGAACTCTTGGACAATGTGAGCTGATGCCACACAGAAAATCCAGCTCTTCTGCTGAATAAGATGAAGCAATGGAAGCAAGTGGCTGTGAGGTCAGAGGAGGCCAACAGGAGTCTGGTGTGTTTTTACTGACCTGGACTGCTTTGCCACCTGGCCCTCAAGCACCCGCCCTGAGAAGGGATGTTTTCATCACCAGCTTAAGCTTATGACAAATTCCAGTTCTTATCCTGAGGACACATGGAGGTGAAGGATGTGCAGCTTCCCAAACATGTTTGTCTGGTGAATCTGGGGAACTATAGGGGATCCTGACGTTGACCAGATGCTCCTAAGGGGAAAGGCTGGCTTACTTTATAAAAAGGGAAGGGAGTTTGTGTTCATCCTGCATTTCTTCTTTTAAATGATGTGAGATGAATTTCTTAGTTTGTTAGGGTGAGGGAAGGTATGAGCTTAAGGTGAAAAAAAATCACCCATTAAGTAACAGGAAATAAACAAAATACCATGAGCAGCTTATGAGTGACAGATCATAATCTTCATCACCACGGTTGATGGAGCTCCTGTCGGGAGATACATATCTGTTGAGAGTGAAAGACTGGCAATAGCGGTCTATTAGTGCCCCAACACCTGCTGTTTTATTTGTAAAATAAAGAACCATCCTGTTACTTAGAGGAAGATGGAATATATTTTTACATTCTGGCTAAAAGGTAGTCCCTACCAATGTTGGTGTGAGAAATGAACCTTTAAAAACTGCTGTGATAAAGCCACACAGACTATGGGATATTCCTATTCTGAAATGTTATCATTATTTTGCTTTAAGGCAGATTATGAAATTTTTTGGGGGAAACTATTATTTAGGCAAGTGTCTGAATAAGTAAAGACAAACTTACCAATTGGTTTACAGAAATTAACTTTAAGGGGCCAATTTTACAGTAATTTGAGTATTTTAAAAACTGATTCATCATGACACACCAAGTAAATACAAATCCGCAAACCACAGTGATCCTCCAAAAAGGGGGAATGGATGAGATTAATTTCTTTACAGATATAAAGTTAATGAATATGGAATAATGGAATTAGAGTCTATAGTTTCCAGCTTCTATTATGGTAATTGATTCAGGCAAACATCAGCACTGGTTCCTAAAATCAGCAGGTGAAATTTGATTGGGGAACAGGATATTTGCACGGTATCAAAGTATCTGCTTACAGATTTCTTACTAATGTAAAAATGAAAATATACCTTTGTAATGAAAAATATCTGATGTCGCCCCCTTAATTACATGATAAAATTTACATCTCTAATCGTGGGACACCATGGCATCCTGGGCCTCCTATTGTGGAATATGTAACATCATTTCTGAAGGATTCTCGCCAAAAACGTTTATATCCAATCAAGCCTCGGGCTACACGGCGCAGCATTAATTACCTGTAACTACTGAGCAATTGAAATGCGGCTAGTCTGATTTGAGAGGCGCTGTAATGTAAACCACTGGAGTTTGAAGACTTCATATGAGATAAAAGAGTGTAAAATATCTCATATTGATTACTTATTAAGTGATCACATTTTGGATACATTGGGTTAAATGAAACATTAAAATTAATTTCACTTGTTTCATTTTATCTGTTAAGTAAGATTTACTTGAAGTTTTACTTTTTTTAAAAAAGCTGTAGCCTTAAAGTTTTAACAGCTATATCAACTTTCAGTACCTCAGGAGTCTTAACAAATCAAAAATAGAGGAAATTGGCATTTGTGTCACTCTCCCCACGAGGGCTTAAACAGACCCGATCATGTACAATCCTTATTATTCAGTGACAGCTCAATAAAGGTCCCTGAAGGATGACAAATTGCTTTGGCTGATCAGTCAGACTCCTATTTAATTAAGAGATGGGGTTATTGACTAGACCCACAGAAGCTGCTCCCCCGGGATTCTCTGTCCTAATTTTACAAGACAGGAAGAACAGATACTCATGCAGACAAACCTTCATCATCGTACTTACGTGCAGATCAAAAAGTGGGGATCAGATATTCCTGGGGGTTGTACCTTGTCAAGATGCTTTTTTCAACGTACATCCATGTGTGTGCTGTCTCAGGAAGATGCCTCTGACTTACTTCACCCACAGAGCTGTATTTAGTGTACTAATACATTTAGTGTATTTAGTGTGTGAATGTGGGGTTCTTGGAAAGCTTGTTAAAAAGTTCCTGCATCTTTTGCCTTTTATCCTTAACCCTTTGTCCGCCCCCGGCTCTTCCTGCCTGGAGCGCAGACAAAGACCTAGAGGTGAAATAGTACCTTTCAGAGATAAGGAAAAAGCCATACACTCAGGATTGTGGAATCAAAAAACCAGAAAGAGCCTGGATTCCTGTTCTCACCATTAAGCTGCCAAAACCACCCTCTTCCCAGCTCCAGATTCCTTTTCATGTGAAAAGAATAAACCTTTTTCTTTGAAGGTTAGGGGATTAGACTCGTGATAAGTTGAGTTCCTGTCACACGCAACCAGATGTATCAGCCAAGTTGGTGCCAGCTTGCTCTAATCTTATCAAATCCATGGATCAATTCACTTTAGCCGATGGAACAAAAACACGATCAACTAAAGGAACGAAACGAATTCATTTGTATGAGCAATCGAATCGAGCAGCTACATACGCTTTTTTATTTCAGTCTTTGGCCATGCTGACTGGGCTTGCTTGGGAGTCAGGGCCCAGGAGGCTTTGTCTGACCTTCCAGTAGATGAGAAGCTGTCATAGAAAGCACCATACAGTTATCGGTGGCTCCATTTTTCTTCCACTTTTCAATTTTAATAGCCATGCAATATGTCTTTTTTCCTTTATCTCTTTATTTTTGGCCACACCTGAGACATGCAGAAATTCCTAGGTCAGGGATCAAACCCCAGCCATAGCAGTGAAAACCACCAGATCCTTAACCACTAGGCTACCAGGGAACTCCACAAAGTTTCTTTTTTTCTGATGAGATCTTTTCTTTTCTTTTTTTTGGCCTGGGCTTCCAAGAAGTTTAGAAAAAATTTATGCTAATTACATTAACTATGTTTTCTCTTGATAACTGGTCTTTTCCCTATATCGTTATCTTTTTTCTACTCTAATTTTATCATTCTCCTTGAAAGTTCTTTATTCTAAAATACCTTAAATTTGGGGGAGAAATGGATAGGGTATAAATATGTATTTTCATATGTACACAGTTTGGCTAGGATTACACAATAATTTGAGGTGACTGCAGTCCTTTTGAAGGACTGAGTCAAAATACTAGGAATTATTTTTATTACTCTGTGGAACTTCCTTTTCATGCCATCTGTCCTTTCATGTTTGTCATTCAGGAAACAGCATTGCAAACTTCTCCAGAAGTGATGAAGTGAGACGGGTTGGATGGCTCCCTACAGAGCTGAGATTCAAGGCTTTTATGTGATTTTTCTAGAGAACAAATGTACACCAATGTCAATAAATGGCATTTCTTTTCCCAGCTCAGGAATGAATCAAATACATTGCTCTTTTTGATGACCAAACTGTCACATACAGTTTCCAATATCTTTTGATCCCAGTCTGTGTTCTCATTCACTCTTTACTCTTTGAAAATAAGACTATGAAAATTCAAGTTTGAAAAAATATCTAAGCGCTTTGACATCGCCAACTGACTGAAAGAAACAAAAGCTTTACTGCTCAGAGTTAGAAAGATAGAGAAGTAGAAGGACACATTCCCCCAAGAAACGGAAAGGCGCTGGCTGCTAAGAAAGTTACTGTTCTGAACGTGATGGAGGATAATGTGAGAAAAACAGTGTGTATATATGTATGTGTGGCTGGGTCACTTTGCTGTACAGAAGAAAGTTGACAAAACACTGTAAACCAGCTATAATGGAAAAAGTAAAAATCATTATAAAAAAGAAAGTTAATGTTCTGGTTTCCAAGGAATTATAATAAATCTAAGATTTATTGTTTTTCCCTTGTCAGCTGTTATGCTAAGACCTTTGCAAACACTTACTTCATTTCTTTCTTCTTTTTTTTAATGGCCACAACGGCAGTATATGGAAATTCCTGGACTAGGGGTTGAATCAAAGCTGCAGCTGCCAGCCTACACCACAGCCACAGCAACGCCAGATCTGAGTTACATGTGCAACGTACACCACAGCTCACGGCAACACTGGATCCTTAACTCATTAAGTGAGGCCAGGAATCGAATCCGCATACTCATGGATATTAGTCAGATTCTCCACCTGCTGAACCACAACAGGAACTCCGCTTATTTCATTTCTGTAATGAGTCCACGCAGTATAAAATAAGGCCTCTCTGTGAGGAAGCAAAAAATCCGATCTAAAATGGAATGTCCCTTTAAGAAATGTATCAGCTTTAATTAAAGGAAAAACATAAAGGAAAATACTCCTGAAAGTACTTAGTTTACACAGATGCTATGCACGAAAGGTCTTAGTGCTGACAAAATATCTGAATCAATGCTAAAGTCTGGAATCTACCTGTTGATCCTGAGTAGGATAAAATTGGTTATGTCACCTCCTCCATCAAAATTACATTTTACAGATAAAATGGGATAATAATAATAAATAATGATGTTGATAGCTAATGCTTATTATAAAGCAGGCCCATTTTAATTATTTAAATGTAATAATTTATTTAATTCTCACAACTCTGTAAATGCTATTATTATCCCCATTCTACAGATAAAGTAAATAAGGCACGTGGTTGAGATTAAATAACTTGTCCAAGGTCACAGAGCAAGGGGTGAACCCGCAGATGGTGTGGATCTAGAGCCTGGACACTAACCACCATGTTCTGTAAAGCACAACAATTAATAACAAACATTTCTACCAGCAAGAACCACCTAAAAAATATTATAACTTCAACCAAACTCTAGTTTAGAGGGATTAGTCAAAGAAAGAATTACCAGATAACTATGCAGAAAAATTCCTTGAAGACAATTCTATTGCTGCCTCACAGGATGGAATGAGTAATGCATGTAAAGCCCTATATAATAGCTCCTGAACATAGAAACTGCTCAATAATATCACTTATTAATTTTTAGACTCAGCCTCATCACATATTATAGTATGATCTTGGGCAGGGTCAGATAATTCTCTATGAGTTTCGATTTCCTCATCTATTAATTCTACAGTTTCATTTAAAACATTTTTAGGAGTTTCTGTTGTGCCTCAGTGGGTTAAGGATCCAGAGTTGCCGTAAGCTGTGGTGTAGGTTGCAGACGCGGCTCGGATCCTGTGTTGCTGTGGCTGTGGTGTAAGCCAGCAGCTACAGCTCTGATTAGACCTGTAGCCTGGGAACCTCCACATGCCGTGAGTGTGGCCCTAGAAAAGCCAAAAAAAAAATATATATATATTTTTTAATGCTGTTAAAAAAAAATAAAGAAATTTTATTGTGCTAGAAAAGCCATAGTTTCCACGACCTGCTTTATAAAAGATAAATGGAAGTGGAGGAGACAGGATCATTTGGGGTTCTGGGCTGTTTTCTCCATTAAGGTAAGACAGGCTCCATATTTGTTTGTTTCACATACTGGGAGTTCTGAGAAGGATTATAAGGTTTTATTTGAAAATGAGGACGTTTGTTACTAAAACAACAACAAAAACCAGAAGACACACTCCTTGTCTGCCACGGCTCTAGCATACTTGTAGGAAGCTCGCTAAATTCTTCTTGGTAATTTGTCTTACATTGCTACTTGTATTTTTGCTACACGGTTTATGTATAGTTAGTGCTATAGATGGAAGGCTGTGTCTCCCTTAAGAACATATGTTAAAGCCCTAATTTCCAGTGTGATGGTATTTGGGGGTGGGGCCTTTGGGAAGTGATAGGTCAAGAGGGCAGAGCCCTTCCGAATGAGATTAGCGCCCTTTTAAGAAGAGACTGCAGAGAGATGATTTCTCTCTTGGCCATGGAGATGGCAAGACACCCCTCCTACAAACCAGTAAGAAGAGAGATCTCACCAGGAACCAGTTCTGCCACTGCCTTAACTTCAGAACTGTGAGAAATAAATGTTTATCATTTCTCTTTCTTTTTATGGCCACACCTTCTGCATATGGAAGTTCCCAGGCTTGGAGTGGAATCAGACCTGCAGCTGCCGGCCACAGCCACAGCCACAGCAATGCCAGATCCGAGCTGCATCTTGAGACCTACTGCACAGCTCATGGCAACGCTGGATCTTTAACCCACTGAGGGAGGCCAGGGATCGAACCTGTATCTTCACGGATGCTATGTCAGATTCTTAACCCACAGAGCCGCTACAGGAACTCCAGAAACACTTATTGTTTAAGCCACCCAGTCTACGGTACTTTGTTACAGCAGCCCAGCCTGACTGAGACAGTAAGCCAGAAGCAACATTGTCCTTAAAGTCCCTGCTGATACACTTGTAATGTCAGCACGTCCTGAGTGGCCCATTTCTTCCAATGCTGCCAGTTTCTTCTCCCAGCAAAGTAGTTTCAACTTTGCTTTTGGGAGATCCATAGGAGGCAGAGTTGAGCTCTAGGTCACGTCCAAGTCAGGGAGTACGTGCTTAGCCACTGGATTTTCTACACAGAAGGAAGCATTCATTACTCTCTCTCTCTCTCTGTATTCTATACAGGGCTTTGAAACTTTCCACCAAAACGTATTCCCAGATGGCCACCTCCATCTCATTAGCCTCATTTCAGATGGACAGTTTCATAAACAAATATCGTTTAGATTATTTGCCTTTAAAGATGAGTGATGGCTCCCTTCTCCCCGACTTATTTTTCTTCTTTCTGCTGGCAGCTATTTTTCACTTATGCACCATCTGCATTTTTTCACCCAAAGAAAACATCAGCTTTTGATGTCATGAAGCAGCTGGTTTAAGACACATCTTTACTGTTCTTTGATATTAGTGCTATTGCACTATAGAGTAGAAATGCTGCATTTTAATAGTTTATGTAGCATTTAATTAAGAAATAAAGTGTAATGGGATGTGGTTTATGAGACTCATTTACCATGCTCTAGAGAGTTTAGTTGGTATTGCGATATGTATTTTCATCTTATAGTACGTGTCTTTTTTAATGAACTTCAGCCCCAGAAGATGTTCGCCAAACTGTTTTATTTTTTCCAATCCAAACACCTAATGAAATAGCATTTCATGAAATAAGTATACCCTTGAATAAAATGCCAACTTCAGAAGTAACCGAGATTTCATTTGCTGGAAATGCCAGGCAGGCTTTGGGGTATAGTGAACTTTACATCTGGATTTCATTTGAAATTTGAGTCTGAGTCTCATTTTAACTGCATGTTGGTTTGATCTTGGTGGACTAATTTAGATTGAGTCGCAGTTATTTTTCACATAAAATGAATAGAACAGTACTCTTCCTACATAGCTGTTGTAAACATTAAATTATACACACAAATGAACTAAAAAATTGGATCACAAACCTAAATGTAACAGCTAAAACTACAAAATTCTTAGGACTATTTCAGAATTTAAAACTTTTGTTTTGCAAATAAAACCATCAAGAGAGTGAGAAGACAACCCATAGAATGGGAACAAACTTTGCAAATCAAACATCTCATAAGAAACTTGTATCCAGGATACATAGAGAACTCTCACAACTCAAGATAGCAAACATACCTCCACAAAAACTTATATATAAATGTTCACAGGCAATGTTATTTATAATAGCCAAAAGTGACATTCAACTGATGAATGGATAAATAAATGTGGTATATTCATACAAGGGAATATTATTCACCCATGAAAAGGAAGGAAGTACTGAGTCACACTGCAACATGAATGAACTTTGAAAACATTATGCTGTGTGAAACAAGTCAGTCACAAAAGATAGCATATTGTAGGATTGCATTAATATGAAATGTCAGGAAAAACCAACTTATAGAGAAAAAGTAGAATAGTGGTTGCCATCGGCTTGCGGGAGAGGGAAGTGTGGAAAGGAATGGTGAGTGTGGCTGCCTAGGGACGTGGAATCTTTATGTGGGGACCAAAATGTTCTAAAATTAGATTGGAATTATGGTTGCACATCCTGTGAACATACTAAACCCACTGAACTGTATGTTTTAAACAGATTAACTTTATAGTATGTAAATTATATCTCAATAAAGCTATTAAAAACAATTAAATTAGTAGCAATTTTTAAGGGCCTTAGCTGACTGTAAAGCACATAACAGATATGCAGTCAATTTTAGCTCCTTTCCCTTGGGCTATCATAAACCATGTTGGCTTTGTTAATCTAGTCCAGTTTTGTTCTATTTCATTAACTTCTGTTCTTGTTATTATTTCCTTTTTTTTTTACTTTCTTTAGATCTAATTTGCAGTTTTTCCCAACTTTTTCAGATGAACCTTGAGCTCATTAATCTTTAGCTCTACTTCTTTTCAAATATATACACTTAAGAACAGATATTTTTCTTTAAGCATTGCTTTAAGCTATAGTCCAAGGTACATTTCTAACTTACTGTTTGACATCTTAAAAATTTAGAAATATATGTATTCATTTCAGAACATAAAAGGGTTTTCTAGTTGTATTTTGTTATTGATTCCTAGCTTGATTATTATGTGGTCAGAAAATATAATGTAAGTTTTCCACTTTTTGAAGTTTGTTGCAACTTGTTTATGACCCATTAGGTCTATTCATAGCCGCCATGTGCAATATTCTAGATATGTCCATTAACTTTAAGTTTATCATGTTGTTCAAATCTTCTACAGCTTTAATTTTTTTTTTTTTTTTTTTGGTTTTTTAGGGCTGCACTTGTGGCATATGGAGGTTCCCAGGCTAGGGGTCGAATTGGAGCTGCAGCTGCCGGCTACACCCCAGCCACAGCAACGTGGGATCCAAGCCATGTCTGTGACGTACATCACAGCTTATGGCAATGCTGGATCATTGACCCACTGAGTGAAGCCAGGGATCAAATCCATGTCCTCACGGATACTAGTCGGGTTCGTTTCTGCTGCATCACAGCGGGAACTCATTTAATGTCTTCTTTATAACTGGTACTGACAGCAATATGTTACATCTCTCACTGTAACTGTTAACTTGTCAGTTTCTCCTTAAAGTTCTCTCAGTGATTGCTGTATATGTTTTGAGCCCATGTTATTTCATTCATACAAAGTTAGAATTGCTATATTATCCTGGTGAATTTAAGCTTCTATTATTATGAAGTACCTCTAATCTCTTCTCTTAGCATAATTAAAATGATTCCTGTTGTATTCTAAGCAAAGAGATCACAATTTATGATTTCCTTACTGTTGAATGTTTAGGTTGTTTTCAGTTTTTCACCATTAAACACAATGCTGCCAAAGCACCTTTATGTACAGTCTTCTGATGACTATGGTGTGTCCTGATATTAAGTCCACAAGGGCAGCGTTATTGATATAAAGGTATAAATACTGTTATGGTCTTTGATTTGGGATTGGCATAATACAAGCACAATGTATCAGTGCAACTGGTACATATTCTTGACCTTAAGAGCGCGGTGAGTTGACTCAAGGATGCAGCATCTGCAGCCTGCCCTTCCTGTATTCACTCTGTAGGAAGTTCAGGTCATGATTTTGTATATGACCTTTCATTTCAGTCGATTTCTGCTCTTAAATCTCAGAGGTGCGTAATAACAACTTCCAAGGCAGAAGGTCACACGACAAGGAATTAACAGCAAAGACTGGTTAAAATGTTATTATGACAATAGTATACCAGTGCCCTTTTCAGCTGGTGACATTTGTCAGTGTAATTTAACCTTATAAAAGACATCTTTTAAATTTAAAAAGGCATTTTGCAAGCAAAATAATATTTTATTGAAAATTCGGAAGTTACAGTACTTTAAGACATCTTTTCATATTATAAAGAAAAATAAGTTAAAAGTAAAAGATCTGACTCAGGTGCACTGATATTTAGTTTTCACTCAAACAACATTTTGAAAAACAAAAATCCACAGCTTAATTATATTCATGGTACAAACATGTATTTCCCTATTTGTTATCAAGAAAACTCCAGCGGAATAATTTTGAGTGATCTTTCAACACATCATCTTTCTGGAACCAAGTAAATGGTAAATCGGTATCAGTACTTAATTCACATAGATTACTGGAGTGTGTGTTTATGTGTGTGCCTAAGAATTAGGTAACTTAGGCATAAAATTTAAAGAATGAGAGTGACTTGTCATTTCATTTTATCGCAGGGCAATAAACAGCTTTTCTTTCTCTTTCTTTTTCTTTCTTCCTTTCTTTCTTTTCTCTTTCTTTCTTTTTATTTCTCTCTCTTTTTTTTTTTTTTTGTCTTTTTAGGGTTGCACCCACTGCATATGGAGGTTCCCAGGTCAGGGGTCAAATTGGAGCTGTAGCTGTTGGCCTACACCCAAGCTGCATCTGCAACTTAAACCATCGCCTGTGGTAACACCAGATCATTAACTCACTGAGCAAGGCCAGGGATCAAACCCACATCCTCATGGATCCTAGTCGGGTTCGTTACCGCTGAGCCACAGTAGGAACTCCTAAACAGGATTTCTAAAGCACATTTTCTTATCTCCTAGGTCAAAACCACTTTCAGAAAGCTGTTTAATTTCCTGGGCACTAGTGGAATAAATAAGATTAATTACGGTTAATCATACTGCCAAAGGGTTAACTATTACAGCCAGCCATTTAATGTTAGGAAATATCTTGCTAAAAGGATCAAAATCTCTCAAATTTTCTTATGAAGGGGAAGTTAGTTGAGTCCAAAAGATCAAAACACTCATTTTTTAAAAAAAAACTCATTTTCTAGTATCAATGATCTGTAGTTTTACCAAATTATTTTCTCAACAGAAAATATTCTTTGAACCACTGGTATCATTTAAATAAATTATTATTTCCATTAGCTCTATTATGTATCTTCTCCCTTTTAAATAAAGAAAGAGGTGGGGGAGTTCCCGTCATGGCGCAGCAGAAACGAGTCCGACTAGGAACTATGAGGCTGCGGGTTCGATCCCTGGCCTTGCTCAGCGGGTTAAGGATCCGGCGTTGCTGTGAGCTGTGGTGTGGGTTGCAGACGTGGCTCGGATCCCGCGTTGCTGGGGCTGTGGCGAAGGCCAGCAGCTGTAGCTCCGATTAGACCCCTAGCTTGGGAACCTCCACATGCCGCGGGTGCGGCCCTAAAAAATGGCAAAAAGGCAAAAAAAAAAGGGTACTACTCAGATGCTATACTGCCATCTTTGGCATGTCAGTCCCAGAAGATTCGCCCAGGTGTGCTAGAATAACCCGTGCTCTGCCACGGGTGGGCAGGACACTCCTGCAGAACTTCCATGAATACCCCAATTGACATCTGTACAGTACTTTGCAGTCAGAGAGCTATTGTGTAACTATTGCGAAAACACTGAATGAAATTAGGACACGTTAGGACATTTACAACATGCACAGTGCATAAAACGCTAATAAAAATGTTAACCTACACAAGAGGCAGAAATTGTTTTAATAAGGGAGAATCCAGAGAGGGCAGAATCAGAACGTAATGTGGCATTTGCTAACACGGTACTTTTTTCATTTTGTAACACCACACAAACTGGGTCTTTAACTAAAACAAAACTAGCTCTTATTTAATTTCAATTATGGAGAAATCTGGCCAGGTGGGGAAATGAAGGCTCTCTGATTAAAAAACTAAAAATATCGAAGAGCCAGTGTTTTGACAAGTTGACCCTGAAGCTGGAGAAATCCTTCTGGCTGTCAGGGAACAGGGATGCTGACAGCCCAGTGGTCATCAGAGGAATCAAAGCGTCCCCTCCCCGCCCCCACACCTATAGGGGAAGACTCTCAAGCACCTCAACACCTTTCAGAGAACAGGGAACTTGACTGTGGTGGCAGATGAAATGCTGGTCATGGACCAAATATAACGGATACAGTATTTGCCAGGTACAATCATCGTCACTTTCCCAGGCCCCCATATAAAATCCACAGCTGGTTTAATTGAAATATCTTCTCTGAGAATCTTTAGGAAATGTTATGACACACATTAAAACTAAATTTTCAGGGAAATATACTGCCTAATTTTTTTGCAAAGAAAATACATCATCAAAAATCCTAAATAAATAAGGGTGCATTTATATATCTACATAGTGTTTCTTTTTCTTGTTTTGTTTCTTAGGGCTGCATCTGAGGTACATGGAAGTTCCCAGGCTAGGGGCTGAATTGGAACTATAGCTGTCGGCCACAGCCACAGCCACAGCCATGCAGGATCCGAGCCACATCTGCAACCTACACCGTAGGTCACGCCAACACTAGATCCTTAACCCACTAAGGCCAGGGTTCGAACCCACATCCTCATGGATCCTAGTCAGGTTCATTAACTGCTGAGCCATGAAGGGAACTCCTACATAGTATTTCTTGTTAAGCATTAAACTACTCTTTCCCTTCTTAGCTGCTCTTCCTTTCTGGCTTTCAACTTTTCTCTTGTATATTTAAAGTACTGATAATTTAGTGAATTGAATACTGGATGTCGATTCAGCACTCACTGAATAAGGAAGCCTGGTTGATAATAGACTCAACATTTGGGTACTGCATTTAGAATTTATGTATTGCTATGATCAGCCATTTGAAACTTCAACGAATTTGAAAATTTCCATATAGAAAATAAACAAAGGCAAAAGTTTAAAAATAAAATTTCACACAGACTAGAAATATTATCTGAAAGACAACTGACAAAAACCTAGTAGTGCTTTCTATTAAATAATGTTTTTCAGGCCACTTTCTATCAAGTTATACAGTAAAAAACAAACAAAAAAACCTACCTAATTTACTTAGATTCAAGATTACATTAGTTCCAACGATAATTCTTATAACTTCTTCCACGTTCTCCTCATATGACTAAAGGCTCAACATAACAGATCTGACATAAGAGTGTCACAATTATTGGTGATACCTAATGCGTATGCTTTAAAAAAAAAGTTTTGATTCTTATGAATTTGTACCAAAATAAAGCTTCTGATATATTTTTAGGATTGTATTTGATGACTTGCTAATGATATAAGCAAAAAAGTACTTAGATAACATTTACATATAAAAATATAGCCTATACACACTACAGTGATCTTGGTGATATCTTCTAATATTACAGATCAGTTATCACCAACCTGACTAAAAAGTTCAATGAGTTTTAAAGTATGAATTAAAAAAAAAATCAGGATTCTTAGTTTTGAACTTAACCATTTTCATCTTCCATGCCCACTGAGATTCTGTGTTTTGGTTAATAACTGGCCTTGAAGAATACAGAGGAATAGATGATCTTCCCCTGGAAGGAGCCTGGAGTGTCTCTATTTAGCAGAAAGTTCATTACTGTCTCCATTTTTCGTAGACCTGAATCTCTTTCTTTTATTTTGCCCCTTCAGACCAAGAGAAGCACAGGTTAAAGAAAGCCACAAGGCCGGAAAGAGTGTACAAATCCTGTATTTGTCAGATCTCTCTCTCTCTCTCTTTTCTTTTTTTCTTTTTTTTTTGGCCAGTGGGGAAGATGGTGCCTACAAACTTAGGAAGAAACACTAAGGAGAGCTTGAGCCACACACAGGAGAGCTGGGCACCTGCCACCAGCCAGCGGTTATGCCAGCAAGGCTCAAAAAAGCAGTGCTTCTTTCCCACCTTGAGCTTTTTAGAGTTCCCTGACTTTCTGCTCAGGTCATACATACTCGTCAAAGATCATGACTTTCAAAGTATTTAAAATATAATTAAATAGACTCAACTCTAAAGTTAACCTGAACATAGTTTATTCTTTTTCTAGGATGTGATGTGAAAGATAAAAAAAATCCTGGACGGGGAGTCAAAAGATCAGGTTTTCTTGATCTCAAGGCTGAGTTACTTAACCACCATGGGTATCGATTTCCTCAGGCCAAAAAAAAAAGGGGTGGTGGTGGTGGTGGGTGGGATTTGTATTGGATAACTTTTAAAGTCTCTTTCAAATTTGTCAGACTAAGTCAGAATCTTGCGCAGTGCCTCCTGGTTTTCATTATGAAGATCAGCTACCATGACAGAATAGTATCAAAATAATGCTGATTGGGGGATTTTCTAATGTTTACATTATGGCTAATGAGAGTTTTCTCAACTCCCAAGGTTTATTTGGCTTTCCCATAAAAATATAATTGAGATAATTTCACATTATACAAAGTACACTTTGACACTCACTGGCACGGTCAGATTTTAGTTACCTATACCCTTCCTTAATCTTCTTACTGGTGAAACCCTGTTTTCCCCTCAACTGGGTCGCAAAAGAGTAGCATGAGGGTAAAAGTGAGAATCTTGGTTAAAGTATTTCTGACTGAATGAAGAATAATAGAAGTATTTTTATTCTTTAAATTTTTAACATTTTATTTTCATTTTTCAAAAGCAATTTTTTTTCCAAATTGCTAATACTTAAAAACCAAGAATCTGTCAGTTTATCAGAACTGGAAAAGAATTATAACTTACTGCCAAAATAAATAGAAAACAGTTTGGTTCTCTTTTGAAGTAAATAGAAACGTATTCTACTAGCTATTTTAATCAATTCCAGACTTGAGACAAAATGTAGAAGACTCCTAATTCTGCTTTTGCTATTTCAAACCAGATATAAAGCACGACGTTGAATTCAAACTTAAAGAGGGACTCTGTGGAGTGCCAGTGATAACTCTGGGAGTAGGATAAATAATTTCTTCAACAGTGACATATGTACCTAACAAGAAACCCACAACCCCAGTGAATGCGATAGAAACATTTTTCAGGATCATCCATATGTTGTAGTGTTCCTTAGAAAATGTAAGAATTTCAACCAGGGGCGGTAGGATCAGGGCCAACGTGCTGCTGCTCACGGCTCCAACAAAGGAAATCACAATGTCTAAACGAGGAATCAGAATCGCTCCAGCACCTATAAAATAAACATACCATTTTTTTCTCATGTAAATATTTTATACTTATGCGAACACTACCTGGAGATGTTTTTATAATACATTAAAATTAATTAATACAAGTAGGCACTGCTAAACTACTGCTTGTGGAAGAATCTGTCGTGTTTTGTTCTTAGCTAAAAAAGAAAACAAAGAAGAAACCAAAACGGCAGGTGACGTTTCTCGGACTCTGCCTACCAACAGAGTTTCTGACGTAAAGAACTTTTAATTTTTTGCTATAAAGTTCTGGGTGAAAAAGCATTTTCATTACTCTGCCACACAGCTCATTCCATAATGCACAAAACCTGGGGTGGTGTGATATAAACAAATCATTAAATAAATGCAGGAGAAGAGAGCTATTCCTTATGCTAGGATTCCAATTACCCAAAATAAAAGAAACAATGCAAACACAAAGTCATTACTAAGCAAATGCCAGAGTAATAATTGTTGCAGGAAAAAGTCACTGAAGGATGCTAAAATCAATGGGCAAAAACTACAAGAACAGGATGTTTGTATAGCTTCAAAATACCTCCCTACAAAATATGTATTAATTATAAAGGGAAAAAGAGCACCTTTACAGTGGAGACATCTGACAGACACCACCTTAGCCAAGTGATAAAAGTTAAAATCATCAGTGATAAGATACTGACTGATATCATGAGTTGATGCAATGAGAAGTGCACAGCACCACCTGTGGAAGTCTTCTTAAAAATGCTTAACTTCTATCTAATCGTAAGAAAGCATCACCCAAATCCAAACTGAAGGAAATTCTCCAACATTACTGACATTTCAAAGACATCAAGGTAAAAGAAAGATAGGAACTGTCAAGACTGGAGTAGACCAAGTAGACGTGACAACTACGTTCAGGTTGGATTGGTTCCTGATCAGAAAAAGGGTATTAGTGGGAAAACTGGCAAAATCAGAATAAGGTCTATAGAGTAGTCAGTAGTATTGTATGTCGTATATTGTGGTTTAGAAGCTGTTAACATTAGTGGAAAATGAATAAAGGTTTATGGTTAATTCTACTTTCTGTTTTGTTTTTTTTTTTTGGCTGTGCCTGTGACACGTGGAAGTTCCTGGGCCAGAGATCGAATCACACCCAGCAGCGACCCAGGTTGCTATAGTGACACCAGATACCTAACTTGCTGTGTCACAAAGGGATTCTCTAATTCTACTTTCTTTGACAACTTTTCTAAGTTATTTCAAAATAAAAAGTTAAAAAAAGAATGCATAATTATGTCAACAGGATTTTACTCCAAGCTATTGACAAGTTTTCATCTGGCACTTTCTTGATCTTATCTGTATCTTACCAAAAGGTATCAACAGAAGGTTTGCAAAAATAAGACTCACATTCTTTCTCCAAATTGTCCCTGAATGGTTCACTGAATGATCCTTGAGGGTTGAAGCTGCCAGCAAATAACAACCAAGTTTGCTCACGAGCAAACTGTGATAACTACAAGACCACTGCCAGCAATGGCGACCACATCACCATCCTGGCTGGGAGGACTCTAATTATCTATGTGTTGGCTTGCCCTTACCTGTCTTCAAAATCTACCAGTTTTCTCTCTAATCTTGGATACCCCTCTCTTTTATGTCTAAGTTTACCTCCTTTTGCTTCTCTCAGCTCTAGCCTCTTTGTCTCTTACTGAACTTTCTGTGGTATATATATAATTTCATTCATGCTCTCTGTAATTAAGTCTTGAGTCTGAAGTCTACTGGCTTCTCTACTTTGTAATTTTTAGTTCATGTTTTTCTTCCCCTCCTTGATTTTCTTCGTGGCTCTCAATGTTTTTTGGGAGGATGTGGGATTAATTAGGAACCACCACATTTCTTAGGACCACACATTATTATTTAGCACTTTTTAAATTTAATATTACCATGAAAGCTAAAACTTTAAAAATTATTTTGAAATTATAAAACCTACAAAACTGAAGTATAATAAAACTTCTTAAATAACCTAACTGACATTGAAGAAGTTGCAAGTCTAAACTGGAAACACTTTCAAAGTGGAGTCTGTTCAATGGAGCATGCTACATCCTTTTAACATTTCTTCCAAGGGACCCATAAAGAAATTATAACTCTCAAATACATTTAGAACCTTTCAAAATTCATAGACTATATCCATTTTGTGAAGACGTGACTCACCTAACTATAGTAGGTGGCAATATTTACTTATTTATTTATCACTGCACCTATGGCATATGGAAGTTCCTGGGCCAGAGACTGAATCTGAGCTGCAGGTGCAGCAAAGACAGATCCTTTAACCCACTCTGCGGCGCTGGGGATCAAACCTGCACCTCTGCAGCCACCCAAGCCATTGAAGTTGGATTCTTTTTTCTTTTTCTTTTTGCTTTTTAGGGCCGCACTCACTGTAAATGGAGGTTCCCAGGCTAGGGGTCAAATCGGAGCTACAGCTGCTGGCCACAGCCACAGCCACAGCAACGCAGGATCCGAGCCCTGTCTACGACTGACACCATAGCTCATGGCAATGCCAGATCCTTAACCCACTGAGTGAGGCCAGGGATCAAACCCGCAACCTCAGGGTTCCTAGTTAGATTCTTTTCCGCTGTGCCATGACGGGAACTCCAGAAGTTAGATTCTTAACACACTGTGCCATGTTGAGAACTCCTAGTAGCTGGCAATATTTAAAAGTACAACCAGAAAATCATAACTATAGCCTTCCCACCTGAATAGCCTTTCATTTTGGAATCCAGTTTTCCTCATAAGTGTTTTTCAATAATCAAAGGTGTTAGTAATAAATCAAGTGAAATGCTGGAAAACCATGTTGAGGAACACCATAGTATTTTAGAACTTATTCATTCAGACTAAAATTCTATTTATCAAACACTTTTAAATCATGAAATTTAACAACTGGATAAAGTCATTCTTTAAATATTATATAATCAATAGATATTTGCTAATAAAGATGCCTTGAAATGTTATCTGATGATGTTATTAGACAGGAAGAAAAGTATATACATTTTAGGCAAATCCAACACAGAACTCAGAATCACAAAAACAGTTATGTGAAAGAATAGCTTGGGATAAGGATGGTTTAATCATTACAAATATTCACTACAGGATTACTATAAATAGGTTGCCCCATGTCATTTACAGACAGTTATTATGAAAAGACCTATTAAGGACTAATTAAGTTTATTCAGTGTTGGAGTTTCCATCATGGCTCAGTGGAAACAAATCTGGCTAGCATCCATGAGGACTCAGGTTCGATCCCTGGCCTTGCTCAGTGGGTTAAGGATCCAGTATTGCCAGGAGCTGTGTAGGTTGCAGATGCAGCTCAGATCTGGCGTTGCTGTGGCTGTGGCGTATGCTGGTTCCAATTTGACCCCTAGCCTGGGAACCTCTATGCTGCAAGTGCGGCCCTAAAAAGCCAAAAAAAAAAAAAAAAAGGTTTACTCAGTGTTTCCCAAAACTATATTATAGAGAAAAAGAATATATCCTTAAGGCATAAAGTTTCCTCTAACATGAAAAAAAAAAGCCTATGTAAGTCCATTTTTTACATTTAAATGGTGAAAGCAGACATATCAGAGAAAAAAATGATTGATATTATAACATCAACAAAACTGGAAGAAACACTCTAGCATGTAGATTTTAATTATACAAATAGTGAACGGTCTTCTCCATGTACCTACTAACTCTAAGATAAAATATTCAGATACAGAGTAATACTTTTTCTCACCTGCAGTGCCACTTAACTTAAATGAAGAATTTTAGTGTGTCTTCTTAGTATTCTACAAACTACCAAAGATTTACGCTTTCTGTAGTCACAGTTTACTAAAAGGGAAAAGCATACTCTCAAGTTCAAGAATTTTTCGAAGTAGAAATAGCAGAAGGATCAATGAAGCGGATAATAACAGAAATAAGTAATATTTAACATATTTTACAGATTCAACTGAAACATGGAATCAAAATATTGGCCTCAAATCAACATTTTAACAGCTTTTCTACAGGTGTGCCTTTAAAACAAAAGGCATTTACGGTAGTCCACTGGGGCCTCTGGCCAGTTTCCATCCACCCTTCTCTGTCACCTGTGTGAAGCCTCTCTGCAGGTGAGTGCCTACAGGGAACACGCAGGAAGAGACTGACTCATCCTTTCTCGAGCTTTGGAATTCCACCGAGAGCAGGCTATGAAATGACGACCCAAATGCTACCTGGGGACTTGGACATAATCAACATAATCCAAGCTGGTAAATCTACTACTTTGAAAACCTATCCTCTACAGGTGGATGGAGTACTTGGAACACTGGAAGATACTCAGTTTCCACGCAAAGCCAGCTGCTAGTGCTGCGCCTCTCGCTCTGTGGACACCTCAAGGTCCCGTCGGCTCTCCACACGCTCGTCAGTAGACAGCTTGCCCCGGAGTCTGTTCAAGTGCTTTGGAGAACAGATACTAAATAGTCCTGCCATGAATATCAGTCGACTTTTGCTTTAGTTTGGAAGGATGTGCCAAAGACTTAAATGAAGTTGTGTCCAATGATGTGTCTAAATGAAGTAGGAGGGAATATGGCATGGTTTGTGTTCTCTTTGTCCAAAGCATGCTGTAAATATAGCCCTCACATATGGGTGAGTAGGTTTAACCATCTTCAACTTAAAGAAAGAAGTGGCAAAGAAAAAGCTGCCGTTCTCTATGCTGTGAACTCAGCTCTTGAGGAAAAACCCTGGCTTCTGGGAATTAAGTCATGGTAGCAGATACACTGTATGGTCTGCAGGTCAGCACACAGGTAGCTCAACATAACAATAGCAGCCAATGTGCGGAAATGGATGAAGTTACTAAAATTCAGTAATTTTAAGAAGAGATACTTTCAGAACAGAATTGTCTTACATCTATCCATGAAAGGACTTTGAAATAAGCCTTTTTATTTAGTTACAACTGTCGAAATGCCAATCAAATCAATGTGTAAAAAATATTCCAAAATGTTTTAAAATAACCTTTTCCTCCTGAATGTTTCATTAGTCCCTTATTACATCGGGACATTGAAGTACTTCATTTAACTGATTACTTTGAAAGATAAGTTTTATCTACTTTTCCCAGCTTGCCTTTTTTCTTAGAACAAAATGTAATATACCTAATTCATTAAATCTTGGCATAAATTCCACCTCCAAGCTGTCCAACATGATTCACAGAGTTGCCCTGAATTTTGAATTCCACCATCCTCTAACCCCGAATGAGCCAAGATGACTATCAATATTGTCCACAGAATTTCTGCTTTGTCCCCCCGAACATCAGTAATTATGTCTTTGGTATCATTCTAGGTAATCCTGTTAGTTCAAAATTGTAGTCTTCTTTCTATTTGTGGTTATAATAAAAGTGGTGACAATAATGAAAATACTAACTTCTAGCTACTTTGTTCATAATTTAGAATGTCTTCCCTTCATTCCATAGTTGAGGAAAAAGGGGCTGAAGGATGGTATGTAACTTTTTAGAGACACCAGCAAGGGTGTTCCCATCATGGCTCAGTAGAAACAAACCCAACTAGTATCCATGAGGACACAGGTTCCATCCCTGGCCTCACACAGAGGGCTTAGTGGGTTAAGGATCTGGCGTTGCCGAGAGCTGCGGTGCAGGTCACAGATGCTGCTCGGATCCCATGTTACTGTGGCTGTGGTGTAGGCCAGAAGCTGCAGCTTCGATTCAACCCCTAGCCTGGGAACTTTCATATGCCATGGGTGTGGCCCTAAAAAGACAAAAAAAGAAGAAGAAGGAAAAAAAAAGACATCAGCAAGTAAGTGGTGGGCCTGAGTTTGAACCATCAGGTCAGTGTGACTCTGAAACTATATTCTTTCCACTTCACCAAACTCAAGCTCCCTCTCTGCAAGTCTCTATTACTAATTACACCTGGTGGAGGCATTTTATAATGTGAAACTTTACTAACAGGTTATATGCACCACCTCAAATAAGTAAAATAAGCCACTGAAACTCTCAAAGATCAAAACAAAACAAAACCCATTTCAGTAGGTAGCCATCGAGATTTAAACCGTTAAGTATACACAAGTTAGAAGATATAAGAAACCTGAGGAAAATTAGAAAACCAAAGTACAGTGTGTATCAACAATATAAGGTATCTCATCCACCTGATTTAAGTATATTTATATGTCAATCATGAGTGACATCATTTCCAAGGTAATAATTTGATTAGTTGTTTTAAGTGTGATAGGATCCGGTTTGTGTTTTTCTTCTATAGCAGTAGAATAACTGAATTTTAAACCAAAACGTATCCCAGCTAGGTGAACAAAATTGTTTTAAAAACACAAAAAAAATATACTTTAAGTAGCTTTATTTAAAGAAATTCAACAATAAAAAATCATCATGATACAAATATGTAGTGATACTTACAGGTCATGGTTACCAAGAAGGACCTTACTGCAAATTCACAGATTTGCTTCCATTTAGCTTGAAATTTGGACGTGATCACAGGAATAATAATCTCTGCCGGAACATAGAACTGAATTGAATATGTCACAAAGATGCCAAAGGAATACAGAATTTTCACTGATTGATATAACCTGTTAAAAAATTCAAAATTTAGTCATTCTTTTATTTCCAGCTTTATTGAGGTAAAAGTTATATTTAAAGTGTACAAACTGATGATTTGATCTATGTATACGATGTGAAAGGATTCCCACAACAGTTAAATAACACATCTATCACCTCATATACTTGCCTTTTTTTGTTGTTTTGGTGAGAACACTTTGATTCTACTCTCTTAGCAGATTTAAATTATACAATACAGTGTTATCAACCATAGTCATCAGTTTATAGAGTCTCAGATCTTCTTCATTTTGTAACAGAAATTTTGTACCCCTTCACCAAACTCTCCTCTCTCCCCCCATCCACCAGCCCCCGGCAATTGTCAATCTATTCTCTGTTTGAGTTTGACTTTTTTCCCCCCAGATCCTGCATATAAATGATACTATGCAGTGTTTGTCTTTCTCTCTCTGGCTTATTTCACTTAGCATAACGTTTGTCAGGTTCATGTATGTTGTTGCCTTAATGTGAATCTAGCCTTCTTTTTAATGTTAAGACAAGAAATCCAATACAAACTCAGGCCAGTATCTTATTAAATGCTTGTTTATTTTTTTTTAAATCCAGCTGATATATATTCAAACTGTAGATGCTAGATGGACAATGCATTTTTTGGCCACGCCCTTAGCATGCACAAGTTCTGGGACCAGGGATCGAACTCATGCCACAGCTACAATCTGAGCCACAGCAATGACAATACCAGATCTCTTACTCGCTGTGCCACCACGGGAACTCCCAGATGGACAGTACATTTTGACAAGTCTGGAAAGCTTGAACATGGCATGCAAAGGCTGGGAAATATTGTTGGAAAAACTTCATTTTAGACTAAGCCAGTGTTCTGAAGGTTAGGTTGAGCCCCATGAGGAACTAAAGTCTTCTCAACTTTCTTTTAAAAAATTGAGCATATCGTATGGCTTTGATGTCTCAATGATCTATATATAGAAGGAAATCTTCACATTGACATCTGAGTTACAGTCCTCCTTGCTGGAAAATGTTGGTAGCTATGCCTTTAGTTGCAGAAATGTTATTCTTAAATCCAAAAGGAGGGCTGCTAAGTGTTTCAACATAGAAAGTTCTTTACATCATATATGATTTCCTTGTTATGTTAAAGTTATATTAATAAGGGAAGTAAGGTTGTTGCATGGGGTGGCTGTTGTTTGGTCCCCGTAAACTTCCCTTTTGGATGCCTGGAGCAGCACAGTCATTTTCAGTTTAATAGGTTTCTACCTTATAAAAAGCCTCCTGTCAAACCTTAACATGCATGTCTTGATAAAGATTTTGGTAAACATCCTTTTGTCTGGAAAGAGAAAACCTATTAAATGTTGGTTAATGACACAGAGAAAAAAAATGCAGATTCAGAGGAACAATATAGAACCTACTCCCTGGGGTTATAGATAATAAAATTATGTGCTGTATGTTTTGAAATTTTGACTATTTTCCCATTATAAAAGAAAAATTCAAACATCCTTGTATTCTTTAAGAAATAAACTGGGGAGGTGGCGACGGCTCGGATATGCGGCAGCATTAGGGGTGGCAATGAACATGATGGACACATATGTCCTTTTCAGCAGAAATGCCAATGATGCCACAATCCGCCCACTGCAGAAAAGCTCTATACCCCACCTCAGGGCCCTTCGCTCAGGGAAGAGTGATTCTTCTTTTTTTCTTTTTATGACCATACCTGAGGCATACAGAAGTTCCCAGGCCCGGGGTGGAATCGGAGCTGCAGCTGCCGGCCCACATCTTAGCCACAGTCCCAGCAATGCCAGATCTGAGCCGCATCTGTGACCTACACCGCAGATCCTTAATCCACTGAGTGAAGCCAGGAATCCAATCGCATCCTCCCAGACACTTTGTCCAGTTCTTAATCCACTGAGCCAAAAAGGGAACTCCTCAAAATCATTTCTTTATTTTTGGTAAAGAAAGCCCTCAACATTAATTAGGATTTAAGCTTACTTCTGAAGACTTAAAATAGTCAAGACTATAAACGGTTTCCTAAACTGTTGCCAAGCAGGAAGGAATTCAGTAAGTCTCTTCCTTTAATGTACTCAGGATAGGAGTAAAAGAAGAAGGAAAAAAGCTGAGTAGAAATAGATTTGGAAATACCACAAACAGCATAATTAAGGGAAGGAGGAATTCCTTAGGGCTAGTAACAAATTTTAAAATGACCTTAATATACTTCTCAGCGTGAAGGTTAAAGTTTAAATGTAAAAAGCCAAACTACTGAAATGTACAAAATAACCAAAAGACTCCTGCTTCATATATTCTGCTATGTAATTGTGGAGAATTAAATGAATATTTTTATCAGTTTGCTATTAGAACATTTCTTCCTTCTAATTAGCTTTTAACTTACATGTTTTAAAAACTATAGTTACCAATATACTTAAAAATATATCACTATGCATATAAGCATAATTACTTTTCTACTGATGTTAAACAAATTCTATAGGTTAAGAATCTAGTTATTGCTAATACCATTCAGTAATATTAATTACATGTAATTACTATCATTCAGTGTTACAGAGTAAAAATGGGAAATAAAATGGTTTGGGTAATACAGTGTAGAGTAATATTGTGTTTAAGAAAAGCAATGGAGTCTTTTAAAATCAACTTTTTACTTCTTTTTTATTTCGAGAACCCACTAATTTCTGTTTGACATCTAGAGTTTCAAGCACTCTACACTAATTTTCTCTACTCAACTTTCCTATATATTATCAATCTTTGTTCTCATTTTGGCTTTAAGGAAGTTATCTACAGTAATTTCCATGTGTACTAAGATTTAGAAATGAAGAGCTGAAAGAAGAATCCACCCAGTAAATTACCTCTCAAAAGGATAAAAAACTTGCTTAAAATAAAACAGGAATTTGTTTTGAGGACATATACAAACATAAAACAATGTTTAAATAACATCTGGGGAGTTCCTGTCGAGGCTCAACAGAAACAAACCTGATTAATATCCATGAGGATGCAGGTTCAATCTCTGGCCTTGCTCAGTGGGTTAAGGATCCAGCGTTGCTGTGAGCTGTGGTGTTGCCCTAAACTGTGGTGTAGGTCTCAGACGTGGCTCAGATCTGACACTGCTGTGGCTGTGGTGTAGGCCAGCGACTACAGCTACAATTTGATCTCTAGCCTGGGAACCTCCACATGCCATGGGGGCGGCCCTAAAAAGCAAATAAATAAATAAGTAATAAATAACATTTGGTACATGTTAAAAGGTATTTTAAAACTCAGTGCTAAAGTTCTTGAAAGTTAGAGACTGTTTAATTCTTCTCCATATAATCACCCCATGTACTTAGCAAGGGATAGTTACTTAAAAAATGTTAATTAAATAAATATTAGTGATTACAAATGGGTACAGCTAGGTAGAAACCATATCCAATCAGTATCACAAATAAAAACATTTCAAAAATAAAATGACTCTTGATCGAAAACAAAGTCTGTTATACTGGTCATAAGAAATGTTATACATTTGAAAAGATCAAAAATATATATATATATATATTTTTTTTGTCTTTTTGCCTTTTATCTAGAGCCGCACCCGCGGCATATGGAGGTTCCTAGGCTAGGGGTCTAACAGGAGCTGTAGCTGCCGGCCTTCGCCACAGCCACAGCAACGCAGGATCCGAGCCGCGTCTGCAACCTACACCACAGCTCACGGCAACGCCGGATGCTTAACCCACTGAGCAAGGCCAGGGATTGAACCCGCAACCTCACGGTTCTTAGTCGGATTCGTTAACCACTGAGCCACGAAGGGAACTCCCAGAAATGTGTTTTTTAAATAATTATTTTGCAGTCACCATATAAAGTCAGATTATGGGGGGGGGAACAACTAAATTTTTCCAATGAAAACATCAGTTTTAAAAATAGGATACCCAAAATTGCAACGTTTCCATTCTTTTCCTGACACTGGCTAACAAATCAATACTTAACCTAAATTTACAGATATGAATACCTTAAAAATGTTTAAAGCCAACTGGGAAATAAGTGGCTACTGATTCTCTTTCTTTCAAGGCTGAATACAGAAATTTACTCTTGGAAAAAATCTAATAACTCACTTCCCTCTTGGACCCTTCATGATATTCAAGAATCTTGAGGGTTAAGCTTTGCCAAGAAGTCCAAAACCAATTATAATCCTTACCAAGAACCTCACTTCATTCTAAGATAAAAAAATAAGACAACTAGGGTTTTATCTAGTACTTATCACAAGATCAAAGGTCCTAGACAACTGAACTCCAGCAGCATGTTCACTAGAACATAAGTATTATGAGAAAGACTTTTTATCTGTTTACCTGCTGTATCTCCATTGCCTGGGAATAGTACCTAGTCCATAAAAGGCATGCAATAAATATCTGTCAGATGAGTAAATGAATTTGACAGATGCTCTTCATTTTAAATATAATAACTTGGTCATGCTCATGAAAAAAATAACAGAGACAAAGGAAAAGAAAGGTAGAGGCCTTCTGGGCCAGGATTCCTAGTTATAGGCAACTTTAATATTGGAGGAAGACGATTAAGAACTTCTGAGGGAGAGTACAGAGGGAATAGTCCAGAATATACAGTCTCCTTTCCCCAGTTTCCTTAAATTTATTTCTCTCTTTAGATACTCTGGCTCCTGCTGAGTCCATTCTTGCCTAAACATTTTCATCTTAGGTAACATACACCTCAGAGATCAACTCCCTTACTGCCTGGTAGGATCAGTTAAAATGTAGCCTAATTATCTGCTCCTACTTATCAGCTTCCTGTATGCCACAGAAATAAACTTAGGCTTCAGGGGTTGTTTGTTCTGTTTTGGGGCGGGCAGGGAATAAAGACCTGGTTCAATTATCTAGACAACTGAAAAGACCTATCTCATACCTTCGCTGCTCTTATATGCTTCTTTCCTATTTTTGATTGAATCTTCCCTAATACGTGCATCACAAAGAATGCCACGTGTGAGATAGCAGAAGTCACTTTACTGCTTCTCAGTGTTTGTCTTTATGAAAATCTAATACCCTTGGTATCTTGTACTTCTAGAATTGTGTCTGCTCTCTGGATTACTTTAGTAGAAATCTTCAAAATCAGTGCCAAACATCATTCAGCTAAGAATAAGCAGTAACAAGGAAAATGCTTTTAGGCCTAGAATACTAGTTAAACAAACATTTGCTAAGTGCCTGTGTAATGTGCTAGATTGTGGAGATGCCTTATAAACCCAGAAGATGCAGGTTTCCTGCCCTCACAGCTCTAATGTTCTAGCTCAGAACTGTCAATTTGCTTCATTATCATGTTTAAAACATACCCTTTACTTCAAAAGCTAAATGCAATGTATCCAACAATACTGCTCATAACTAGTTTCAAAAGAGGATATCTCACTAAGATTGGGGGCAATAAATAAATAACTTGGGGCCTCTCTAATCTGTATTTGCTTTATTCTTGGGCTGACTTCTAATTCAATTTTTTTCCTGTAGAAATACCTATTATGAACTCTGAGACCTGAAGTCAACACGGCATCAAATGCCCTTTCTAGCTTCTCAAAGACAGTAGCTGGGAGTTCCCTAGGCTCTTGTGACAGTGGGTGGCTTTCATAACCGGCCAAATAAGGAGTACATGACACATTCTCCACATTCCAAGACATACTGCCTGAAGTGCAGGGAGGGGAAGGAAGAAGAGGCTCATGCATAGCACTTCAAGAAAGGAATCTTAGACATAATCCCATGACTCTTCTGGTGCAAACTTCTCATTTTGGAAGAGTATATCTATAAAGGATAAGCATCTCCTCTCCAGTGTCTCCCAGTCGTGGCTACTTTAACTGTCCCAGCTGCAGACCACGACAAAATAAGGGTATAAGCCACAAAAGACATATCTCCACAATGAGAAGAGTTCCTCAACAGAACTCTAAAGGAGAGTATCTTGACTTTCCTGTTTTCCAGACTTTTCTTTCTTAGGATACTTGTACGAAGCTCTCTTGTTCTATATAAAAAGCAGGTGGCTAGCCGGGCTTTCTTGACTGGAAACTATGATCTGATCGTCACTTTTTAATCGAGGCTCGCAAACTGGTTCCGTTCTAACTGGAGAGCCACAGCGATTAGGGATAAGGGAGAGGTGGGAAGGGGATGCAAAAAAAGGGGACAGGTTAATTAGAGATACTGCAAGGACAGCGTGGCCCCCTCAGGATTGAGCTGTGAACACCGAAACATTCCCTCCGCGTCCCTGCCCACGGCTCCTGCATCAGGTTCTTTAATCCCCGGGGTCAGGAGCATCTCCACTTGACACGTGTGCACGCCCAACTCTGTCCCTTCCCCCTTAAGACTTTCTTTAAATACGTTCATGAATAAGATTAGGGAAGAATTCTGAGCTTGTTTCCCTACCTAACATTTTAGAGTGGACATTAAAAGTAACTGTCGAATTTATTTATAAAATTGTTTGTAAGAGTTAGTCTAAATATTACCCTAAGTTGAGAAAAACACCATTCTATGTTCCAAACATTGTACTGTTTTTGAAAGAGGAACTAAACTACCATAATTTTTAGCCTTGATTCTCTTATATTAAGATGTTTAAGTTTCTAGTCCACATTAAACTACTGCAAAAAAAAAAAAAAGAAACACATTTGAAGGAAACAGTTATATATTATAGTTATATATTAACTATAAAATAGTTTATGCTATAAAATAGGTTATATATTAGCCATAAAATAGGTTAATGAAATAAATGCTAAATAACCATATACCTGTTTGTAGTAATGTCTCCAGTTTGAAACCAATGTGTAACACTGAAACATGTTTCATCTTGAAATACCTTTATAAACATGTGATAGCTAAGTAAAACTATAAATTAAAGAAAGGAGTTCCCATAATGGCTCAGTGGTTAATGAACCTGACTAGTATCCATGAGGATGTGGGTTCCATCCCTGGCTTTTGTCAGTGGGTTAAAGACCCAGCATTGCAATGAGCTGTGGTGTAGGCTGCAGATGCAGCTCGGATCCTGCATTGCTGTGGCTGTGGTGTAGGCTGGCAGCTGTAGCTCCAATTCGACCTTGAGCCTGGGAACCTCCACATGCCACAGGTGCGGCCCTAAAAAGATATAAACAAACAAACAACCTGGAAATTATTCTAGGCATGTTTCCTCTATTATAAATGGTTTTCTACATACATTTGTTTTAACAGTATTTCTGACTGTAATGAAGACCCAGAATTCAAATGATTACTGAATGGCAGTCAAACTCTCATAAGTAAGCCAGTCAAAATACATAATATTTACCATTTAAGGTTTCACAGATTTCTATCCAAGCAGCTAAAGGGGCAGTGTGATATTAACTAAATTAATATTTATTCTTTGTATTTATCAAAACTAAAGAGTCACCTTTCATTTCATAAATAAGGAAGCAAGTATGCATCATAATCACTGCCAGTATCTTTTTTAAATCTCCAAAGACCAATCTCTGGAAGAAGAAAAGCCTCTATATTGCTTCATTTAGTAGAATATGATTCTAATATTAAAGAGAATAGTAAGATGCACCGTATTCCTCTTCTTTACAGCTGACCCTTGACCAATGCAGGTGTTGGGGTGCTGATCCTGCACAGTCAAAAATTCACATGTAATTTTTGATGCTCCCCAGACTTAACTACCAACAGCCTCTTGTTGACTGGGAGCCAAACTATAACTATAACATAAATAGTTGATTCACAAATATTCTGTATGTACAGCTACATATATTTTACACATTTATGACATGCCTCTTTCTTAATTTTTTTATATTTCCAGGCTACATAGTTTGTCTGCAAGTTTTTTCAAATTGTTGAAACCCCCCCAAGTTTTCTAATACATTTACTGAAAAAAATCTTTATATGTAGTTCAAATCCATGTTTTTCAAGGGTCAACTGTACAATGTGTCCTAACTGTTCAGCCAGGACTTGAGGCACACACAGTATTAAAGCTGACCAGTAAAAAAGCTAGGGCCATAAGTGACAGGCTGTGTTATTTTATCAGGAATCTACAGTGTTGGATTTTTTGACAGCAAGGATAAGTATTAATTTTTTTTTATTAAAGTGAGTCCATATTAAAAGAATCCACGTTTTACCTGTCTATGTTGCTCAAATTCAGAACATCCTATAGTTATTAATTCTTTAAAAAAAATCCTGCAAGGATCTGTAAAATCACAGATGATCTCCTCTAAAGATGATGAAAAAAAATTAGATTATACAAATAAAGAAATCACCGTAAAGATGTTAAATGTTTAAATCTTCAAACCAAGAATACACTTTCATCATGAAATATTAGTAAAGTATATTATAAAACATATAAGCCAGGTTAATGAACTCACATCTACCTACCATACATCTTGGGGAAGATTTAAAGTTATGCTGCCTTTGATTTCATCGTGGAAACACATATATCCTAAGGTAGCTAACGTTATATACAGAGTTGTAACAATTCCCATGCCAATATTCAACGCTTGGGGGAAGCGTCTGGAGTCTTTCATTTGATTTTCCAGTGGAAGGACCTAAGAAGAGAACGCAAGTAATTTAAAACAATCTAGTATCCTGTTTTACAGGCATACAAATTAATCTTTCTATAGTTTATATGCAAATTTACTTTTCTTTGAAACAATACCTGTAATTGTTGATGTATATTTCTAAGGGTCATATATTTTCTCACACTACAGATTTTTTCATTCTTAAAAAAAATTATATTAATTTTTAAAACAAGATTTGAAGTCAGCTCTTGGCAGGCAAAACTGTCAGGCTTTTAACAATAAACTTCTTATTTTGCAAGAATTTTAGATTTACACAAAAGCTGCAGAGATAAGCAGAAGACTCCTATATAGTCCAGACCCGTTTCCCCTGTTAACATTATACAACCAAAGTACATGTGTAACAACTAAGAACAAACATTGACATATTACTGTCGAACTCCAAATTTTATTTGGATTTCACCAGTTTTCCCACTAAGGTCCACCCCCTCCAGTGCCCTGTCCAGAACAGCACATTGTACTTTGCTGTCACGTCTCCTAAGCCTCCTCTGGTTTGCGGCAGTTTCTTGATCCTTCCTTATAATTCATTACCTTGGCAGTTCTTAGGAGCACTGTTTATGTATCTGGCACACTGTCCCTCTATTTGGGCTTGTTGGATGTTCTCCTCGTGACTAGACTGGGATGAAGGGTTTTAGAAAAGGGTACCACCGAAGTGCAGTGCCCTGCTCAACACACACGCTGTCCACATGACTCATCACTGGGGCAGTTAATTTTGATTAGGTGGTTAAGGCGGTGTTTGCCAGGTTCCTCTGCCTGTAAAGTTCTTTCCTTCCCCCTCATCACACTCCATTGGAAGTAAGTCACCACAGGCAGCCCATACTCCAGGGATCAGGGGAGAGTAAGTGGCAGCTCCCGGAGGAGGGGGTGGACTCTACGTAAGTTATTTGGAAATCTGTCCAATGTATTTAAGTATTTAATCATTTATTTATATCAGTATGGATTTATATATATTTAAGTATGAATCCCAAACACTGCTACTGATTTTGTCATTAATATTGTTCCAACTTTGGTCATTGTGAATTCTATCAGGCCGCCTCCTGTGTGCTTTGACATACATCAACTCTTTTGCCTTTTGAGCACTTCCATTTTCGGGCACTACAACATGCTCCAGACTCATCTTGAATTTCCTTGCTTCAGTCCTACAATCGACCATTTCTCCAAAGAACTTTGGTTCTCTTGTTGGAGTACTGAGAAATCAAGATCTGGATGCTGGGGGTGCTCACTATGGCATTGCTTCCAACATTCTCAGCAGAGCGAGGAAATGTATGTGTATAGTAACCCATGTATATGTGTGTCAATAATTGTTCCTGTATCTATTCATCTGTATATATTATCTGCCAATTTAATGAGATAAATATTTTCATTATAAAAAACACTTATAAAGAAAAAAGGGCTAATTGAAAAATTAAACTTCTTTGGCAAAACTTTGGAGGTTTTGGACATTCAGTTTTGACCATACAGTAAAAGATATTAAGTAATAGTAATAATAATAATAATAATTAGTAGTAGTAGTTACTGAGTCCTTACAATGTGCCAGGTATTTTTCTAAAAGCTTTGCATACAGCATTCCACATAGTCCTCACAATAACCTCACAAAATAATAACATATCATTTCTACTTTCAGGTGAGTTAGGTCCATATAGAAATTTGAAGCGATTAGTAGAAAAGAGAAGAGAAAACAATTTGGATGTTCTGAAGATAATCCAGACTTGAAATAAGGCGCTAAGGTAAAGAATAGTGACAGTGCAGTTAGAAAAGGAGAAAGGGAAGGAAATGAACATTTACAGACGCTCCCTCTGGGTCAGGCTGCATTAAGTGCTTTACATAAAATTTCATTTATGGAATAGATTTGGGGAAATATGAAAAGAAGACTCCACATGCCTAATTACTGACTGGAAACCAGGGGAAACTAGGGACAAGGTGAAAAGGAACACGAACGTTTCAAGCTTGAGCAACTGAAAGTAAAACTAAAAGAAACAGAAAAATCAGAATGTGAAACTGGTTTTGGATTAAAAAAAAAGTATGTGTCGTACCTTGGAGTTTCTGAATTTGAGATGTCAGAGGAATAACACTTAACTGGAAATGTCCAATAGTTAACTAGAGCTTAAAGTTAAAGTAGAAATGAAAACCTACAGTTATATCTGTAATAGGGATAAGTGGAGCCATAAGAATTAGTGAGTATTCTCTAAAGGAGAATAGAGAGAGAGGAGAAACCCAAGTAAACTGACATAAATTGTCCTGTAGTTCTATTTTGTCTGTGGTTCATATAAATGGATGTTTATGAGTAGTTTTGCTCCCACACCAAGCCATCAGACTATGAAACATAAGCTAAGGAAAAACAGTAACAGCCCCCCCTTTTTTTTTTTTAGCTTTTTTAGGGCCACACCCACAGCATATGGAGGTTCCCAGGCTAGGGGTCAAATCAGAGCTACAGCTGCCGGCCTACACCAATTGCCACAGCAATGCCAGATCCGAGTCGTGTCTGCGACCTACACCACAGCTCACAGCAACGCTGGATCATTAACCCACTGAGCAAGGCCAGGGATCCAACATGTAACCTCATGGTTCCTAGCCAGATTTGTTAACCACTGCGCCATGACAGGAACTCCAAAACAGTAACATTCTATTTTCCCCGAATCTACACATTCTAGGCTTTAAATGAACTTAGGAACATCTCGAATATTTAAGACCTCAGAATTCTCAGAATGTTTGCTTCTCTTAGTATTATCTTTATGATAATGTCATTTCTCAAATACGATATGCATAAATATAAAAAGAGAATTTACGTTTGACTCTTACGTAGTAGGAACTTTGTAATAATTTCAATTAATTTCAAATCATCTAGTCTATAAAATATGATGTCTGGGATTTGTCTGAGTATAACTCAGACTTCGAAGAGTAGATGAAATATAGATCAAACAAAATCAGCCAAGAGTTATGGTTTTTGAAGTTGGGTGATGCTTACACAAAAGTTCATCACATTATTCTCTGACTCTTGTATAGGTTTGAAATTTTCCACAATAAAATATTAAAAATCATCTCTTCTAGTGCCTTCATTTTACATATTAAGAAAAAGAGAATTTGAGAGTTTAAGTGATACATCTAAGATAAAACGCTTGGTTAGTTGAACAACTAAACTATAATTCAAATCTATCACAGCAAACTGCAAATTGCTTCCTAGGAATAAAAAAATAGAAGCAAAAAAGAAAAACATGCATTTTTAAATGTAAGTTTTAAGATATAAAAAAATAATAAAGACTAAAATTCTTACCACTCCTATGCCTTCAAAAGCAAATACAGCGGTACCAAAAAAGAGAGGGTATTTTTTCCAACCAGCCACTATTGGAAGGTTGTGGGGATCTGGCATATTCTGGAGGTAGAAAGAAATAAGTTACATCTTCATTTATTTTAAAGACTTTAAAATGAAAGAGCAAGAATCATACATTTCCAAGCTTCAGAGCAGCAAATGCGTATTATAAATGTGAATAAATCTTTCAATAAAAAATCCTTAAACATCCTATGTTAATTGTAGCCAACCAGTTAGGATTTTACTGCCAAAAGCAATTGTTTCCCTTAAGACCACACATTCCATCTGAGCTAAATGCTCCTGATACCCGCTTCCACCTGCAAGTCCCAGGCTGTTCTCACTGGGTATGGCTCCTGCCACAACAGGAAATGCATATGCACATGCAGCGCCTGAGCTGACAGCCATATAGTCAGTTGTCAACTACTACGGATGGTGTCCAGTGAAATTCATCCTCTCATCCAACTTCATTGCTCTTCTGGTCTCTAAGATTTCCTGCCTCTGGCTTTCTATCTCACGGCCCTAGATTTCGTCGCCTCCTGGTTTCCGTGTTTTACTCGCTGACTTGACAGTCGCCATTAGCCTTATTATTTTTGCATATGCCTTGACTCTGTCTTTGCTTACTTGGTCCTGATTCATAAAGCCTTGTCCCAACTCTATCTGGAGACCCCAAAACTGCACTTCTTGTTCAAGATCCCTGGATTCACAGCGGCCACTTCTTCCAGCTGCCCCAAGTCTCCTCATCTTCCTGAGTTCTCTGCCTTACTTGACAAGAAGTGGAATTCAAGGATGAAGTGGATTCAAAAGGATGAACAAAGAAAGTGAAATGTGAAAGCAGAGGGATAATTTGGGAACAGAGAGGTCCAGAGCATCTGAAGCACAGGTAGAGCTGTGTGATGTCATGGCTATACATGATTAAAAACATACGTTAGAGTCAGAATGAAAAGGGTATTAATGTTGGGATCACTGGAAAACACAAAACTGTTCTCCACGGCTCACGTGGTTTCCTCTACCTAAGGACCCTGCTTTTCTGCTCCATTAACCTACCTGTCCACCTAAGGGGTCACAAACTCCAGAAAGTCTTATGAGATCTTCCTGCCCGTCCCCTTTCACTCTCCTGTGCTACAACAGTCTCTGGAATTCAAATGGGATTAAAAAAGAGAAATATAGACCCATCATAAGAGAGTTTGTAATGAACTGCTACCAGAGATTTCAGGACAAATACTTCGGTAGCAATATATAAAATGGCCTGTATCAGGTAAGAATAGAACAGGGATTCTTGACCTTTTTTGAGTTCCTGGCCCCTGTGAGAGACAAAAGCTATGTAGCTGCTCAGTAGGAAAATTCATGTACACATATAGAAACACTAAATCTTACAAATCACTGTAGGAGACTTGTAGGTCCCCTGAATCCTATCAATAGATATTTTCAAGGAAACTGGGTTAAGGATCTCCAGACTATCAACAGTGAATTGGTTGAAGTTACTGCATATGTCACATAAAGAGGTTACAAGCTAGTGCAGCGGCAGTCAACTGAAGTGGTAGCGGCAAATAAAGGTTCAGAAATGAAAGAAGTCATACAATTACAGCTATTTTCCTGTCTCTTGTGATTGGTTCCAAACTTAGAGGAAAAAAACAAAACGCTAATGAGTTCTTTGCTTAACGTTAGGCAGTGTACAAAAGCATAATCCCTAATAGCACGGCTCTAATAAGGTACGTCTATCTTCTGAAGCAATGCCAGGATGCCCAGAGCATGCCGACCAAGATTCAAAACCAGTTCCGACTGCAAAGCCTGTGCTTTCAATTTCTCGGTCATGCACTTTTTCAACCAAGCAGTATCCTCCCTAAAGGAAACCAGTGTCCCCATTATCTCCTGTGCGCCACATACGAAGTGGAGCCTTTACTTATTATTACTTTTACCTCCAAGTTAAAAAAAAAAATTACTTATTAAGAAACATATGACACAGTTAAAAACATGTTGTACTTACCCTAACAACGTATTGATAAATTATCACAAGACTGACAGCCATGGAAACGTTGGCAAGGAATGAAAACACAAACAGATTCTTCAGCTCACGAATGAAGACCAAAAGAATTAAAAGCGGAAGAAAGCAAAGCATGTATATCCTTAGGTCAACAGTTCTTCTCTCACATGGACTTGATGAATTGGTGCTATTCAAAACAAACGCTTTACTCTCCAGGAACCCTTCATGAACCTACACGGGATTACCAGGAGAATAAGGAAGAGGGAGGAGAAAAAATTTCCATCAACTTGCAATTATAAAGAAGAGATATAAAGAAAATTATGATATATATACACGCTATGATAAATTCCTTTACAATAAGTAAAATACACTGTTTCAAGATACTCCAGCTTCCCAGAAATACGTATATATATATACCTATCAAATTTAAGGATAACTAAAATAGGATAGTCATCTTTGCAAAATAACTTCTTAAAAATTCTACTGTGAAAAGAAAGTTCACTAGAAAATTATGAGGATGGATTTACTAATTTATTCTGAAGCTCTGTCACTGTGAGTCTCATGATGCCTGCAAAGGCTCAATCTGCTTCTGAGATCATCAAAAGTGGAAGCATGCTTGTCTATAATGGCCACTGGTTATTCTAATCCAATGCATTTTCTTCACTGTTGAAGAGCTTTCTTCTGCTGCCTCTAAGTACCTCTGGGAAATGTTCTATAGTTAAAATGAAATCAAAGCCGAACTTTAAAGGTATTTTGTAAAGCAACTGTTGATAAATTATCATATATTCATTAGGAATACATTAACTTCATGCATGGCCGTATGTTAGACCATAAATAAATTTTTCTTAGCTCAGAAAACTTCTACAGCAGTTCTCTGGTGGCATAGTAGTTAAGGACTCAGTGTCATCACTGCTGTGGCTCTGGTTACTGCTGTGACTCAGGTACAAGTCCTGGCCCAGGAACTTCTGCATGCTGCAGACGCCGTCAAAATGGAAAAAAAAAAAAAAAAAGCAGAACTCCTAAAAGGCAAAGCAACTTTACCTCAAAATTTATTCAGCTACTGCCATAAACCAATATTCAGCTTTCAAAAGAGATTTAATGATTTGTAGGCTCCATATGTTAAAATTGTCCCTGCTTCAATTAACCACATAATCCAACTTACAAAAATAGAAATTATAGAAGACTTTAAAATAGTCTTAAAAACTCACAGCACAGAAAGATCACACTATAATTTAAATCCCAGTGAAAACCTATTTTCCCCAAACACTACCCTCCTTTGAACACAGTGATATTATCAAGCCTCTGGATACATAAATTCTTAAGAACCAGACCCTACAGTAATAATAGAAAGTATTTTCTGAGTGCTTTCTGTGTCAGGTACTGAACTAAATACTGTACATCTCATTCAATTCTCAAAACAACTCTCTGAAGTGGGTGGTAGCATTAATTTCAACTTATAGACAAGGAAACTAAGGTTTAGGGAGGTTAAAAAACAACCCCTTATAATATCAAGTCAGTAAGTGGTAGCTCTAGGATTCAAACCCAGGCCCAAGTAGTCACCTGGCCTTCACCTTGACATCTTTCTCTCCCCCCAAATATAGTATGAAGAGGCGAACCAGGCAGAAGTACAGAACAAAATCCTGCTATGATTGATAATTTAGACGTTTCCTTTACTTTAATTTTACACTTGCCCACAATAAACAATATTTAGTGTCACTACAAACATACACATCCTCTTAAACTACACAGAATATATCTATGAGTTTTAAATTATATCGGCAATTTATAACTCATACTGGACGAAAACTCTCAGGTTACACCATGCACCATTTAAGAAATGCATAGCTCACATTTATTTTGTAATTAACCACCCAAACTTGATATTTTATTTTCTATAATTTGAAATGGAAGCAAAATTGCTAATTCACATTACTTGGCCTTTTTTTTTTTTTTTTCCATTTTAGGGCCACAACCCTGGCATACGGAGGTTCCCAGGCTAGGGGTCTAATCGGAGCTGTAGCTGCTGGCCTACACCACAGCCACAGAAACACCAGATTCAAGACACATCTGCGACCTACACCACAGCTCAAGGCAATGCCAGATCCTTAACCCACTGAGCAAGGCCAGGGATCGAACCTGCGTCCTCATGGATGCTAGTCAGATTAGTTTCCTCTGAGCTATGATGGGAACTCCTTGGTTTTTAAAAACATATTTTATTTGTTGACTCAGTTTTCTCTATATCCAAGTTACTTACAGCTAAATACTTCTGCTTTGCAGAAGTACCTCCAATAATCAGATTAGATAGTGATAAAAAAAGTAAGCTCTAACAAGGATACCTGGCAAGAGAAAAGCAGTTATATAACCAAGTTAATTGTTAGGGCTTTTTGAATTGTTAAGCGCTTGGGATTTTGAAATCAGTTCTATCACAAATCTCTCATAATGATTTAGTATTCTTTGTCAGAAAGATAGTTATAAAAATTCTCAAGAATAAAAAATAAAGTAAAATAAAAATTGTAGATACATACCCAGAGCAAGATTCAGGTAAACATTTGAGTCCTTTGGTGCCCTCTAGAGACAGAGATTGGCTATCTAATAGGACTTCCTATGATCTCACATGTTTACCAAAATGCAAAACACTGAAATAAATATTATAAAATAAAATATTACTAAATTCAGTTGTTTCCATTTAGAGCTCAAATTTACTAAAAGCCACTATTTATTAACTTTGCAATGATTCAGTAATTTAATGGTTAAAAGTCCAAAGGCAGGTTATATTCTTCAGCAAAGCTAAAACGCAGAGTTAAAGACATAATACCCTACATTTGCATACTGCCTATAAAATGCATAGTGCATCTGATAAAGCCTCTCACAAACTTCTTGTCAGCTGAGCCTCACAACAAGTTTATGAGGAACATGGGGAGATTTTGCTACTATTCCCATTTTATAAATAAGGAAACCAAGGCTTGGCCAGGGCTTAGGGGGTCTTATCCTATGTGTGAATTAAAACTGAGGGCACAGATTTGAATTCGAATCTTCTGACTCTATAAAGTCTATGGTCTTTGGTATCACAGCATTTTTTTTTTGCTCTGAATATAATATCCTTTCCCTACTCTTAATGCCCATATATATAACACATATGTATGTATCACGTATGTGTGTATATCTATATATATATACACATATACATATACATACGCATACATGGCATAGACTATCTTGTCTATGAGATAATTTCTTGAGTATCTTAAGGAAGAACAAAGAGCTACTTTAACCCCGAAGGACTAGAATTGCCGGATGCACCATAGTTCTCTTCCCCCTGCCAAGCACCTACGATGGCTTAATGGGACCAAGAACAGCCACACAGCAGTCACAGAGCAGGAGGTGGACATATCTGTATGGGAACTAAACCCTGAATTCTCTGACTTGAGCCTTCAATTTTACGCAGATTATGGCAGCAATGATCTTACAGCTTTTAACTGTAAAAACAGTAGCACTTAGTAAGGTCTAACCAGCCCATGTGTCTTCTATTGGAGGCTGCGGTTAAACGTGAGAACACCTCTGGAGAGAGGTGATGCTGCTTCAGTGAGCATCTGTCTTCTCTGCTGAGGTGAGATGCTCAGTGTTGCTTCTCAACTTTTCTCAAGTCTGACTCAACGGCTTTCTCCAGGCTGCTCTTCGTGCTTCAAAAGAACTTTCCTCTATCTACAGTAAGCTTCTCCTTACTTTCCAGAGTCACTTTTTCTACCTGGTCCTCTTAGGATATGTGCAAATGAGTTAAATTCTTCCATTTGACTTTGCAAGCAACTGATAGTATTGCACAAGAGAAAGTCATCAGTCCTAGGCTTAGAGATATTCATTTTATGTACTCAATATACTCTAAATATACAACTAAAATCAGACAATGTCCTGTCCAGTCATGAACAATCAATATACCGAGGTGGCAACTGTGTCAGAGACCTAGGTTCCTGCCTAATTCACATGACTTGGGGCACGTTGCTCATGCTGTGAAACTCCATCTCCTCCTTCATAAAATGAGCATATTTTTCATTACCTGACAGAGTAGTTGTAGAGGTTAAACCTGTATGTTATAGTTTACAAATATAAGATTATAAGGCATTATTAACATTATTCATAAATTTAAATCAAGCTTCTCTGCAGCTCTTAAGAGATTACAGAAAAGATATAGTACCACCATGCTGCACAATCCTAGAAAGGCACCATTTCCACTGTATTCTAGGCAATGAAGGTATGTCTTTTCTTAACAGTAAATAGCCTCTTAGAACTGAGTAGCTCTAAACATATGTCACTTGTGGAATTAAATACCTGTAAAATCAAAAGCACATCATCTATAATAAGTAATGCTGATAAAAGCATCAACTCTCTTATGTATAAAAGAAAGTCTCAGGGAGCCTTTCCAATATTAAAAAGCTAAGCCAATGGCTTTATCAAACCATGGCCTGCAGACCAAATCCAACTTACTATCTATTTTTGCAAATACAATTTTATTGGAATACATCCACACCTAATGCATTGTTCTCTATGACTGAGTTGAGACAGAGATTGTATGGCCTGCGAAATTGCAAATACTTATTATCTGGCTGTTTACCAAAAAAGTTTGCCAATTCTTGGTCTAAATATAAAAAGGAACAGAGTTCATACTTAGAAAAATGAGTCAAATATATACTTATATATATATATATATATATATATATACACACATATGGATTCTTTAGAACACATATTCACATCATTTTGCACTAAAATACCCACAAGATAAGTACTACATATAATTCTACTATTGAATCATGAACATATGGATAATTAATAAATATTACTGATTAAAATAATGAGTAAAGAGGAGGAGGGGGCTAATTAGGAATAATAAAGGCCAAAAGCCATATAGAAATGTGCTTTGGCATTGTTCTGATAGGGAAGCTTTTTTATTTCAGTGCTTTGCATGTTTGTTCAAATTGACAGTCTCTACCAAGACTGTAAACCATTTCCTCTTAACCCTTTATAATATGGAGAGAATTACAGAACACTGTACATTTTTGGACACAGTATCTTTTCAGACAATGGCAATAATTATTAGATTTCAGTTCCTGGGCCAGAGATCAAACCCATGCCACAGCAGCGACCTGAGCCGCTGCGGTGATAACGCCAGATCCTTAACCCAGAGAACTCCAGTAATGCTCACTTTTTAACTTCACTTTGTAGGCTGCTGGCTAACGCAAGATATTTCTTTATAAAACATCAATGTAATAAATATGCTACCAAAACATCCAGAGATCTGCTTTTGAGATCTAAATTTCAAGTAGCCAAGAATCGGTAAATTATGCTTTTTTTTTTGCTTTTTTAGGGCCACACCCGTGGCATATGGAAGTTCCCAGGCTAGGGGTCTAAATGGAGCTACTGCTGCCAGCCTACACCACAGCCACAGCAATGTCAGATCCGAGCCGCATCTGTGAGCCGAGCAGTAGCCACATCTGGCTACTGCTGCCAGCCTACGCCACAGCTCATGGGAATGCCAGATCCTTAACCCACTTAGCAAGGCCAGGGATTGAACCCACAACCTCATGGTTCCTAATCAGATTCGTTTCCACTGTGTCATGACAGGATTCCAAATTATGACTGTTTTGATCTGAAGGAACAAGTATTATTGATATAACAGCAAGAAAAGTAAACTCAACAAGAGTAGTAGAAATCCAACTTTCAAAAAAGAAGACTAAAAGAAAATCTGGAAGGATACATTATTCATGAAAGGAATACATTTTCATATTCAACAACAGCTTACTTACTGAGAGGAAATATGATGCTATAACTATGGCCCTGGAAGAAAATATTTTAAAATTGCTTTAAATTATTTTAAAAATACTTACTTGTTTTACATTTTCAGCTAAGAAGACAATATAAACACTACAGAATCCTAGCTGGGTTATCACCAGAAAAAAGTCAACCACACTCCTGAGAAGAGACACACAAATAAGTATTAATAAGAGCAGCTGAGATATCAACATATTTTTTCTCTTTTAAACTATCTAAAAATATTTCATAATAGCATGTATTCTTTTTACTTCCTTAAGGAAATAGGCTTAAAATATTTATTTTCTACAAAGAGCATATGTTTATGATCTACATATCACTTAGAATTATTATTGAGCAAAAGGATGTTACATTAAGTTAAAAGGCCAAAAGTTTCCCATCATTTATTTCTGGAAATTCAACAGTTACAGAATAACTGTCTATAAAATGATTTCATGGGAGCATTTCATTGTTTTGATTAAGCCCATCTCTCCTACTTCTCCAGATCTTTTTCAAAACAACCCATTCCCAGCTCTCCCACTTTCATGGCATTTGCAGATATGAGCGTCTTCCCTACCATCCAAATCACTAATAAGAACATGGAATGGGGGAGAACTGGGAGCATGGCCCTAAATCTTACTACAAGAGACCTCTGCAGTAGCTTAGCTCCGTTCATATTTTTTGAGATACTCTAGAAAATGTCAGCTAATTAAAATATCTTAAGGGAGTGAGGAAGGAAACCACCAAATTAGTATCATTTGGGTATGATTATAATCTATCCACAGGTTATTAGTATACAGCCCATACCTCTCCCCCACTGTTCTAGGAACAAGGAGCGACTACAACAGCCCGTACTTACTATTTCATTATCGTCTCTTGTTTGACCATTAATGGCAAGCTGCCAAGCAATCTAGTCTAAAAATCTACAGACCCTCCTCCTCCCATCTGAAACTGGAAGGGCCCTTCCTTGCTTATCTTCATTTTTGCCTTAACTCCCTAATTCTCCGTGGTTCTTCAGGGATCTCATTTGTAACACACCAAGATTGGCACCTTCCACCCTTGATTTTAGTATCTTTACCAAAAATCATTCCAGCCACGTCTATCTGAAAGCCATCTTTTTGAGAGAAAACACAGACAGAGCTGCCTCTAGACGGGGGGCAGAAGGAACACAGGAGTCCAGGGGGAAAATCCCTAGGGCATTGGGCTCTGTTTTCTTCCTGAGTATTGGGAACTCTGAGCAGGGAAGAAGATACATCTAACTTCTGGAAAATCCCAGAAAGGCTACAGTTAACCATAAGCTACTCTACTAATATTGTTCTTTGCCTTCTTTTAATTTCCACTGCACATATCATTTGTACCATAGTCAGCATGTTGTAAATTGCCTATGCTTGTTTTCCAGGCTTGTATTCATCTGATTTTGGAGCCATGTCTACCAATGATAAAGTTTACATTTAAACAATACAATAATAAAAGCAAGATTATGCTAAAATACAAATTTCAGATGTCTGATGAGCATGCAGCTAAAAACTATGATTTTCTTGCTTTTTTTCCTTTACTTAAAAATCATTGAATGTGGCTATATCAAAGGTTAGTAGGTGCTTTATAAACATCATTTTATTTAAACTACTATAATAATCTGTGAAGTACTATTATAAACTCATTTGAGAGTGAAAAAAACTAAAAGAAAGTAAAAAATACTTTGACTCAGGTCATAAAGTTGTAAAATGGTAGTGTTCACCTTTGAACCCAAGTCTATCTAACTCTAAAGACTATGTTCCCTCCCAAGCTTATCATACTTCTATTATCTTATCAGATTAAAATACTTAAAAATTAAAGTAATTTCAACAGCCAGATATTAATAACCTAGCAAGTACTTACCGTCCCCATGGTGCTTGTTTCTGCAGACAACTCCAAGGACTTACTTCCATAGCAAAACTAACAGTGTCACTATAACCTAATGTTGACTTTTTAAACCTGAAATTTAATGACATACACGCATATGAAAAAGAAAAAATTTTAAACTGGTTCATAAATTCATCTCTTGAAAAGAACATCAAATAAATGGGCTACACTGACAGAGGAGTTGTTAAAATTTTGAGATCTGCATACTCCTAAAGTGATCTCACAAAATTTAAAATTCTATATATCCTTTTTACCAACATATTGTTTTTAACGCACTGTTAAAGTTTATATATTTGTAGAATTCACATAACCTAGTATTTGTGTTTCAGTGAGTTAAATATTTCAGTTATCTAAAAATATCAACTACACTGTCCATGCTTAAATAATTCCACTCTTAGAACAGCATTATTTAATATACCATACAGGGCTTCATAATATACTGTCAGATAAACTACCTTATTTAATCATCAAAATAGCCGCATTCTCTCTTACATTTTTTTTCAAGTATACGCTGTTATTGAAAGATCATAAATGACTTGGCCAAAGTTTTAAAAACACTTAAAAGCAACAAAGAGTTAAAAGCTTAGAATATAAGTATACCAGAATAGACAATATTTATTTTTCTAAAAGTTGGTCCATTGTCCAATAGAGTCATATCACGATACAAAAATAAAGACAAAAGAATATTATTTTATAGACTATCTACCAACCCACATATCAGTGAAGAATACCAAAGGCCTCACACCCCAAATTAAATTACTAAAATTGAAGACCATTATTCTGTAACTAAAACTACTACTGCTGCCTGCATTTTTCCCAAATATCTTTCCTAATACTTTTCACTTATACTATATAAAATAAACCATTCTATTTCACTAACTCTAAAAGAAGTAGATATATCCTGACCAGATTTCAGTCATGTGAAATGCTACCTTCTTCCATATTCACTATCTTAGACTTGGCTATGTAACAGATTATGGAGAATATAATTTAGTTCCAAAGCAGGTTAGAAATATAAGACTACTGATGCTTTAAATAAATACAAAGCTTTGAAATAAATAAACTTAACGAATCCACATTTACCTCTGACATAGAAAGTGACTGCAACGTACCAAAATGTGCATACAGTGAACGGAAATAATTCCTATAAACACAAGGCTGATTGGTCCAAGCTGTGGGAGAAAAATTGCATAATACTTAAAAATTAAGTTTAAAAACACTTAAGTTACCTTATAAACAATGAGACGATGGACTAATATTTTGCAGTGAATAAATATTTGTTAGACAAAATGACTAAAGGAGTCATGTGCATAAGGAAAAATTAATAAACTTGATACAGGAAAACTTAGTCAATCATAGGATTTCATTTTATCAACTTGGTTATCCAAACCTATGAGTGCAGAGTATAGACATAAAGTGGGCTCAACTACAACAGCCTATTTAACATCAGATGACAAGTCAGTGCCCCACCATTGTAGTTATATGCAACTATGAATCATTGTCTCAATGACTAAAAAAGTACTGCACCATCTGGGATCACTGGCAATCTACTTCTATAGACTGTTGAGAATTATGTGTGAGAAACTGTGCCTAGAAAATAATTTGAAATTAAAGTAGTACTTCAAAAGTCAAGTATTTTTTTACTAAAATTAAAATGATGAAGAGTTTCAGAGTTCCCATTGTGGTTCAGTGAGTTAAGAACTCAACATAGTGTCCACAAGGATGAGGCTTCGATCCCTGGTCTCGCTCAGGGTTAAGGATCTGGCATTGCTGCAAGTTGAGGTCAAGGTCACAGATATGGCTCAGATCCAGTGTTGCCATGGCTGTGGCACAGGCCTGCAGCTGCAGCTCTGATTCGACCCCTAGCCCAGGAATTTCCATATGCCACAGGTGCGGCCATAAAAAGAAAAACAACTTTTAAAAAATTTTTAAAAAATGATTAGGAGCTTCCTTGTGGTCTAGTGGTTAGGATTTGGTGCTTTCACCACTACAGCACAAGTTCAATCCCTGGTCTGGGAACTAAGATCCTACATTAAGCCACTGCACAGTGCAACTCCCCAAGAAGTGATGCCTGGATTGTAGAGACAAACAAGATATTGCCAAAGCTTATTTTTATAATTAGAAACTTTTAAGTTTCTCTAAATTAGGGTGGACAGAGTCAAGTGCAGAGAAAGATGACAGTTAAAACTGTTATTTAGAAAACCAGTTGGTTAAAAGAAAGTTAAATATAATTTCATTACTTCAAAGTGGATTCTTCCCTATCATGATTCTCTAATTACAATAACTGACTCTAACAATACCTTGAATATTTTTTTACAAAAAGATATTATTTCTTTTCTTAATTATTATTCTTTAAGTCTGAAAACTACATATTTTATTTGGAATCTTAAAAACCATAAAATTTTACCAACAGAAATAATCTGCTATACAAATATATTTGTTGATGTGAATATATTACTCAAATTCCCAAAAACCCCAAAAACAGTAAGATATAATTATACATGGAAAAATCAAATACTGTTTTGGGATCTTTCTGCCAAATATTATAAATAACTAGCTAATTAGAAATAAAAAGAATAATTAATTCTCATTAGAATTATCATAGTTTACATAATTATTATCAATACAATAACTAAATGATTATCTACTTGTCACCCTGACCAGGTTATATTTGACTAATCCAGATGTTAGGCTGTACTTTTTGCTGTAAATTACGACTGATAACTTTATTTTAACTTCAGAATACAAAGATGAGTCTTACCACTATGCCTGCATTTTTTATTGCTAGTGGAAGTCCTAAAAGGCCAGTTCCAATATTTCCTTTAAGAAGATGCATAAGAGTTTGTACAAATCTGAAAAGTGAAAGTTGTAAAATTTAAACATTTTTAGAACAAAAGCTATTAAAATCATATGAAGGTAGTAATACTTACAAGGGAACTGAAAATTAATCTAGGCAAGGAATCAATAACATTTGCATTCAACCAGAAGTTAAACAGGCCAGAAGTCACATTGGGTTCTCTATGATTATCAACCTCAGAGGAAGTTAGTTAAAATAAAAAAAATATAATTTCTAAAACTATGTGTATCATCAGGTAAGATAAATACTATTAACTTTTAGATATCATGAAATCCCTAGAGGTTTCACCAAAAAGTTTCCAAGAGGCATCTGAAAGTCTCTTGACAAGAAAAAAACAAATTAAACTAGGAGGAATAGCACAAAATTTTAACTTATGAAACAAAAATACTTGCTTGGAATTTTTTTTACTTTATATTATTCTCTTCTAGCCAATTAAATGTTACTTTACTATTCAATTACTAGGGAAATAATAACTTATTCAAATTTATTAATAATGACAAAATAACCAAAAAGGTTTAAAAACAGTCCAGTGCCTTCCTGAGATTCTGACTTTGTTTCATATCATTCACTCAATGTAAAGAAGTGTTCACTACCTATCTCCCATCATCTAACTCCTAACCATTTCAGAAGATACTTCTCTTAAAATGTCTACTCTTTTCAATCAGATCTCCCTTCTTTCCAGATCCATAGCATTTGCCATGTATCATCATTGTAGTAATTTCTTTACACTGCTCTGCAATTTAGATGTATTTCTTTTTTCCCAAATAGACCATAAGCGCCTTGAGGGTAGGACTATGTCTTACCCATCTTTGTGTCTTCATTATCTGATATACTGAATGAAGACAGTAAATGACATATAAACCCTAACACTTACGAAATACCCTCCTGATCATCAAGCTGGTAATGCTTCTGAACAGGCAGGAGCTCTTGCTCATGTTCTTCATCTGATGTTCCATCAAAATTCTGCTCATTTATTAAGGGCCTCATTACATCCATATCTTTAAAAAAGAAAAACAAAGTGCTTTACCATCATTTTAAAAATTGAGTTAAAGCTAGTATAAATGAATTTTTAAATAACAGAACATAACGCTTTACTCATTTTTACCATTTCCATTCTAAATTAATTTATATTAATACTCTTAGGTTTTAATATATGTAAAAAGAAACAGCTAAACTTATTTGCTGGATATTTTGCTTGGACTAAACATTGCAAAGTGAAAAGCATAAGTATTTACTGCAAAACGATTTCTGCTTTGTCTACATGAGATTTATAGTAAATGATGATAGAATTATGGGGTGAAAATGTGAAGAATGATCAAATGAAGTTTTATCTCTTGTTAGCTTCAAATCATACTCAATACATATGGCAAACATTTTTTTATTTTTAAATTTATTTTTTCAATGTAAATACAGTTGCTGTACAATATAATATGTTACAGGTGTACAACATAGTGATTCACAATTTTTAAAGGTAATGGTCCATTTATAGTTATAAAATACTGTCTATATTCCCCATGGTGTTCAACCTATCCTTGTAGCTTATTTGGTACCTAAAAGTTTCTACCACTTAGTCCCCTATGACTATATTTCCCCTTCCCCCTTCTCTCTCCCCACTGCTAACCACTACTTTGCTCTCTATATCTGTGGGTCTGCTTTTTTGTTAGGTTCACTAGTTTGCTGTATTTTTTAGATTCTACATATAAGTGATATCATACTGTATTTGTCTTTCTGTCTGACTTATTTCACTTAGCATAATATCCTCCAAGTCCATCCATGTTGTTGCAATGGCAAAATTTCATTCTTTTTTATGGCTGAGTGTTTATCCAGTCATCTGTGATGGACACGTAAGTTGCTTCCGTATCTTAGCTATTGTAAACAGTGCTGCTCTGAACACTGGGGTGCATGTATCTCTTCAAATTAGTGTCTCTGTATAAATACCTAGGAGTGGAATTCCTGGCAATCATATTTTTAATACTTTTGGAAAATTATAAAGTCATTCCAATCTTTAGATTTTTAGTATCAAAATCTGTTCTTATATCTACCAATTTTTAGCATAATTTTGCTCCTTTCAGGGAGAAAGATAACATTAGTCATCACTGTCTTGTTCTAGTAAAAATCGCTAAATTCAAATTTATTAAGATCACTGCTATGCCTTAGCAAAGTCTGAAAATATGGAATATTTTGAAGACGTGAAAGTTTATTCCATTCAAATACATACTATAAACCTAAGTTAACAGGAAACTAGGGTAACCTAATGATTTAGTTGGAGATGACTGACATAATTTTTAAAAACTTTTTATTTTAGAATAATTTCAAACTTACATTATACTTGCATGAATGGTACCAAAAAACATATCTTTTATAGACTCACAAGAATTTAATATTTTCTCATTTGCTTTTTCTTTCTCAAACAGTTAACACTTTTTATGAACATTTGAGAGTAGGTTACATATATCATGTGCATGACCATATAATTAGTATGTTTTCTTTAAGACAAGAATATTTTCTTTAATATCCATATTGCAGTTATCAATTTCAGGTAGTTTAATATTGATCAATACTTTATGCAATCTATCTTCCAATTTCACCATTTGTACCAATAAAATTCTCTCAGTAATTTTTTTCAGCACAGGATCATGTACTGCATTTACCAGTTACCTTTGCCATTTTATCTTTTATGATAACTTTAACCACCTTTTTCTTAATCTTTTACTATCTTGTTTGTCAGTTTTAAATGGTATCCTCTGACTTCCACCTATACAACAAATACTGGTCTTATTCTACTTCTGCCTTTCTGTGTCTCTTATTCTCTCATTTTTCAGTTGTATTCTTTCTACTTTGGCAGTAAACATTAATACCTTATGTACTGTTATTCCAATTGTTCTCACCCAGATCTTAGACACAGATCTACAATCAATATATTAAGTGATTGCAATCAGTCTTCTGCTAAAGTGTCTTCAATCATTCCTTGGCTGGAAGCAGTTCCTTCTCCTACCAGAGAAGGTATATCAGAATGACCTACAGGGCTTGTTTAAACACAATCTGATACACTCCACCGAGTTGGACCTGAGAACACACATTCTCGGCAAGTTCCCAGGTGATTCTGATGTTGCTGGTCTGGGAATTACACTCTGAACACCACTACTCTAGTGTATTCCTCAAGAAGGGCTCAGAGGCACAGTATTCCCTGAGTTTTATATGTTTTAAACTATTTTTCTACAGCTTGATATGAAGGATAGCTAGGTATAACATCCTCAGCTTACACTTTCTATCCTTGAAGTTTGCTGAAAATAGTGCTCCACTCTTACCTTACTTTGTATGTTACTCTGAAAAGTCTGAGGCCAGACTAATTTTCTTAGCCATTACGTAATTTGTTCTTTTTGCTTGAGGAATTTTCCCTTGTTTTTAAAGTCTAACGGCTTTACAGTGATATGTATTGGGGTAGAGTACTCTGAGTCAAAAGGGACACAGTGGACTTTTGTAGGTAGACTTAAGTTTACTCTTATTGCTGGAAAATTTTCTTGGATTTCATCTTTAAGAATTTGGTTCAAATATTTTGTTTTTCTTCTTCAGAGATTCCAGTTACAGGCTGGATCTTCTTCCTGTGTCTTCCATTTCAACTACTTTCTCCAGGACCTTTTCAATGTCTTTCTTTACCTCATTTGAATTCTTCTTTGAAATTCAGTGACTCAAATTATCATTTCAATGTATCGTCCCTTAGACACCTCTGTAATTTACCCTTTTTTTCTTGTCTTTTTAGGGCTGCACCCGTGGCATATGGAGGTTCCCAGGCCAGGGGTTGAATCCGAGCCACAGCCACTCGCCGGTACCATAGCCACAGCAACACCAGATCTGAGCCACATCCTCCACCTACACGGCAGCTTGTGGCAACACCAGATCTTTAACCCACTGAGCAAGGCTAGGGATTGAACCAGCATATTCATGGATACTAGTTGGGTTCCTCACCACTGAGCCACCCTGGAACTCTGTAATTTACCCTTTATGATTTCTCTTATTGCTAGGCATTTCATGGACAGGGATCCTAGTTTGAGAGTATTCCTTTCTGTCAGTAAAGTTCAGTTTATTTAATGGATGATGTTGAGTTATCAGGGGTGATATGAAGTAACTGGCACGTCTTCTAGTTCTCTTTCATTTCTGCCTGATCTTCAGTTTCCCCCGTTACTTTCTTCCTTCTCTTTACTTCTAGGCACCTTAGGATTATCTCCACTGCTTTTTTAATCTCCTTCCCCTTTTTGCCAAGGTTTCCCCCTCTATCCCTGCTAATATTCAAATTCCTTCCCTGTACTCAGTGCTGCAAACTACCAACTCTCAGACCTGACCTGTTTACACTTTTAAGATTTTAGTTTAGATTTTCTCTTTCTCTCTTTCTTTTTTTTTGTCTTTTTGCCTAATCTAGGGCCGCACCCACGGCATATGGAGGTTCCCAGGCTAGGGGTCTAACAGGAACTGTAGCTGCCAGCCTTCGCCACAGCCACAGCAATGCAGGATCCAATCCGCGTCTGCGACCTACACCACAGCTCACGGCAAGCCGGATTCTTAACCCACTGAGCAAGGCCAGGGATCGAATCCACAACCTCATGGTTCCTCGTCGGATTCGTTAACCACTGAACCACGACAGGAACTCCCTAGATTTTCTCTTTCTCAGGGAGATTTTCACTGTGCTTCTATATCAAGCCTCCACTCTCCTTCTTTTCCACAGAGATTTTAAAGACCCCTCCACCACTCTCCTTGTTTGCAGCAGCAACAGGAACTCTGTATGAAGTTTGCTGGTTACTTTTTCTATTTACAGATTGTTTGAAGCTTGTGGTATCCTTGGTCTCCTATTAATGCTAAAAGAATAATGTCATGAATGTGTTTACTTGTACTCCTTGTTGAATTAACATGTTTAGAGGAAGGATATGTAGTGAGATTAGGATTTAGGCAACTGCCAGTGCTAAACTGAACTCAACACAACAGTTTTTCATAAAAGTTATACTTTAAGATATTGGAAGATTCTTTAGCTACGCAATATATTTTGAAATCAGGAAGCGTGATCACCTTTGTTTTTCTTTTTCAAAATTGTTTGGGCTATTTAAGGTCTTTTGTAATTAAAACAGTATGATACTGGCATAAAGACAGACATACAGATCAATGGAACAGAATAGAGAACGCAGAAATCAATCTACGCAACTGATCTTTGACAAGGGTGCCAAGAATACACAGTAGGGAAAAGACAGTCAGTTCAACAAATGGTTCTGGGAAAACTAGATATCCACATTCAAAGAATGAAATTGGATTGTTATGCTTTTCACAAGAATCAACTCAAAAGGAATTAAAAACTTACGTGTAAAACTGAGAACTATAAAACTTACAGGAAAACACAGAGAGAAAGCTTCGGATTTGGGTTCTGGAAATGATTTCATGACTATGACACTAAAATCACAGATAACAAAAGCAAAAATATAGATAAGTGGGACTATATCAAACTAAAAACTCCTGCACAGCAAAGGAAACAATCAACAGAGTGAAAAGCCAACCTATAGCATAAGAGAATATATTTGCAAACCATGTATCTGATAAGAGATTAATTTCCAAAGTATATAAGGAACGCCTACAACGCAAGAGCAAAAAAACCCTAAAAACCTAATTAATAAATTAGGTACAGATCTGAAAAGACATTTTTCCAAAGAAGACATACAAATGCCCACCAGACATACGAAAAGATGCTCAATGTCACTAATCATCAGGGAACTGCAAATCAAAAATCACAATGAAAAATCACTTCACACACATTTGGGTGGCCATTATCGAAAACCAGAAGGCCATGAGAGTAAGCAAGGATGTGGACAAACTGGAACCCTTGTTCACAGTTGGTAGGAAAGCAAAATGTTGCAACCAATATAGAAAATAGTCTGAAGATTCCTCAAAAAATTCTGAAACAAAACTACCATATAAGCCAACAATCCCACTTCTGGGTATTTATCCAAAGGAACTGAAATCAAGAACTTGAAGAGACACTAGCACTCCCATGCTCACTGCAGCACTATTCACGATAACCAAGATGTGGAAACAATCTAAATGACGATCAACAGATGAATGGATAAAGAAAATGGAGAATATACACGCAATGGAATATTGTCCAGCCTTAAAAAAGGAAATCCTGTGGAGTTCCCTTCGTGGCTCAGTGGTTAACGAATCCGACTAGGAACCATGAGGTTGCTAGTTCGATCCCTGGCCTTGCTCAGTGGGTTAAGGATCCAGCATTGCCATGAGCCGTGGTGTAGGTTGCAGATGCGGCTCGGATCCCGCGTTGCTGTGGCTGTGGCGAACCTCCATATGCCTCGGTTGCAGCCCTACCTAGATAAGGCGAAAAGACAAAAAAAAAAAAAAAAAAGGAAATCTTGCAATATGCAAGCAACAACATAAACGAACTTTGAAAACATTATGCTAAGTGAAATGAGCCAGTCACAGAAGTTCAAATACTGCATGATTCCACCCCTGTGAGGTATCTAAAATAGTCAAACCCACAGAAGAAGCAAGAACAGAATGGTGGTTTCCAGGGCCTGTGGGGAGGGGGAAATGGGGACTCGCTAATCAACATGTATGACATTTCAGTTACGCGAAATGAGTAAGTTCTCTGATGTACAACATTGTGTCCACAGAAAACAATACTACAAATGTACACTGAAAATCTGATAAGAGGGTAGATAACGTGATAAATGGATTCCTAGAAAGATCTGGATGTGGAAGTGGGGAAGCCGGATGCTATGGACTGAATGTATGTGCTCCTCCCCAAATTCACACGTTGCACATCCACCCCTCACCCCAATGTGATATTATTAGGAGGTGAGGATTTGGGAGTTTATTGGATTTAGATGAAGTCATGAGGGTGGACCCCCATGAAGAGATGAGTCCTTAGAAGAAGAGGAAGAGTATAAAGCTCTCTTTCTTCCCAACACGTAAGGACACGGCAAGTAGATGGCCATCTGTAAACCCGGAGGAGGGCTCGCACCAGGAACTGAATCAGGTGACATCTGACCTCAGACTTCTGCACCTTCAGCACTGTGAGATACTAACTTGGCTGTTCAAGTCACCCAACTTACAGTATTTTGTTATAGGGGCCTGAGCCGTCTAAGACAGCGGAGTTGCTCTTCCTGACACAACAGATTTGATGGCTTAACTTCTAACCTGCTGGTGAGGAAAGTGGCAAGGACAAACACGGCTCTTATGTCCGTCAGCGCTGCAGGCAGAGCAGCAAGGGCTAAGACGGCTCTTCAGCCCATAAGACAGCTCTTATGCCCAAAGTGCAGGAGCTGGTGCATAGGCACAAGTCCTCCCACCTATGTCACTGGTTTCTGGTCCTTCTCAAGAGCCTCTATAATGGACTGTCATCACCTCTCACCAATTTCTACTGACGACAGCTCTTTGTCACAAAAAGTCTAGGCCTCCTGATTGAATGTATTCAGTTAAAGTGGTTGCAACTGTATTCAATTCAGTTTCACAATTATTAAGGGAGCCCCAATATGTGTCGGGTACTATTAGATGCTGGGATTAAGCCATTACTGAAGCTAGCCAAAATTCCTGCCTTCATGGAGCTCAAATATTAGTAGGGAGAAGAGACAATAAATAAGTGAAATAGAGAGTGTGCCAGTGTTAAGTGCCAAGAAGAAAAACGGGTTGGGAGGGAGAACCTGTAACTTTAGATAGGATGGCTAAAGTAGGCCTGAGAGAGTGGGATATTTTTTTCTTTTTAGGGCCACACTTGCGGCATATGGAAATTCCCAGGCTAGGAGCTGAATCGGAGCTGCAGTTGCCGGCTTACACCACAGCCACAGCCACAGCCACGCAGGAACAACAAAGGCAAAGGCTCTGAGGACGTAGAGAGCCTGGTGTGCTTAAGCAGGAAGCTGCCACAGAGGAGTGAGCAAGGGGAAGCATAGCAAGAGCAGAGAACGGAAAGCAATAGAGGACAGACAGCATCCAGCCTTGTAGACCAGTTTGAGCGGCACAAAAGCCACCAATGCAGTGTGTGGAACAGAAACATAATGTGAACCACGAGCAATTTAAGATTTTCTAGTAACCACACTTGAAAAAAGGAAAAAAGGCAATGGGTAAAATTAACTGTAATAACATTTTATTTAACCCAATATATCCAAAATATTACCATTTCAACATGTAATCAACATACAAAAATTACTGACAAGAGATTTTACATTTTACTTTTCATACTAAGTCTTGGAAATCCAGTGTGTTTTACACTTACAGCAGATTTTAGTTAGGGCGAATGATATTTCAGGCGCCCGCAGGGCTAAAGGCTGCTGTGCTGGACAATAGCGGAGTTTTGTGCAGAGTCGTGACGTGATCTGATTTACGTTTTAACCAGGATTCCTCTGGGCCTATCTTTTCATGTAGAAAAGGAGCGTAATAACTTCCACTTCACAGGCATTTTGTGATAATGAAATGAGATCATATATATGAAGGACAGAGCCTCATCCGTGGCACATAATAAGTCATCAAAAACTGGAATACTTATGCAAAGTAATTGAAAATTACAAAATCCAATTTACATTACACAGAAAGTATTATTTTCTAATGTCTTGCTGTCATTTTTTGGCCAAAGGACTGAATTGGACAGCTCTGAAAAATGGTATGGGATTCCTATAGTTAAGAATTAACAGTTTCTGTTGTGGCACAGCAGGTTACAAACCCGACTAGTATCCATGGGGATGTGGGTTCGATCCCTGGCTTCACTTAGTCAGTTAAAGGATAGGCATTGCCAGGAGCTGTGGTGTAGGTCGTAGATAGCTAAGGTCCTGCATTGCTGTAGTTATGGCGTAGGCAGGGAGCCGCAGCTCCGATTTGACCCCTAGCCTGGGAACTTCCACATGCTGCAAGTGTGGCCCTAAAAATCAATCAATCAAAAAAAGAATCAACAATGCCTTGGAGTTCCCTGGTGGCTCAGTGGGTTAAGGATCTGACCATATCACTGTTGTGGCTTGGGCTGCTGCTGTGGCATCGGTTTGATCCCTGGCCCAGGAACTTCTACATGCTGTGTGAGCAGCCAAAGAAATAAAAATAAAAACATTTTTAAAGACTTAACAATGCCTCATATTGCCTGATATTAGAGAATGTTCTAATTTCATTCTTTTACACGTAGATGTTCAGTTTTCCTAGCACCACTTAATGAAGGGACTTCTTTGCCCCACTGTATATTCTCACCTCTCTTGTCACAGATTAAGTGCCCTTAAATGTGTGGGCTGATTTCTGTGCTCTCTCCTATTCCATTGATTTATGTTTCTGTTTTTGTGCCGGTACCATACTGTTTTGATACTGTAGCTTTTTAGTGTGGTCTGAAGTCAGGGAGCATGAATCTTCCAGCTCTATTCTTTCTCAAGGTTTCCCCATATCCTCACTAAAAAGGATTGTTAATGGACTTAAAACAGATAAACCTGGGTTCATAGCTGAGTACTGCCATGAACGAGCTTAAAATTACTGTATCTATAAAAAAGGGATAATAATTCCACCTACCTCACCCATTGTTGTGAGGATTAAAGGAGACAGAACATATGTAAAGCACTTACACATCTTGACACGCAGTAAACACTCAATAAAACGTTACTGTCCACTTCTACCATTACTGTGACTTGAAAGAAATCAACTGCCAAGTGCCCTGCACATTATTACAGGAACGTCAACCTACTAGTTACTATAATAAAGTATTTTTTTAAAGCTCAACTTCTCTTTTAATCACTTAATCATTCCGCACAGAATTCAAATATTCCTAAATACAACGCACATAACTGGGAGCAACAATATTATTATTACCCCATCTCTACTTTTGTCTTCCTTTTGACGGGGGAAACCATAAACAAGGTTTTGCATTTCCTGTCGCCAAGAGGCCAGAAGAAAGCAGGAAAACAAACTTTGCCAAGTGAGTCAACTACACATGTCCCAGTCTGGTCAGCACTTCCCGCTGGCCACTCCTGGGGTGGCAGTGGGTAAATTAAGGATTCACCAGGGGCTCTGACTGGGGCTGAAAACCCAAACTATGGAAACTTCCTTAAAGCATCGTTGCGGGGCGGGGCGGGCGCGGGAGAGCAGCCACTGCGCAGGCCCTGGCTTGTCTTTGACGCATACACCAGTGCACGCCACCCATCAACACTCACACTCACTCACACACACACACACACACACACACACACTCCCTCTCTCTCTCTCTCTCTCTCTCTCTCTCTCTCTCCCTCTGTCTGTCTCTCTCTCTCTCTCTCTCTCCCCCTCTCCCTCTCCCTCTCCCTCCCTCTCTCTCTTTCTCATGCCCTCTGTTGGGGGCTAATGCGGAGGTCATTCACCAACCCAGCCTGAACTCATCCCAAATGTCCCCAGGACGTTCGCTTGGCTGCTTTTACATTCAAACCCGTGCCAGACCCGCATCCCAAGACTCACGACCCACCAAACTGCAATAACGACAGGAAAACCACCCGGCATTCCTCCCAGTCCGGGGACAAGAAACGCGAGCCCGGACACCCGGGTCAGGGTCCGCGGCCGCCGGCGTGCCCGCCCCGCCTCCCCCGCCGAGGCCGAGCGCGGACCCGGGGCCTCGGCGCATCCCGCGGACGCGCATCCCCGCGCCACGTCGGCCCGCGCGCAGCACCTACCGAGCTCCTCCCGCCCAGCCGCCTCGGCCGCCGCCGGCGCCGCCGCTTCCATCTCTCGGGGGTCTCCAGGACGCCGCCGCCCCGAGGCGCGCGCTCCCGCCGCTGCGTGCCCGGCGTCAGGCCGAGGCCTCCCGGCCCCGCGCACCCCACCCGCGCGGCGGGGAGCATGCGCAGTGGGGCGGCCCGACGCCGGGGTCCTAGGACGCTGCCCGGGAGCGGAGCTCCGAGTGGAAGACCTGAGTGGGAGGAGGCGGGGCTGGAGAACGGCAGGGTGACCCGAGACGAGGGGCGTTTTGGAGATAGCTGGGGTGGGGCGTTTAGAGCTGGCAGAGACCCAAGCATGTAGCCCCCTGGTGAGGGCGGGGCCGGGGGACTTAGCTTTAGAGACGACCGCGAACTTAATTTTGAGCAGCCCATCTATTTGCGAGGCTTTAACGTTCTGTAAGGCACCTAGAAGACTGTGCTGGAGTTCTGGCTACTCCTTGGTTATCCTGCTGTGCCTCTATTTAGAGATATAGGGTGCCCTCAAGTAGCATTTAATTTAGTCAAGTGGTTTCACTTTAGGAATTTTTCAGTGCCCTTCAGAGATACTTGGCGTTAACCGCAATGCTGAAAGGAATTTAAAGTTAAGATTAAATATTCTCTATCAGATATTCTTAAGCACCATACATGCATTGTCTTTATTCAGCTGACACACCTCTGAGAGATAATCCTAATGTATATGTCCATTTTACAGATGCGGAACTAAGCACACAGAGCCAAGTAACCGGTCCAAGGATAGTTCAGTAATAAATGACAAAGATGGAATTCTATCTGCAACCAGAGTTCGGGTTCTCAGTGCAAAGCTGACCCCTCAGGTGGGTACCGATGAAGCAGGCTTTTGGAGAGAAATGAAGATGTTTTAATTTAGCAATTGCTTTTTTTCCCCCCATCTCATAGTTCTTAAAAGTCGGAACATGAAACAAGACTTTTTCTTTTTGTCTGTTCTATTTCATTGGGGTCTCCTAAGGGAAATAATTTTTTGGAGGGGGTTCTAATTTCTAGGGTCACTGGTGTAACTATGTGGTGATGATAAATATTTAAAATACTAAGATTTTAAAAGTACACAGTTACGTAATAACTATTATCTTTCCTCCTGTTGCATCCTTTGTAGATTTAATAGTGATTTGCCAAAATCCTTTATTTTTGTTTAGATCAGCGCCAGTCACCCACACACAGATACACATGCAAAGGTTTTATGTAAAAGGTTCCTGGAGCATAACAAAGATGTAGGGGAGATTGAGAAAAAAGAATTGCATCCTTCGTCAGCTAGGGGAATAGTCCCTAATCTGCATTGGGGTGCGGCTCCTGGTTAGAGTTCAGTGGGAGAGAAGACAGTCATGAGGCAGGTAATTGTCCCAGAAACTACCCACTGGTATGAGAACACCGGGGACAGTGTCTTGAAAGAGCAACATTATCCTTTGAGTGTTGCAAGGGATCAGAAGCCATTGCCCTCTAATCCCAGCATAGGGAAAAGCAGATCTGGCAGTGTGGAAGGAAAAAAGGTTTAACCTTTAATGGAAGCCTGGACTGAGGCAGGTAGCTAGGCTGTGTCTTGACAGACTGATATAGAGATAAGCCAAGTGAAAGGGATGATCATAAAACTCAAGAGAATTATATGGTTTCATGTTTCATACTTGAGAAGATATTTACTGTGACTTCTGCTCCAGAATTTGTAAACTGGAGGAGAGTACAGGGGAAAGCTGTGTTAACACAGAGACGTTATAAAGAATCTGACTGTTGGAACCCTGGCCATGCCTTTCTTTGCCTCACTTGAACTTCCTGGATCATATCTCATGTACTTCCTCTTTTGTAACTACTTTACTTTGTTCATAGCTCTGTGGTAACACCTCTCCCCTTGCGTTATAATTATTTCTGTGGCTGAGTCTTATGCTATACTGCGAATGTCTGCAGGAGAGTCGCTGTAGCTTAACCTCTGTCTTTGTCTCAGCCAGGCCTAGCAGAGTGCCAGGCATGTACCAGTGGCTCAATAAATAGGGATTGAAGGTTGTCGAATATAGCCTCAGAGATATGTCAGCTGAAAGAAAACACACAAGCTGAAAGCTGAGAATTTTGTTTTGTTCGGTAGATATTTCGAGGACTTCAAGCCGGGGAGACAGCCTGTCACATAGCCCTGGGGAGCTTCTCTGAAGAGGTGAGGAAGGAGCCAGATATAAAGGAGTTCTTGCAATAAAGACCAGGTGGTCAAAACATCAAAAGATTACTGTTTTTTTGTTCTGTCTTGTTTTGTTTTGTTTGTCATTTGTCTTTTTAGGACCGCACCACGATTACTGTTAATTAAAGAAAAGCAGACATCTCTGGCATTCTCATCATGGCTCAGCAGTTAACGAACCCAACTAGTATCCATGAGGACACGGGTTCAATCCCTGGCCTCGCTCAGTGGGTTAAGGATCTGGCGTTGCCGTGAGCTGTGGTGTAGGCTGGCAGCTTCAGCTCCAGTTCAAGCCCTAGCCTGGAAACCTTCATATGCCGCAGGTGCAGTCCTAAAAAGACAAAAAAAATTTTTTTTAAATAAAAAAAAAGGGAAAAGCAGACATCTTATGTTAAGGAATTTACTGCTTTTCTATGTATGGGAAGGTGCAAGAGTCCAGACTCACTGAAATCACTCCCTTGATATGCACCTCAGTTATTTGGGGCCAGTATCCTGTGTTTTCCCATCCTGAGTCTCCTCAGGGTACCCTGTTGGCTGCTGAAGCTGATGGCTTGATGGCAGGCATCTTATTTCTCTCTTGAGTCCCCTTGGTGTTCACTGTCACAGTAGCTGTGATATGATAGCTTGATGGCTACAGCATCCTTTGTTTACTGATATGGCAGGCAACATTTTTCATTCACAGATACATGAAAGGATATTAAGAAATCATTAATTTAACCAAACCCTTTTACGGAGCATCTCCCTTGTGCCAAGGACTGTGTTTGAAGCAGGATCCGTCATAGCAAGCAACACTGGTTCGAACTAGGGTTCATATTCTAATGTGTGAGTGTGCAAAAGAACTAAACAAGATATTAACTATCTTGTAATTACAGTTGTTGAAGAAAATTGGGGAAGCTGCTTTAGATTGAGTAGCCAAGACAGTCTTCTCTTGAGGACATTTAAGCTGACACCTCAAGGTAAGTGGAGCTGGTTAGATGGTGAAGAGAGAAGAGCAATTCAAGCTGTGAGAATAGCCTTCTCCATTTTACAGACAGAGAAAAGGTTGTGTTTTAGACTTGTTTGTTTGAGACACCCGTGGGCCATCTAAATAGCATTATCTTTTATACAGTAGTTGGATCTCAAAAGTTTCTTCATGTGCAAAATAACCAACCTCACAGGTTGTTGTAAAGATTTAATGAGATCAAGTATTTAGAGCCTTAGTCCATTGCAAAGTTTGTGGAATGGATCATATAAATTAAGCATGTTAGTTAGGAATTTTTTTATTGCAATAGAGAGAGAGGCCAACTTAAACTAGTTTCAGACAAAGGGGAATATAAGGATAATGAGGTACCCAGGACAGAAATGGGACTGGCCTCGGTTACAGTTGATTTTGTTGCCTCTGAGACTCTCTTTCCTCCTGTCATCGCTTTTCTCTGTGCACCTCCTTGTGTATCTGCAGATATTTGCTCTTTTGCTTCTCAGGTTCACCTGGCAGGAAACGTGGTTCCTAAAAACTCTCAGTTTCTGTTTTATCCAGTATCAAGTATCCAGAAAGATACTGGTTTCTTTTTTGTTTCAGTTTTTAAATTTCCCAGGAAAGAATTGTGATTGAATCACCTTGCATCAGGTTCCTACCCCAGACTAGTCTATTTAGGAGTGAACTAAGTCATGTATGTGGTAGGTACTGATGAAACCATTTGTAGAGAAGGGAACAGTTTCCAAGAACGTAAGCTCAGCAGACCAAATCCTAGTTATCTACTCTACTTTGATTCCCCTCTGTGTAAAATATTATTTATTATGTATCTGAAGTACTTTTTACCCTCTTATGTTTTCCATGTATATCAAGATAATTTCTCACCATTTTCTAACAAATTTCCACTCTAATGACTTTTGTATCCTGTTAAAGACATTAGGAAACATGCTGACCAGCCCTGGTCTTCTTAAGAGTTTCTTTGTTGGAGTAATTGATACTGATAACCTTACTTTTATTACCAAGAAGTTTGTTTTTCCTTAACTCTTTATGACTGATTTAGTACACTAAAATGAACTAAAAACTAAATGCCTGGAGGAAAGAGAATGTAAGTAGAAAAAGACAACTAAAAAAAAAAAAAAAGCTCTGACATAGTTTCAAATAAATTTATTTTAAAAGGTAGTGCATCCATAAGACAAAAATAGAATGAGAGTAAAAGGAATGTTGGGGAATAAAAAGTAGAACAAAAAGATTTTTAAAAAGGGAAATAGAAAAATAATAAAATTAAGGATTCATCTAGTAGGTCCAAGACAGTAATTCAGAAACTCTAGATAAAAACGAAGGAAAAATCAAAATAATAATACAACAGAATTTCTCAGAATTGAGGGTTTTTTCCCCAAAATTAGAAGAATTGTCCAACACGGCACTGAATGCCCAGTATAACAGATGAAAACAGACTTAAGCCAAGACATATCATTGTAAAATTTTAGAACATGGAAAATAATAGGGAGATTTTAACAGCTTCTTGAGATGAAAAAAGTAAAGGGAGGGTGCCAGCATTCAGGTGGAATTTCATCTAACTGCCCAACAGCAACAATGAAAGCTAGAAGACAATGGAGCACTGCATTACAACTTCAGAATTAAAACACATCCAACTTGGAATCAGATACCTAGCCAAACTACCAATCAAATGAAAGTGTGAAATAAACACACTTTTAAAAACATAAGACCTATATAAAAATATACTTCCTATGTTCCTTTTCTTAGAAAGCATAGGAGGAATACTTCATCAAAATTAAGGAGTAAACCTAGGAAGAAATAGACATGGAAGCCAGAAAAGCAGGGATTCAACACAGAAGAGGTGAATCCCGAGAGGATGCCAAAGGGAAGTTTCAGGACCACAGCTGGGCAGCAGGCCTGGAGGGCAGCCTGTCCACATCCGGGTGGGAGAACAGGGGTACCTTCAAGGCAAAGCATTGATAAAAGAAATAGAAGTATAGGGCGCCATTTTCCTTGGCAGTGAAGAAATCATCATAATAAAAACATAAAATGTGACTTGAACACAGAGTATATTACCACTCTACTTGAAGATATATATTGGGTAGGGAGAAATACTTCTTGTGAAAGCTATGTAAAAGCTAAATTCTCGCTTTCCATCATTATGAGAAAATAGATAATATCTAAAATTGAAACCTGAATACCACTCTAAGTATGTTATTTAAGAATATGGCAGTAAACACCAAATGAAACTACCAAGGATGTTCAAAGTGGTTGCCCCTTGAGAGAGGAAATTCTAGGGCGAATGAGGCAAGAACTTGTTTTTCCACCATGTCTTATTTGATTCTTTAAGTAGATGATAACAACAAACTTACAAAAGGGAAAGTGATAGTCCCTGCTAATTACTAATTTTTGTGAAGAAAAATATTTATGGAAGTCATCTATAATGTAAAATTTATTATTTTAAAAAATTAATGTTTTCCTGTTCTGTAGTTGTTTTCAAACTCTTTGTTTTTAATGTCAGTCATCTCTGTGACTGGGGAGACAGCAGTTTCAGAATCTACATTCGAGTGAATGGAAAAGAAAGTAGATTTTCTGAAAAGTCTTTTGAATTTTTTTTTTTTTTTTGTCTTTTTGTCTTTTTAGGGCTGCACCCATGGCATATGGAGGTTCCCAGGCTAGGGGTCTAATCGGAGCTGTAGCCACCGGCCTACGCCACAGCCACAGCAATGCCAGATCTGAGCCGCGTCTGCGACCTACACCACAGCTCACGGCAACGCTGGATCCTTAACCCACTGAGCAAGGCCAGGGATCAAACCTGCAACCTCATGGTACCTAGTCAGATTTTTTTTACCACTGCGCCACGACGGGAATTCCATCTTCTGAAATTTTATAGTCAAAGTGGGAGGGAGCTTGTGGTGCAGGGACTTAAGGATCCAGTGTTGTCCTTGCAGCAGCGTGCGTCAGTGCTGTGGTGCAGGTTGGATCCCTGGCTCGGGTATTTCCACATGCCATGGGTGTGGCAAAAAAAAAAAAAAAGTTGAGAGGGAGTCTTTCTTGTGAAAGACTGCAGACCTATGAAAGAAATAGACCTTCGGCCCCACTGCCTGCCCTAGGAGACTATATCCTCTGCTGTTGATGTTCCTGAAAACTCAGCTACATCGTTGTAAATACTTCTTCTCCTAATGCAACTAAAGATTAGCATACTGAGTGAAGTAAGTCAGAAGGAGAAAGAGAAATACCATAGGATATCACTTATATGTGGAACCTAAAATATGGCACAGATGAACCTATCTACAGAACAGAAACAGACTCAAGATGGAGATGGAGACTTGTGGTTGCCCGGGGGGAGGCGGGGGAGTGGGATGGACTAGGAGTTTGGGCTTAATAGAAGCAAACTATTACAGTTAGAATGGATGGACAATGGGGTCCTGCTCTATAGCACAGGGAACTATGTCCAGTCTCCTAGGATTGAAAATAACATATGTAAAAACGATATATGTATATATATTAATATATATATATATGACTGAGTCACTTTGCTGTGCAACAGAGATTAGCACAACATAGTAAATCAACTACACTTTAATTTAAAAAAATGGTTCGTCTCCTCAGCTCTGCTCAGTTAGCACTGTATGCGTGAATATGCCATCTGTTTCCTGGTGAGACCTTTATAGATGCACAGACATAATCTCATTTATTTCCCTAAAAAGGCTTCATGCATCATCTCCATTTTACAAATGGAGAAACTGAGAGTAAGAGAAGTGAAGTGATTTGCTCAAAATCCCATAGAAGAGGTAAGATTCAACTACACCACCTCCAGAAGCATTTATTCAGGCTATGGGAAATCACGTCCCCATCCAGAAAGTTCTTAAAATTTGGAATCCTATGGGCTGCCATTACCACCTCAGTAACTTTGTTGGGGATGGCTATTGATTCAGGCCAGTAGTTGTCAGGTAGGAGAACGGCATTTACTGAAGCAGCCATTGCCTTGATTTTGGCCAAACACTCAGGCCTCTGACCAGAAACCTAAAGCATTCTGGGTAGAGCGGTATATCGGTACCAAGTGAGGGCCCCTGTTCTATGTCACCTGCTCTGCCCATTCATCTGTCATCTCTGGCCTCTTCCCCTTTGTCAGGGGTGTTAAATTTGGAGCAGAATTTTCTGCAATCCCTTCTTCTCGCTTTCCCGCCCCTCTCCAGTTGCTGGAGGACCCTACTGAGGGTATATTGTCTTAGGGCTGCATCATCAGATTGTAAATTATCCTGGAAAAATTGTCCATGGAGGCTCCATTTTTCTGCGATTTGGGAGTGGGGGCCAAAGGTGGGGTTAAAAAGAGGGGGTAAAATGATAAAAGCTAGGTTAGTTTATTTCAGTTTGCTCCCCTTAGGCTGAGTCTTGCTCTACCTTTTCTTGCTGAATTATATTAAAAAGGAAAGAAAATAGGAATTCCAATATCTCAATGGTCTAGTTAATTTTGTTCAAAATAGTAATAGTGATAAATACAACAAGGAAATCTAACTTTCATGGAGCCAAACCCCATACTAAGTGAGTTTCTTTTCTAAATCACCTCATTGATCCTGCACAACAGCTCTAGGAGGCAGGTGTTGCATTACCCCCATTTTTTAGTTGAAAAAACAGGCTTAGGCAGATTGAGCAATTCGCTTGAAGTGTTACAGCTGAGAACCAAGGTCGGTTGCAATTCCGGGATGCATGCTCCAAACCATCGAGTCCAACCACTGAGTCCCAGCCACTCGAGGGAGGGCTGACTCCTGCACTGGCAGGTTGTGGGGGCAGATCCACACCGCAGGCCACTGGTTAGTGGTGTGATAGTCATAAGGGCATTGTATGTGTCTGTCCATTCTCACAGAGCTAACGAAAAGTTAGGAAATCAGTTAATTGAACTTCACCATGGGGACTTAACTAACCCTGGCACAAATGTCACTACTCACGTATTCGACATAGTCCTATGAAAATACTGTTCTTTGAAGGGCAATAGAAAAAGTGACTTTTGACAAGTGCTAGGCAGCACACACTTATTTTTCCCACCTGTTATTTATTCTTCTTGGTTTTTAACATAGTAAGAAGGCGTTAAAGCCTGTGCTTAAATAAATCCCAAGTGTCCTTTGAAAAGGCTCAAAAGAAAAAAGGATGCTTGCAGAAATTTGATTCTTCCCATTTTAAGCCTTGTGTTTGGCTCAGTATTAACCTACAAGAAGTTGTTTAACCTCTGTTGTCTTCTAATGAAACTGTTGTCATGCCAAGTCTGGAAGTCTGGGTTCTCCTGGACATAAAGAATGCATAATCCTCACATGTAAAATTGAACTCGATAAGTCCCCTCTGTTTCAGGATATTAATGTCAGGGTCTGGTTTGGGATTTGATTTGATAGGCTGTACCTGCCAGCTTTTGTGTAACCTACTTTTTATCATAGCTCAAAGGGAGCATGTGAAGGACTTACTTATGGTATAAGTAGGTCATCAGAGATACACGTCATGCCTGAACAGTCCTGGAAGTGCTGCTACTTAGCACACTTTCCCAAGTAATCTGAGGAGCTGGTGCACAACTTAAAAACACTGCTGAGTGATACCAGCCACACTGGGAAGTAAAACCTTAACCTCACTAAGGAACTCTGCTTCAGAGATGTCAATACCCAATCTCATTAGAGAAAATAAATACGATAACATACTTGCTTTTTGGTAGTGAAAAGAAGTGGCGTGGAGGTTAGAGAGCTTCCACATTGTATTTCGGCTCATGTCCTCAGAAGTTTGTAAGCCAAGATGTCCTTAGAAAAATGTACCATTTTAAGAAGAAAATATCCGAAACCTGTTTAAGGCCAACCTGGTAGCCAGCCACATTAGCCTTCGTTTACACGGTTCTGTTCCTGTCAATTTTGTTTCTTGTCGTAATAACACATAATGTTTCATTGGTTGATTTTTCCTTCATAAAACAGCTAAGCACATTGACCTGATTTTCTCAGTAGTTGCATCCATTTTATAAAAAATTAGATCAGTGATTGATTTCTTAAAGATGGGCCATTGTATTAAGTTAGAGAAGTGAGAAATTGATCAAGGAACAGTTCATTTTGCGTAACATAAATGCTTCCTAATTTGTCCTCTAATCGGCTCTTTGAATCTGCACTAATTGTGTCAAGAAATTCTTTACCATCTAGCAAGTTTGACTTTATCTTCATTGGCGAGCATTCAGATGTGGCTCTTTAGGGAAATTAAGGACAAAGTTATTTATGTCACAGCGTTTAGGTTTTTTAAAATAAGGCTCTTAATTATAATCTTTATTTCCATGTCAATTCCCCAAACTTGACTCTGACATAGAAAACAAACTTATGGTTACAAAAGGAGAAGGTGAGGGATAAATTAGGAATTTGGGATTAACAGGTACACACAACTATATATAAAATAAACAACAAGGACCACCATATATCACAGGGACCTATATTCAATATCTTGTAATAATGTCTAATGGAAAAGAATCCGAAAAAGTACATATATACATATATGTATATATGTATCTATACATATATATTCATATATATCATTAAACTGTAACCTGAAACATTATAAATCAACTATACGTAAACCTTAAAAATGTAAAAACAGGAAGTTTCCATTGTGGCTCAGAAGTAACAAGTTTGGCTAGTATCCATGGGTTCAATCCATGGCCTCTCTCAGTTGACTAAGGATTTGGCATTGCCATGAACTGTGGGTGTAGGTTGCAGATATGGCTGGGACCCCCTGTTGCTGTGGCTGTGGCTGTGGCCCATAGCTGTAGCTCCTATTCGACCCCTAGCCTAGCCAGCAAACTTCCACATGCCGCAGGTGTAGCCCTAAAAAGCAAAAAAAAAAAAACAAAAAAAACTTGATTCTGACATGTAAAGCTCCATGCCTAAAATTTTCCTGTCTCATACCTTCTGGACTTGGACTAGAGTAGACTTGGGGACAGAGTAGACTTCGTATTCGTGGGGGCTAGGTTTTCCATGCGTAAGAAGGTACCCCCTGGACTCAACCGTAAGTTATAGCCTCCTGCTGTTCTAAATAGTGCCTCTCACTTGTGATGCATGTTCCACAGCTTAATTTCTTTAGGCATGTCCTGGAAAAAATGAAGCCTCCAGCCCATATTGTGCTGAATTCCAGGTTGCTACAACTGAATGGTCAAAGATTTCCCCGCAAAAGGCATTCTCCTGTATAGTATGCAAATATTAATTGTTGCCATTCTCAGGGATTGTTCCTTGCAAGATATATGAACATGTTTAACTAGTTTATGAAATTTGCTGCTAAAATATTTATTGTATTTGTTTCTTCTTTCACTGTTGAGATAAAATATAAACCAAGACACATTTAAAAAGTGGACGCTAGGAGTTCCCATTGTGGCTCAGCAGTTTAAGGACCCGATGTTTTCTCTCTTAGGATTGCAGGTTTGATCCCTGGCTTCCCTCAGTGGGTTAAGGATCTGGTGTTGCTTGCAGATGCAGTTCAGATCCAGCGTTGCCATGGCTGGGGTATAGGTTGCAGCTGCAGCTTCAATTTGACCCCTAGCCTGGGAATTTCCACATGCTGCTGGTGCCACCATAAAAAAAAAAAAAAAAATAGTTCTCTACAACAGAGCTCTCCACCATATCTAGGGTAGCATACCAGGATATCGTGATGCTTTTGGTGAATGTTCCTTAATCAAATTGCTATTCCTGTGCCCCCATTTTCCCTTTCCTTCCACAATTTATGTTATTAGTATCACTGCTGTAACAGAGACTATTCATTGTTACTCCTTTTTCTTTCATTGAAATACAGCTTTTCACTATGCGTGGGACAACCTAGCTCGCTCTGCATTATATGAGTAGACTCAGGCCAATGAGACCTGAGCAGAATATGTGTAGCCCTTGAACCATGCTAATAAGTGCAACGGTCTAGGGATGGTGAGCCACCAGAAGGGAAGCAGCCTGGGATTTTTTTTTTTTTTTTTTTTTTTTTTGTCCTTTAATGGCTGCACCCATGGCATATGGAGATTCCCAGGCTAGGGGCTGAATTGGAGCTGTAGCCACTGGCCTACGCCAGCCACAGCAACGCCGGATCCAAGCTGTGTCTGCACAGCTCACGCCAACGCCGGATCGTTAACCCACTGAGCAAGGCCAGGGATTGAACCCGCAACCTCATGGTTCCTAGTCGGATCCGTTAACCGCTGCGCCACGACGGGAACTCCAAGCCTGGGATCTTGATGATATCCTAGAGTAGAAACATCATCTTAGACTTCTGTGCCAGAGAGAAATCTTATTTAAGTCATTGTTATTGTGAGTCGTTGTCACCTGCAGTTAATAGATGTAATCATTTCAGACAAGTATAAGGTTTAGGGTAAATGGTATGAAGGAAAAAAATGAGACTCTTACTCAAGTCTGTGTTGTTAGCCTAATAATGTCAGCAGAAAACTTCGTCCACACAAATCCTATGGGAAATTTTTGTATGTGCTTAGACCAGGGAAATCAGCTTACTTTTCTGGTTGACTCAGAATATACAGAGATACTTAGAGAAGTTTTTATAGAAAGCTGCCTCGTTACTTGGAGAAGCGAAAAGAACTTGGGTAGTATGTTCTACTGACTTTTCACGGTTGGGTTCTCAGACCAAGAGCGTCCTTGGCTTTTTAAAATGCAGAATCTCAGGCCTTTCGCCAGATCTACTGATCAGAATCTTTATTTTTTAAAAGAACACCAGGTGGTTGACGTGCACATTCAGGTTTGAGAAGCATCGTTCTGGGAAGTATCATGAGAGAGCCTGATGGAACTTCTGTATTCTGTACCAGTAGTTCCCAAAGCGTGGTCTCTAGACCAGCAGCAGAAGCGTTGCTGTGGCTGAGGTGCAGGCCAGCAGCTGCAGCTCCGATTGGACCCCTAGTCTGGAAACTTCCATATGCAGCGGGTGCGGCCTAAAAAGAAAAAAAATAAAGGTGATTCCCTGACTCCATTTCCAATGGGATGAGCTATGATAGCCAAGGTCCCAGTTTGCCTGGGATGTTCCAGTTTACTCTGTTGTTTGGAATGTCCCAGTTTGAATAATACGTTAGGTGGCCACACCTTATGCATAGTGCTGGTTGCCTTCCAACGTGGGAGCATGGACCCAGGGAACCACTCTTGTCCCTTATCCCAGCAAGATGGATCTATATTTCTGGTGCTGTCCATGGGGACATAACGGCCAACACCCTCATCTTTCCCAGGAGTGTGGATTTGGCTGAGGCCACTGCTCTTTGAAACTCATCCTTCTAAAATAACTTAAAAAGCCACCTGACCGTAATGAGAAATTTTAGGTATTTTGACTTTCAACAGTGCTTTTCAAAGAGCACTGCTAGCACAAATTCTGCCCTTGGTCAACAGCTCAGGTCCTGAATTCTCAGAAAAAAATTAGAGTACACGGGTTGCCCCCCAGTGACCTGTCTCCTCTGTACCAGTCTCAGAAACAACAGGAGAGGTGTGCTAAGCAAATGTCAGACGTAAATGTTACAATTAGCAAACAATGGGAGGGAACAATGCAAGATGGGTCAGAAGCAGCCTTACATTACACAGCTGTTCCAAAAGCAAACAGACCACAGTGTCCCGGCAGACAGGATGTACTCACTGAATGTTAATGTCTTCTTCCCCCAGCTGGAATCGGAAATCCTCCTGCCGCTTTTAATGTAAAGGGCTCTGAGTCAGGTTTCTCCCCTGCTCAGCTCTGAGACAGAACATGCCGGGGAAGAAGGCTGGAAATGCCCCTGAATGTCTGATTCTGGCTGGGATGGAAGTTAACATAGATCTTTTTTTTTTTTTTTTTGCCTTTTTAGGGCCAAACCCATGGCATATGGAAGTTCCCAGACTAAGGGTCTAATCGGTCAAAGCTACAGCTGCCAGCCTATGCCACAGCCACAGCAACGTGGGATCTGAACCAAGCCTGCGACCTATACCACAGTACATAAATATCCAGAAGGAGATGTTTTAATGATAATAACCACTGGAAATTTTCTAGTCGGGGATTATAGGGGAGTTGGGTTTTTTTTCCTTGTGTTTCAGCTGACATATTAAGAATTAGGCAGGGACCAAAAGAATTATCCTGAGAAGTTACCCTTCTCGGCAGTAACTTCCCGTTGTGCTACTGAGGGCAGGTCTTGTTTGAAAAAAAAGGATATAGGCATTTAGAGCAACCATCCCTGAAGAGAAGGAAGGGAGTTTCATTGTCTGAGCTGGAGGTGGAATATGGTCCTTTTATGTTCAAGGGCCCCAGCAGTAGGGAACTGCAGGATCGAGAAGAAGCCCCGGGGAGAGAAAGGGGCTACAGCCCTGGGTCTGTGAGATGCTGGACGCCTGAGTCCACCCTCACTCAAAGCCATGGTGAGTTCCTGGAGTTCCTGCTGTGGCGCAGTGGGTTAAGAACCTGACTGCAGGTATTCTCTTTGTGACTCAGCAGAAACGAATTTGACTAGTATCCATGAGGATGCAGGTTCAATCCCTGGTCTCGCTCAGTGGGTTAAGGATCCAGCATTGCCATGAGCTGTGGTGTAGGTTGCAGATGCGGCTCAGATATCGTGTTGCTGTGGCTGTGGCGTAGTCCAGCAGCTATAGCTCTGATTTGACCCCTAGTCTGGGAACCTCCCTGTGCCTCAGGTGTGGCCCCAAAAAGTAAAAAAGAAAAAAAGAAAGAAAAGATCTGACTGCAGCGGCTTGGGTCGCTACAGAGGTGCAAGTTCAATCCCCAGCCTGGCGCAGTGGGTTAAAGGATCCAGCGTTGCCACAGCTGAGGTGTCGGTCACAGCTACAGCTTGGATTCAGTCCCTGGCCCAGTAACTTAAATATGCTGTGGACGTGGCGATAAAATGGAAAAGAAATTAGAAACAATTTAAATTTTTAACTAGCTGTGTAGATAGCTGTGTAGGAGCCAGCTAGAGTGGCTCTTTGGTTTCTAGGTTACATTCTGGTAGAAAAAAAGAAAGCAGGCTTGCCTGTGCATCAGGGTGTCCCAGAATAGTCCTGTCACTTCACTTCTCAGTCCTGCTCTGCTCAGGGCCAAGACCAGATTTTAAGGGCCGTTTAAGGGACAGAGTCAAATGCCAGACACTCGCTCAAATGCCCTCTTCCTCCTGATGGTTAAGAGTTTGTGCCACAATGAGTCAAACCCATTCTGCCTGGATTCCCAGCTTCAGCCTCTGAAAAACAACTCTATTGAGTCACTCAGAAACTCACCAGACATTCCCAAGATGAGTCAACCACAATAGGACACCCAACCAAGGGCTGGCGTGAGTCCAAGGAAAAAAATGCTTTTAAAAAAGAAGAAAAGTGCTCTGAGAAACACCAATCGTAACTGAAATTATTTATACAACCCTGTAAAGGGCCCTTGACTAAGCTATCAGTATGCTCAGACTCATCCTGGAGTTAAGCTGTGAGGACATGTTTGTGTAGATAGTGTTATGGTTACGGGAGCAGCCTGGGGAAGCCTTAGCTCCTCATTAAAGGAGGGACTTTCGATCCCTGTGAAGCTTCTAAGAAGCGAGCCTCAGGGGCCCTGCACACTTATTACAATACCTGGCAAATATTAGTTCTTTTTATTATTGGTATAGTTGTTTCCATAAATTCAAGAGATTTAGAATGCCAGTAACTAAACTCCTTTAAAAGAAAAATCTGGAGACCAGCAGTGACATCTAAAAGCCACGTGTCATCCTTTTAACAATAATTGCTCTCTCCAGAATGGCAGGAGCTTCTTTCAAAAGATTCTCCAACTTATGGAGTTCCCGTCGTGGCTCAGTGGTTAACAAATCCGACTAGGAGCCATGAGGTTGCGGGTTCGATCCCTTGTCTTGCTCAGTGGGTTAAGGATCCAGCATTGCCGTGAGCTGTGGTGTAGGTTGCAGACGCGGCTCGGATCCTGCGTTGCTGTGGCTGTGGCGAAGGCCGGCAGCTACAGCTCCTGTTAGACCCCTAGCCTGGGAACCTCCATATGCCCCGGGTGTGGCCCTAGAGAAGGCAAAAAGACAAAAAAAAAAAAATATATACTCCAACTTATTGGTTGGAGAGGAACAATGTTTATGATAATACCATGGGCTCTGCTGTCACCTAGTGGAAAATTAGATTATTATAAACTGTTCTCAATTACGACCTCGTGATAGTTGCCAACCAACTCCCATTGACTTGCATTGTACAGTTCATCAAATTCCAAGTCACAGAGTCCGTGTCTGTGTTGACACGCCTTTTTTTAATGCCCCAAAAAGCAAAGGAACATGATCCTGTGTGAGCTGTCCAGTCAGAAACCAGTAGCTGTAGAAAACGTTCTTGGCAACTTCCGGGTCCCCTGGTCCTAAGAGCAAAGGGTCTGGCACGTGGTAAGGCTCTAACAAAGAACCGCTGGATGATCTTTGCCACAATAATAACAAACAGATCAAAACAGACAAATCCATGCACAACCAAAAATGAAAAATAGAAGCTACCTGATCACATTTCCTTTTAGAGTTTATAAAGTGTTTTTGTAGATTAAGTTATTCTCAGAAAAATCCAAGATATAAAGCATACTTTCCCACTTTAAAGATAAGGAACTTGCTTGTCAGGAAATATAACCCAGTCGGGAAATTAAGCAGAAAAAAATCTAAGGTGTCTTCTGACCTCAAATGCCGAACTTCACCTGTATCAGGACTCTGCTTTGTGGGACCCTGTGGGAGAGAAAGGAAGGTACTGGTTTGCTTTCGAGAGAGGAGAGGAGAAACCTATAGAGGAGAAAGGGCACCCAGCACAGAAGGCAAGGCCCTGAGGCTATTGGGTAGGAAAAGCTGCTTTTTCCCCACCTCAGGGCTGCCCCCACCCGGTGTCCAGATCCTCTGCTAGCTGGTTCCTCTGGGCTCTTGCTGATCTCTGAATCCACCCTTTCCTCTTCCTTAGACCTCCCTTCTCCACGAGCAAGTCTCTTCCAGCTTCAAAATTCAAAAATAAAACTCTGTCTCCACCTAACTGTCATTGATTCTGTTGCTCTCCTGGCCTTTAAAATAGGCTTCTGGGAATTGCAGACTCAGCACGTTTTGCTGGGCAGCTACCCTTCAGTGGTTTCCATACCAATCCCGCTGCTCTCCTCCTGGGAAATTGCCACTGCCCAGGTCACCAAGGATCATCTGCTTGCCAATCCAGTGCACTTTTTAGATGTCTGCTTTACTCCTCACGGCGTCCACTCTGTTGACCATGGCCTCTGTACTGAAATTCTGTCCTTCAGCTCCCAAGACCTGACTCCCCTGGGTTCTCCGCCTCCTTCATGGTGACACTCTTATTCCCCAAGCTCCCCACCAGGAGGACTCGCAGGGGAGTGTCACCCCCTGAGACTTAATTCCGTGTCTCAGCCTACACCCCTCCCCTGAGTTCCTGTCTCATTGACTCTCCCCAAGACCCTGTAAAGGTACTGAATCCAAATGGTGTCCATCATCTGCTCTCCACCTGCTGCCCAAGCCAAGGAAGGAAAAGTTATCAACAGAAAAGTGTAATAGTGAAAATGATTAGTGGAAGACCCCTGGGCTTAAAGGGAAAGTAATTTTTTATGTCATCTAGTTGGAGAGAGAACTTCACCTGGAGAACTTTAAAAAAAATGTTTCACCTTTTTCTTTTGCCAAAACTTAGAGAAAATGGCAAAATTACAACAATAAATTTTCACATATCCTTCACTGAGATTTCCCTGTTGCTCATACTTTGCCGCGTGTGTACTCTCTCCATATATCGTATATGTGTATATATTGTTGTTATCTGATTGATGAATCACTCAAGAGCAAGTTGCAAGAGAGATCATAATCATCCAATCCTAAATACTTCAGCATCTGTCTTTTAAGAACAGAGGCATTCTTTTACATGGAGCAGATTTAGAAAATTTAATGATGATATAACACTATTATGTGATAGGCAGTTTGTGTAAAAATTTTTTTTTTTTTTTTGCCTTTTGTCATTTTATGGCCGCACCAGCGGCATGTGGAGGTTCCCAGGCTAGGGGGTCTAATCGGAGCTGTAGCCACTGGCCTGCGCCGCAGCCATAGCAACGCAGGATCTGAGCCGCGTCTGCAACCTACACCACAGCTCACGGCAACGCCGGATCATTAACCCACGGAGCAAGGGCAGGGATCGAACCTGCAACCTCATGGTTCCTAGTCGGATTCATTAACCACTGCGCCACGATGGGAACTCCAGTTTGTGTAAAAATTTTAGCAATTGTCTCAACAGTGTCCTTTATAACAATATGAGTTTTTTCGAATTGTCCATCCAATAGAGAATCAGCCTTGTATCTTCTTGTCATAGCTCTGTAATGTCCTTTAATCTGATATGGTTCCCCAGCCTTTTTTTGTCTCTTCTGCCACTGATATTTTTGAAAAGCACAAACCAGTTGCTTTGTGGCTTGTTCTTGAATTTGGGTCTGGCTGATAGTCTTCTTATGATTAATTTCAGGTTATACACCTTTGGCAGGAACGTTGCATAAGTGATATTATGGCCTTCTCAGTGCCTTGTGTCAGGAAATAGGTGATACCAGTCTGTTCTAATGTCAGTGATCACTTAGCTACAGTGTTGTCTGCTCTTAAAGTTCTTTTTTTCCTCTTATGGTTAACAGTCTGAGGAGAATTTTTCAGGATGTGTGAATATGCTCGTCCCCAACAAATTTCCACCTAATGGTTTTAGCATTCCTTAATGATTTTTATCTAAACCAAATATTAGTATAATGGTTTAAAATGGTGATTTTTCTAGCTCTGTTATTCCCTCTGTGTTTATTAGTTGATGTTCTATTAAGAAAAGCCTTCCTGACATCCTTATTATTTGCTTTTTTTGTTTCTTTTTCTTCCTTTTTTTAGTGTCATTAAGGATGCATGGATTTCTGGGGGTTTTTTTTGTCCCAATGTGTGTAATCCATTGCTATCATTATTCTTTATTTTTATTATTTTGCTCAAATTGTCAATGATTTGTTTAGTAGAAAGCCATTCAAGTTTCTTCGTCTTTTTTACATGTCCCATATTTTTAAAAGCATTTCCTTACTTTTTGGACTCCAAAATGCTCTAGTCTTATTTTATACTTTTGAATCAGCTATTTTTAATGGGGAATAATATTTAAACACCAAGATCTATGGGCTAGGTCTGTTTATTTCTACTAGGGGTAGCATTACTTCTAGGCTTTTTCAGCAGATAGAACTGATAAATAGATTTATCTATTTATTTATTTATTTATTTATTTATTTATTTATTTATGTCTTTTTAGGGTCACTGCTGTGGCATATGGAGGTTCCCGGGCTAGGGGTCAAATTGGAGCTACAGCTCCCAGCCTACCCCACAGCCACACAATGCCAGATCCAAGCTACATCTGTGACCTATTCCTCAGCTCACAGCAATGCCAGATCCTTAACCCACTGAGCAAGGCCAGGAATCAAACTGGCAACCTAATGGATACTTGTTGGGTTCGTTACTGCTGACCCACAACAGGAACTCCCTATTCTTTAATTTTTCAAAACCATGATTCCATACTGATATCTCTAATTCTAAGCAAATGGCACAGGTTCTTCCTTATTTCTCCCCATTCCATAAACTGTACCTCTTTTTTCCCTACATGGAAAACCTGGCCCCCTAGGAGCATCACTGTATTTGCTCATTTGCTCAGTCCTAAAATGAGCATAAAATCGTTTCGGAGTTGTTGCATCCATATTACTACAAAACAATATTTGTTTGTATTTCTGTTCTTTTTTTCAACTGAGGATACATATCTAAGTACTGTGTTCCAACTGATGTGGATTCATTCTGGTTTTCCCCTTCTATTGTAGTTCAGTCACCCATTTGATACACTTAATTTCATTTTGTTTCTGTTTTTATTCAATTCTAGGCTCAACTCCACAAACTCTGATTTAATGTTTTAAATATGCACAATATTAGCAGCCTTCCAAAAGTTAAAACTGTACTCAAAAAAAAAATAAAGTGTACTCAGGAAAGTGTCACTCTATCTCCTGTCCTTTCTACCCTACTCTAGGTAAACAATTCTCTTCGATTCTGGTTTGTCTTTCCTAAGTTTCTTTTTTGCAAGAAATGAAGTTACATGTATATATTATTTCCTCTTCTTTCTTATAAAACAGACAACATACTAAATACCTTCTTTTCTGCCTGTGGAATTTGATCAAGGAGGACTCTATAAAAAGTATAATTTGAAGCTTACTTTTTCTTTCTTTTCTTGAGGGGTGGGTGGGGCCATTCTGGGAATGCAGAAGTTCCCAGACCAGGGATTGAACTTAAACGATAGTAATGACCCAAGCCACAGCAGTGACAACACCAGATCCTTCAACACTAGGCCTCCAGGGAATTCCTTGGCCAGAGTGGGGCTACTTTTTCTTAAGGGTAGGAAGCCAAGATCAATGGTCCTTTATTATTATTATTATTATTATTATTATTATTATTATTATTTTATTATTTTAGGGCTGCACCTGTGGCATATGGAAATTCCCAGGCTAGGGGTCAAATCAGAGTTGGACCTGTCGGCCTACGCCACAGGCACAGCAACGCTGGATCCAAGCTGCATCTGCAGCCTACATCATGGTTCACAGCAACGCCAGATCCTTAACCCACTGAGCAAGGCCAGGGATCGAACCGGCATCCTCATGGATACTAGTTGGGTTTGTAAACTGCTGAGCCACGATGGGAACTCCCCAGTGGTCCTTATGTTATAAAGAAAACCTTAATGGTACTTTCTTCTATGGAAAAAAAATGGTCTGGACCAATAGTTCCCACAGTGTGATTCTTGGAACAACTTCATGGCAACACCTGGGAACTTGTCAAAAGTACAGATTCTCCAACCTCATTCTGGATGCACTGAATCAGAAGCTGTGGTGTTGAGCCCTAGCAATCCATAATTTAACAAGCCTTCCAGACAATTCTGACATGTATTAAAGTATGAGAACCACTGGTCTAACAATAGTCTGGGAGGGAAGAAGTTGGGAAAATAACATTTACCTCTCATTGCGTGCTTGCTTGGTACCAAGCACAGGTATACGCATCTTACATATGTGCGTTCCTCATATAACCCTCAAAATAGCCTTAGCCAGTAGAACTTATGATTATTCCAGGTTTACAGATAGGGAAACTGTGTTTCAGATTTGAAACCTGGGCAGAATGCCTTTAAATACCTTTGAGCTTAACCATCACTCTATGTTACTTCTCAGCTTAGCGTCAGAGAAAATGAGAACTAACTTTCTCTCCATAACAGAGTAGTGGATCGGCTGCCTGGAGAAGCAGTTAACAAGTATCTCCGGTACTGACAGAGTTGGAAGAAATGTTTGGCTAGAAGGAGTCCAGAAAATGATTCAGGCAGGGCTTCGTGTAAAAGCTGAGGATGTCACAAGCGAGATAATCACTGTGGTGGGGACAGCAGAGGGTCTTTAAAATCTGTGCCTTCTACCACCTGATTTATAATCATTTCCCATCTTATGCTTTGCTGCATCCCCTCACCGTCATCCCTATCATTCAGGAAGTGTCTGTTGCACGTAACATCCACGATTAGCAGTGCTTTAGACTGGAAGGCAGAGCAGAGTCCAAGCATGTGTAAAACCAGGTGGAAAAGTCAGCAAGCTGCAGGAGACGGGAAGTGAGCAAGGATAACGAATTCATTGGGAGCAGGGACTTGGCATCCAAGTTCCCCCAAGGGGTATCTAGTGAAGCCATGAGACACACGAGGATACACTTTCTCTGTGTTTCCAAAGTTGTGCCGTGAAAATGCAGTTCCATATCTGACCCAGCCTGCCACTTTTAAGAGAAACTGCATGTCCTTGCTTTGCAGTAGGGTGGGTGGCTGCCTGAGTAAAAGAACCGTAAGGGTGGGGGCCTTTTCCCTCTTCACTGACAAGTCTTCGATGCTAATGTTCTTCTTTTCTTTTTTTTTTTTTTTTGCATT
>PVHT020000035.1:3006271-3035221 GCA_004024745.2 Catagonus wagneri | reverse complement strand
ATTCTTTTTCTACTATTTCATCGTTAGTATATAGAAATGCGATTGATTTCTGAAGATTAACCTTATATCCTGCTACTTTGCTGAATTTGTTGATCAGTTCAAGTAATTTTGGAGTTGAGTCTTTGGGGTTTTCTATATATAGTATCATGTCATCTGCATACAGTGACAGTTTTACCTCTTCTCTTCCTATTTGGATGCTAATGTTCTTACCGTCCTGAAGTTGAGAACCAGAGCAGGCATGAGGTCCCGCCCAATCCTTGCACTGCCCACATTGTCCTCACAGTGGCAGTGTAGCCTTAATTAGCAGATGCTTCTCACCTGGCTGTGTAGGACACTGTTGTTCCCCTGCTTAGCTGGCTTGCAGCATCCAACCTGAGTCCTTTGCAGATGAACACTAGCATTTCTACCATATGATGCAATTAGGACTCCAGACATTCATACACTCGTTCGTTCATTCATTCATTCATTCATTCATTCATGTATTCCTTTTTTGTTGTTGTTTTTTACCAGCAGCCTGGCATTGAAAGCCTGCTGTTTGTAGGAGCTCTGCAAGAGCCACTAGGGATACAGATATTTACAAAAATGTTTACAGCATGTTCCAAGACCTCCAGGAGCTCAATACCAAGTGAGAGATTTGAAAATAGTACATACCCTGTATCCTTGCTAAGTGCTTATTTAGCACAGCAGTGGTGGGAATGAAGTTGTTGTGTACTGCAGGACAGAATCCTCCAGGCCTCCACGTAAGTGTGGGTTTTGCAAGGATGCCTTCCCTGGCCCCCGGACCAGGTTATGCAGCCCGGGTCCCTGGTGTCTCAGAACCTATACTTCTTGTTTGTCTCTCTTTCCTCATAGATGGAACCAGCTTCTCAAAAGACAGGGACTATTCCTGTCTTGTTTCTCGTTATGGCCCCTACATCTGTCCAAAAGTGTGTACACAGTCACAGTGGGTGTTCAATAAATGCTTCCTTTTTTTTTTTTTGTCTTTTTTCCTTTATCTAGAGCCGCACCCGCAGCATATGGAGGTTCCCAGGCTAGGGGTCTAACCGGAGCTGTAGCTGCTGGCCTTTGCCACAGCCACAGCAACGCGGGATCCGAGCCGCGTCTGCAACCTTCACCACAGCTCACGGCAATGCCGGATCCTTAACCCACTGAGCAAGGCCAGGGATCGAACCCGCAACCTCATGGTTCTTAGTTGGATTCGTTAACCACTGAGCCACGAAGGGAACTCCTAATAAATGCTTCTTGAATGAGGACTAACTCAAGCACAATTGTTCCATGACACGTGCAAGAAACATTACATCTTTATATTTCCAAATCAAGTCAAATAGCAACTTAGCAAGATTCACAAACCAATATTAATTTATTTTAAAAAATTCCTTCCACCTCCAGCAAGATTCACAAACCAATATTAATTTATTTTAAAAAATTCCTTCCACCTCCCACAGTTCATACCAACATCCCAGGGTTACAAGTGTTGTACAGGTGAGGGGAGTGGAGGTGAAGGGCCTTTTGTGTTGTGCAGTGCAGCTGTTGAGTTGTTCTTTTGCTACCAGTTGGGCTTGCTGCTCCGGGAGGGTTACACTGCGTTCTCCACGCCGTCATTCTGACCCCTGCTGGCAGCGCCCCCATCTAAGTCTTGCCCCAGAACACACACGCCCTCACCCCTTCCCATCCCCTGAGAAGTTATCAAGGGCGGGGGCCACTCCTCACGTTCTCTCCCCTCCTCACTTAGACAATCATCAGAAGCACCTTGGTGGCTCTCCTTACTATGGTCTTGCAAAGCGGAGAGATAAATACTTTCCAAATTAATACTGATGAATCTGCAGCTTCAGAAAGGAAAAATACCAATTCAGCAACAACTCTCCCTGTTACCAAAGCGGGAATGTGTATTTTTGTGGAGCAGGCTTTTATAAGGACTTTTCATATTTCCGTCCTCAGGTAGCTGTGCTGCTGTAAGTCAACAAGCACCCATTACTCTGGGCTAGTGATTTCTTTTGATCTCAGAAAAGTATGCCTACCTCCTGTGAGGATTAATGGAGATAATGCCCTTGAATGCACTTTGGGAACCAAAAGTACTATTAAAATGTAGAATTTTGTCAGTATTAACTAATGATTTCTGTATTTTACAGCCAGGGGAGTGATGACATGATAAATGACCTCTTTGGGGTCCTTTCCAATCCTCCCACGATAGCTTTTTTGCTAATAACTGTCCTTCAGTGATCCATTATTCTAGAACACTTTGTACTCCCTAAAAAAAAAAAAATTCTATGCTTCAGTGTTTACTTCTTTTTCTTTCTTTCTGGCTTCTAATTCAAACTGGAGACTCTGAGGTGCACAAGTTGAAACCACTTGTGAGCGGAATAGACAAAGGGACTTTGGGGGCCCCATTTATATACTAAGATTCCATGGTTGATCAAAACACTTCTATGCTAATCATAGCAAAATCCTGATTTCTCCATTCGTTCATTCCTACATTCTTTGAGTAATATTTATTTAGTACTTTCCATTCTAAGCATTTCCTATATTTATGATTGGCCACAAACACATCTATGGAATATTCTGATAACCCCTGACTGAATTAGCGACTAAATTTAGCTCCCAGTCTTCTCCCCACAACAAAACCTCCTCACAGTACATTCTTCATTCAGAACCCCACTCACAGCTACTTCATCCTTTTCTCTGCTTTATCTCTGTGTCCTTGGATGCCTTGACACTAATGGGCCTCCACTTCTGTATCAAGGTTCTTGACTGTTACACTGTTTATTGTGTTTATATTGGCTGTTAGAGGAGGACATTCAGAAACTCTGAGATAAAAACAGTGAGACGCAGAGCACTGAAATGAAAGCCACAGAATGAAAACCTAGTGAGATAGGAAATAGAAGTATTCATCGCTTCTCGGCCTTTTGGCTAAGATCAAGTGTAGGAAATAAAAGTATTCATCTCATGGAGTGGAACCTGGTTTTTTCCCAAGCAGAAATATCAGTCTTGACCTGGCTAAGCACAGAGTTAGATCTGGGGCAAATATTCAGGTTTAATATACAGTTTGACATTGTGCATAGCGAAGGATGATTTGTGAATGAATGAATATGTACATGCAACCTTATCAGGGAAATTACAGTTTAGATATTTGGTTCATACATTCTACTATTTGACAAGTAAATGCTTCTGTGATTAATAAAATAATAAAGATAAATTTACTGAAAGTTTTTATTGATTTAATAAAAGCTTTCCCCTTCCCATTAGTAAATCTCTAAGTAATAAGCACTGAAATGCCTAGTTCCTGAGACTGGACAATTTTTATGTTAAAAACGCACCGTTGAACTTGGAAAGGTTGGAGACCCCTGTACAGATTTTAAGTTTCTTGAAGACAGAAATCTGTTCCCTTGCATGAGTACCTGCAGGGCACTCAAAATTGTGCAATGAATAGAATAACAAATCATATTCAGGAGAATATGAGAGTAAATAATACTCTCCTCACCGTTTATGATTTAAGACATCATTTTATTGTTAAATATAGCCTTCATTCTTACAAGTGAATATGTATGTACCCTTTTCCAAATATTTATAAAATGAACTCCCTTGCATCAGTCAGTTGCAGAATAAGAAAGAAAATTACCAGCCTTCCAGACCCTCCCCACAATGGTCAGGTCCTGCTCACAATCCCTTCCCTCTCCCCAAAAGTAATCATTATTTGAACATTAGTGATAATTATATCATTACTTTTAAAATAGTTTTTCCTTCTATATAAGCATCTCTAAACTAAGGAGTTTAATTTTGCCTAACTTTGAATTGTATTTCGGTGGAATGTATTGTATCCATTCTTTTGTGTTTGTTTAATTTACCTGTGAAAACCTGTGAGAGCTGCAGGTTTAAAAAAATTTTTTTTAACCTTTAATTTTTACATATAATATTCTATACTGTCTATACTATAATTATTCATTCTACTGTAGAATTTAAGTAGTTTCCAGTTTGAAGTAATAAAGTTTTAACGGAAGCATTTAGTTAATGTATATTTCATGTAATTACTGATAATGTTTGGATTTAAATTTACCACTTTACTTTGTGCTTCTCTTTGTCCCTCTGATCCTTTATTATTCTCCCCTTTATTGTCATTTTTGGATAGAGTACTTTTCATCATCTATTTTTATTTCTAGTCGAGCTTTATTTCTAGTTCTAGTTCAGAACATAGTCTTTCTGTTTCCATTCTTGTAGTGGTTCCCTAAATATTACAACATTTACACTTAAATTATCAAATTCTAAAATTATTTAACACTTAGTCCCTTCATATTATAACATTGGAAACTTAGAACATTTTAATCCATTTTTTCTCACCCGCCCAACTTACATGTTATCCTCATACTTTCATTCTTTCTTTGTTTTTAACTTAATAATGCTTTACTACTATTTACACTCATTTGTTTATCACTCTTCTTGCTCTTAATTTCTTTTTGCTTCTAAACCTTCCTTCTGGGATTGCATTTTTTTATCTGAGGTATGTTGTTTAGAATTTTCTTTAGTGAGGGTTTGCTGATACTAAACTCCATCAGGTTTCCTTGAGCTAAAAATCTTTCTTTTCTGCTCATTTTTGAAAGAAAAATTTAAATGGGTGTAATATCCTAGATTGGCAATTATTTTCAACAAGGTGAAGACAGTCTGTGTTCCATTTCATGGCTGGGAAGTCAGCTTTTGGTCCAACTGTTATTCTTTGAAAAATAACATTTTATCTGTGTCAGCTTTTAAGATTTTTCTGTCTTTGGAGTGCCTGTCATGGCTCAGTGGGTTAAGAACCCAGCTAGTATCCATGAGGATGCAGGTTCGATCCCTGGCCTCAGTCAGTGGGTTAAGGATTTGGCATTGCCACGAGCAGGTCGCAGATATGGCTCAGATCACATGTTGCTGTGGCTGTGGCACAGGCTGGCAGCTGCAGCTCCAATTCGACCCTAGACTGGGAACTTCCATATGCAGCAGTTGTGGCCCTAAAAAGAAAAAAAATAGATTTTTCAGTATTTCTACTTTGCAATTTCACTTTGATTTGCTGTTGTTAATTTATTGCAATTTATATCCTTCTTAAGATATATGATTCCTGAAATATTATTTTCTTCAGTTTTGGAGAATTCTTAGTTATTATCTTTCAGCCCATTTTCTTGATCCTCTTTTTATGAAACTGCAGCTAATATATGTTAGATCTGCTTTTTTTGAGATATAATTAACATTTCATTTTATTCTTCCTGTTTCTCAACTCCTCTTCCACATTTTCCGTCTGTCTCTATGTGCTTCATTCTTTTTAATTTCTTCAAGGTATATCTTTCAGTTTACTAATTTTATCTTCAGCTATTTCCAATCTTTTGTTAACTCCATACTGTTAAGTCCGTACACTGAATTTCTAATATCATATATATGATATAGAAGTCCTATTTTTGTTCTTTTTCAGATGCCTTGGATCACTCTTCATAATTTATGTTCCCTAAAATATTTTTAAATATCTTTTTATTTCTTTTTAAAAGGTCAGCACAGTTGCTTTATAATCTCTATTTTATTATTTTGGTATCTGAAGTCCTTGTGGATTTCTTTCCCCCTGCTGCAATCGCTATGTTTACATAAGTAAAATATAGTTAAAATGAACAATATTAGTATCTTTTTTCAAGGAAATTAAATAGGGAACAGCAAGCTGGAGTTATAAATAATGTAGCAAGAGAGTATCACAGACGGGCAATTGATAGACTGATGGGGTCTAGGGAGATTTTTCCTGCCTATAAAAATTTCTGAATTTTTGATTCTGACCCTAAATATTTTATTTTCTGCCTTCCCCACATTCCCCAACACCCCCCCCCAAAAAAAGTGACATCTAGGTAATTCCTCTTTTTTTTTTCCCCATAGCACTTGCTGCTATGGCTATGAGATTAAGCCTAACCACAGCCCTACAATTAGCTCTGAAAGTGGCCACTATAAGGGTCTCAGGTTCCCTTCCTCTACCCTCCCCTTCAGGGTTTTCTTGACCCAACTGTACCTGGGAATTGGGGGCTATTTCATAGCTACTCTCTGATGACTTAAGGAGCTCTTGCTTCCTTTCCATTAGTACAGCAGGATATTTTCAGTGTGGGTGACTTTAAGGTCTAGTTAGGTTCATGGAAAGTCTCTATAGAGCTTAGGACAAACATACAGAAGAGCCTTTCTGGAACTTTCTTATGGCAGAAAGGACACTTGAGCAACATTTTTCTGATCTTAATGTAAGCAGGAAATCACAGTGGAATCAACTGATAAGCCATGAACCTCAGTAGGCAGCTTTCTCTATAATAGCAGCACCTATACAACATCCAAAGACTATGTTACAGCAAAATTTTGCTTATGTGATGTTAGGCAGCTGTTCCGAGGTGGATAAAACCTGTGTTTGTAAAGATTTCCTCCCTTGAGATATTCCCAGAATTCATTTGGCATCTATGGTCTCAACATTAACGTTCAGGTCACTGATGGAAGACTGAATGTCTATAATGAGGATGTTTGAAGGGCTTAACATTAGAAAAGAGTAAAAGGTGATTTTCAAGCCTCATTTTCCTCGACTCTGTGAAGAAAATGACTAGATACCTGACTGAGGAAACTATTCTCGGTGTATCATCAGTAAAGGTGCAGATTTTTACATTTACAAATTATATGTTTAAATCTAGCTTGATAGTATATCACTACCTGCATTATGTTAACTCATTTAAACAATCCCTGTTGATCACAACATTAGTCTCTTTCTTCAAGGTTGCCTCAATGAAGGAAGTGTCAGGGATTTTGTTGGCCAGTCAGTAAGGATATAGTACATAGGAATGCAATCATGATACAATATATTTAACTCTAGAAATGTTTTCACAGTTCATGCTTTGGACCTTACTGACTGGTCAGAAAATGGGGGGGGGGGACAAAATAATGCCATTTGCAGCAACGTGGATGGAACTAGAGATTCTCATACTAAGTGAAGTCAGTCAGAAAAAAACACCAGATGATATTGCTTACATGTGGAGTCTAAAAGATGGCACAGGTGATCCCTCTGCAAAACAGAAACAGATCACAGACATGAAGATTAGACTTGTGTTTACCAGGGGTGAGGGAGGAGAGGAGGGGGCAGATGGGGAGTCTGGGGTTGGTAGGTGCAAACTTTACTTCTAGAATGGTTAAGTAATGGGGTCCTACTGTGCAGCACAGGGAACTGTGCTCAGGCTCTTGGGATAGAACATGATAGAAGACAGTATTAAAAAAAAAAAGAATGTGTATATGTGCCTGGATCACTTTGCTGTACAGCAGAAATTGAAGGGACATTGTAAATCAACTATATTTTAATTAAAAATAAATTTTAAAAAAGAATGAACATGTTAAAAAATTTAAATAAAAATTAAAAAAAATACTAAATATACTATATATCCTTCCGTCACCCCTACAACCTCTCCTGTTCCCCACTGTAAAATGGGACATTTTAAATATTTCTCTTATATTATCGGACTTAAATATTTCTCTTATAAAATCAGAAGCTCTGCCAGGCCAGTTCCTGAATTTCCATTTGACAGCAATTGGCTGCTGTAGAGAGCCCTGTGGAGAGGGCTGCTCTAGACAGACCCTCCCTAGATGGGACATGAAGTCTGTAGCTGCCTGGCCCCCGCTGTTCTCTGCTGCCTCCTTTACTTGAAAGCATAGCATCCGAAGTTTGGTACACTATTTTGCTCTACTGTTTCCCTCATCTGTTTTACCTGTGGATTCTATACTCATCTTACTTGGCATCTCCTGGGCTAAATGTGTAATTAGTAAACTAGTAAATGGAACCGTGGACAGCCTTTGACAGCCCCAGTCCTTCCTTCTTCAGGCTCCATCTTGCCCTTCTGCATCCTCTTCCCCTTCAGTTTCCTCTTTAAAGCTAAAATTCGGAGTTCTTTTTATCCCTATTTCAATGGTCCAGACATTTGGCTGTTGGGAAGCCCACATACTGTGGTTTACCCTGGGACCTGAATCTTCTGGAGGGAACCCCATTGTCTTTTTATGAATTTCAGGGATTTATATTATCCTTTGTACGAGCCAAGAAAGTTATATGGGTCTGGTAGGTACCTTCCCTTAATAAAGGAAACTGAGGGAGTCATTTTATTAACTTTGTTGTTTACTTCATGTGATCCTTATTTAGAACGTTATCACTCCAGGTAATTCTGTTAAAAGAAGTCTAACTTTGACCTCCTGCTTATTCCTTAGCCATTGATAAACCAGAGGAACAGCTTTCGGCTTTGTAAATGTTACAATTTTAGAAATGAGAGACGATTTCTTAAGCCTCCATCTGCTGTATTGTTGGGCAAGGCGGCCAATCACCATAAAACAGTCCTCTGACCTCTGGATTTGAAATTGTGTGCACGATGCCGGGGAATAAAGAGCTTTTTTTCCCTCTGCCTTTATGTATTCAATTTGAATCACACTGTTACAGGCTATTTTAAGTACATGATTTGGCTGATCTGCTATTTTCTAGTTAATTCAAGTTGCTTCATCTGTGCAGGTTTTATTTCCCTCTTGTGGCTAGTGGTACTTATTAGAGTGCAGTTCTAGACCATTGATTTTACTCAGATCTGCGTAAAAGATTGGTAGTAAGAGAAGCTTAAGGGAAGGTCATTGTTAGGAGACTTGCAGTTGTCTAGGTTTTCTGGATCGTATGACTTAGACCAGGCTTAGAGCAGTGGGAATGGAAGGAAAGGCATACATTCATTACCTGATTGAAGAGCAGTCAATTAGAAAAATTCTTGAAAGCTGGAAGCCAAGAGGAATTTCTTTGAGCATTAAAGATCTTCAGCCAGTTTGTTCTCCAGAATTCTAGTTGTGTGGACTGTTAAAGGAAGAAAAGTTGGGAAAAATACTTTTAGGAAACAGTTTGTTATACTATGAATCATCTCAGGGATTTTAATATGGTAATATGCTTTATGAGCCTACAAGAGTGGCTCATAAGTGTAGCCACTTCGTAACTACACAGTTTCAGGAAGAAGTTGAAGTGGTCCCACTTACTGTCACCCCCAGTGACTCGTTGGGATAGTTTGTGCTTTTATCTTCACAACTCTAGGCTCCACATATCTAGAAGTTCTGATTCCCACCCCAGGTCCCATTGAATTTTAAGCTATGGCTCTCAACCCATGTCTTTGGCCTTTTGCCAAGGCCATTAGGCAGGGAAAGGAGTCACCAACCTGCCAAAGGAAACTAACTCTTATCATCAGGAGGAGAGAGGGCTGTTCTTACACCACAGGACCAAGAGAATGTTTAGCACCCAGATGAACCACTCCAGTGTCTCTTCTTATTCACTCGTCTAATTTTAACAGTGGTCATAGACTAAGAATTGAATGCTGACCAGGGCTCAGACCCCGTAGGACTGAGAGTCCAAAGCACTCCACCACGTCAGCCACCTAGACCAGCAGAGGTACTAGCTGGGGTCTGGGGAATTCAGAATGGACAGTAGAGGAGACAGCATCACTTGTAGCCTTATGACCATAAGTTGCAGGGGCTTATAGCTTAGCTCACTAACTTACCGCAAGAAAACAGACCGATAAAAATCCTCAGGTTTTTGTTCCAAGATGGGGTGAATTTGGAAGAAGCAAATGGATCCATATGGTCCAAAAGATGGACTTGTGTGGATGCTGTGGTATGCTTCCCAAATCCTTCTTCAGGACAGAGTGGTCATCCCCCCAGCTGCCAAGAAGCCTTCGCCATGAATCACCTTTGATCACAGGGAGCTGACTCCCTCAAGCTTATACCACTTTCCTGAGAGCAACATGTATCCTATAACTGGTCTATATGGAGTATAAATGTCTTCGCCCATTGCTCAATTTAGGGCATTTCTGAAGGTTCGTCTCACTGCCAGAGCTTCCCAGGAATTCAGCTGAGGTCTGTCTTGCGACTGTTTTGCAGTTCAACTTCTTTTGTTCACGCTGGCTTTCCTCACTCCCTGACAGCTGTTGTAACTGAGAGTCCTCCCAATAAAGCACATGCACATCAATCTTTATATCAGTCTTTTCCCAGGGGAACCCATGCTAGGACAGAAATGAAAGTTAAGGATTCTCTCAGTGGCTTAGGAAGTGTGATGTAAATCAAAAGCCTGATCACACTCTAATGATTATGTTATACTAAATCAAGCCTGATTTAATAGACACTCTGTGTCCTTATCAGTTTCTTACTAATGTGGTTGGAACCCTGAGATTTCACTACCATGTGGCAGAATAGCTTTGTGCTTCAGTGACTAAGGGAGTGTGCTGTAAACAGGAAGAAGTTTTGGAGAAATGTGAGAGACGGAGATCATGGTCCTAAGGCTGTGGTCTTCGAAGAAGGATGATTATTGAATATCAAGGAACTTCTATTAGCCGACTGCTCTCAACTGAGATAGGAAGTGTGTTGGGTCTCTGGGGTCAGAAGTATTTCAAAAGATAGGTAGGTACAAAAAAATACCAAAGATAAAATTTTATTTCTTGCAATGGAATATAGACTTTTTGAGAAAAACTCTTAAGTCCTTCGTATTCTTTGATGATTATATTAGTTTATTACTTTTAAACCAGACTTGGCTGAAAACTATATATATTTTGATGACCTTCCACATGTAGAACTCCAATCCAAACTAAAAAATTCCCATGACCTAGTAATTCCGTCTTTGGTAAATACCCCAAAAACACTCTTATGTATATGAAAGAATGTTTACGTAGAAGCACTATTTACAGTATCAAAATTTCAAAGCAAGCCAAATGTCCATTAAGAGGAAAATGGTTTATTATTCATGTAATGGAATATTGTCATATTCAGCAATAGAATACGACATTGAAAAGAGCTACAGTGAAATGCAAAAATGTGGAAGAATCTAGCACAGAACATTCAGTGAAAAAAAGTAAAAACCAAATGTTACATAGAGTATGTTTCGGTTTTTAGAACAGTACAGACACTACCAAAATTTTTTAAAAGGTATTTTGTAAGAATACATGTAGGAGTTTCCATCATGGCTCAGTAGTTAACGAATTACGGGTTCGATCCCTGGCCTTGCTCAGTGGGTTAAGGATCCGGCATTGCTGTGAGCTACGGTGTAGGTTGCAGACGCAGCTTGGATCCCACGTTGCTGTGGCTGTGGCGAAGGCCAGCGGCTACAGCTCCTGTTAGACCCCTAGCCTGTGAACCTCCATATGCCGCGGGTGCGGCCCTAGATAAGGCAGAAAGACAAAAAAAAAAAAAAGAAGAATACATGTAGATGCAATAAAACGTGAAATTCATGGTGATGGTTTCCATTCATGGTGATGGTTTCCTAGGGTAAGGGAGTGTCGGCATATTTGGTTACATATAGGTTATTTCCAAGGAAAATATTAAAAGAAAACAACTATCATTGATTAGTCTTTTTTGCTCAAGGCTTTCTTCTTATCAAAGAAGACCATAAGCTTTCTTGTTCTTTGCTTTAAATAGAAGTGACGTGTATGAATTGAAAATATGACAGATAAAAGTTTTTGCATCTCAGAGTTTATCTTGAGATAGATGATTTATGTCTTACTAATACCAAGTCACTATGCACCAGTCATACTTCTTTATAGTGAAACAATACTGTGCTTATTGAGTTTTAAAACTCTACAAATGTAGAAAGGTGTGTGACACTGTGATAATTAAATAAAGTTCAAATTGCTATTAAAGTCACGTCTACCCAGATATTCCTACTATATAGCCATTAATGAAGAAGGCTTATTACAATTCCAAAGTGTCAGGAAGTGTATGTGAATTGAATACTTACTCAGGTCACTCATCCAGCAAAAAAAGGGACTGATTATGAAATGTGGTTCTTCCCTGAGCCTAGATTGGACATAGCCTCTGCAAATGGCATTTCCTGTGGAAAAGCCTTCTGTTTTCCATGAATATGTGGCAAAATGATAATCAAGGGCATGAGAAGGTATTATTACCTAATTATAGTAAGACCATTAGTTACTGCTAGGTTCATTCTTCCTGTGATTTTTTTTTCTGCTGTGAGTGTAATTGAGTCATATTAAAATTATACGGTAGAAGACATTTCATTAGCTACCCCAGCAGAGCTTGCAAAAGGGCCAACCAACTATACATGGGGGTTGAAGAGCAGACAGGAATGTGGGGAGAAGAATGAGAGGCAAATGATTAGCTGCAGCTAATGGAATGTATGGTGAGCACCTGACTAGGGGCTGTTCCAGCAGAGAATTTGAACTCAGATCTAGAAAACCCAGCATCAGTGACAGATGTGATGCTCAGTTGGGACTGGGGACTATTGAGCCATGTGCAAGAGCTAAGTGAGTAAAACAATTTTGGTGGAAAGAGCCAGAGTGAAGCAAACATAAAGAGGCTACACAGCTATGATTTTCTTTCTGCTGAGAGAATATAGCCTATTTTAAACAGTTCCTCAAAACCATGCAGAAGCACATAGCAAAAACCTTTATAAGGCATCTACTTAAATACTAGCCATTTACCATACTGAGCAGATAATTATTTCCATGGCCCCATTATGACTTTTATGGGATGTAGGCACTTTTGCCTTCATGGATCTTTTCTTCCATAACAGAGTGGAACCCATGATATAAATATATATGTCTATTTTACTTATTTATTTATTTATTTATTTATGTATTTTTAGGGCCGCACCCATGGCATAGGGGTCTAATCAGAGCTACAGCTGCCGGCCACAGCCACGGCCACAGCCACAGCCACAGCCACAGCAACATGGGATCCAAGCTGCAACTGCAACCTACACCACAGCTCACAGCAATGCCAGATCCTTAACCCACTGAGCAAGGCCAGGGATTGAACCTGCAGTTTCATGGTTCCTAGTCAAATTCATTTTCGCTGAGCCATGACAGAGCTCCTATATTATATATTTTTAAATTGTATTTTATGGCTGCATTGGTATAAAGGCAAATATAATCCATGATTGATTTATTATATATAAATAAATATGTATATATAATACATATATATGTATAATTACTATTAGTCATTTTTTATTCAGTTTTTCAACAAAATTAAAATTAATATTTTTTCATGGGCCCTGAAAGTATTGCACATAAGAGCCTAGTCTGTATATCTTAGGAATAAGTCAGTCCTGAGAATTTCTAATACTTCTGAGAATTAGATATAGGGATCTTTGTAGAGCATATGTCATAATTTCAATCATCACTGTTCCTTTTGAGACCTCTTCATTTTTTCTTTTAAGGTGGACTTTAAATTCTCCATGGACATCGTTTAAAAATGCATGACTTGTTTGTCAGCAGATACTTTCAGTTCCAAGTAATCTGTAATTTGACTGTCGGTTTTTAAGTGGCTGTCATCCCCATCCTAAAAATTGATGCATTTACTTTCCTGCCTCACTTTAGGAAGTATGTGACTTTGAACTGAGTCACCTTACAGACATGATTAGATTTCAAAAATTGATCTCCCCAGAGTGTTAACTGAAAAGTATTCAAAGAAGAAATGAAGAATTCGTCAGAGGAGACTGCCAAAAACTGAGTACAAAACTCACAGGGAAAATAGAACACCTGTGACCAACTTGCTACAGAATAAATTTTGATAACAGACCTACCCTTTTTTTTGCTGTCTTATAGAAGCCCATCTTCCTTGTGAATCTCATTCCAGGGCCTAGAAGAAAAAAGGCAAAGCCACTTAGTACAATTTACAGAATGGATAAGTACTAAATATAAATATAACTCTTTCTGAGGAATCTTGTATATAAATAAAAAATTATAATTTTTATTTATTTCAAAAAAATTTTAATATTGGTTTTAAGTTGTATTTAGTAACTTAACTTTCCTTTCTTACTCCTTGAAAAGCCAAGTAGGATATAAACATAGTTTCTTAATTTTTTTTTTCTTTTATGGCCACACCCAAGACGTATGGAAGTTCCCAAGCTAGGGGTCAAAAGCAGAGCTGCAGTTGCCAGCCTGTGCCAGAGCCATAGCAACGCTAGATCTGAGTCATGTCTGCAACCTGCACCGCAGTTCATGGCAATGCTGGATCCTTAACCCACTTAGCAAGGCCAGGGATTATACCTGTGTCGTCATGGATACTAGTCGGGTTCCTTACCACTGAGCTATAATGGGAATACCATAGTTTCTTAATGCTTTGGATCTCAAAGATTCTTTTGAGAACCTGAAAAAGTTGTGAGCCTTTGCCCTAAGTAAAACCACACAGATCTCCTGAAGCTTATCCATGGATCAACCCTTTAGAAGAACCTCAATATATAGAAAAATAATTTAGTTATAAAGTAATGAAATGAATACATATGTAGAACTCTACATCTAAGAAAATTAGAATAATGTACTTTTCCTTGTCATGTGCTCAGAGGGTTATTTACAGAAATTGATTATAAAAGAAACAACAAGGAAAATCTCTGCAAGTTCTAAAAACAGAGAATTTACCACTAATATCCTCTAATCAACATACACTGGAAATAGAAATTATTAACAGAAGTATAAACAAAAAAATCCAACTTCCTATAAATAACTAAACTCTCTCCACAAACTTAGATCAAAAGGGAAATCAAACTGTAATTACAGACTACTTAGAAAACCACAATAATAACACTGTATGTCAAATGCTTGAAATAGGACCAAATTTATACTCAGAGGTAAATTTATATTTTTAAATTCTTTATTATTAAGTAATAACGAACATACTAACGTTTGCATTACAGGGATCCAAGAAAAAAGAGAGAAAGGAGTAGAACATGTATTTGATGACATTATATCTGAAAACGTCCTGAACCTAAAGAAGGAAAAAGATATCCAGGTCCAGAAAGCACAGAATCCCAAACAAAACAAGCCGAGATGTGGCATAATTAAAATGGGAAAAGTTAAAGGTAAATAAAGAATTTCAAAGGCTACAAGGGAAAAAAGAGCCATAAACAAGGGAACCCTAATAAGGGTATCAACAGACCTTTCAGCAGAAAATTTGCAAGGAGTAGCATGATAAATTTAAAGTGCTGAAAGGAAAAAGCCTACAATCTGGGATAGATGACCCAGCAATGTTATTCAAAATTGAAAGAGAGGTAAAGGGCTTCTCAGACAAACAGAAGTTAAGAGTTCATTGATGCTGACCCTAAAAGAAATGTTAAAGTGTTTTCTCTAAGTGAAAAAGAAAAGGCTACCACAAGAAATAAATTGTAGGAACGGAAAAATCTACTTATAGAGGCAAATATATAGTAAAGGCTGGGGCTTAATCACCTAAATAAGTTTGCATGAAGGTTAAAAGACAAAAAATGTAAAACAAACTAAAAGGACAATAAACAGTTAAAGGGTAGACATAAAGATATAAAACATGACATCAAAAACACAAAACGTGTGTATGGGAATAAAGAATATGGAGCTTTTAGGAGGTGTTTCAACTTAAATAACCATCAGTTTTTACATGTAAATACAGTTATAGGTCAACATATTTGAACTCCATGATAGCCACAAATCATAACCCACAATAATAAACAAAAATTAAAGAGAAAAGAAACAAATGTAATATTACATAAAGTCATCCAACCACAAAGGAAGGGACTAAAAGAAGAAGATAAAGGAGTTCCCGTCATGGCTCAGTGGTTAGTGAACCCAACCAGCTTCCATGAGGACGTGGGTTTGATCTCTGGCCTCAGTGGGTTAAAGATCCAGCATCGCCGTGAGCTGAGGTTTAGGTCGCTGACTCAGCTTAGACCCCACGATGCTGTGGCTCTGGCATAGGCCAGTGGCTACAGTTACAGTTGGACCCCTAGCCTGGGAACCTCCATATGCCACAAGTGTGGCCCTAAAAAGACAAAAAGACCAAAAAAAAAATGAAGGAAAGAATGGGAAATACTACCAAAAACAACCAGAAAACAAATAACAAAATGGCAATAAGTACTTACCTATCAGTAGTCACTTTAAATGTCAATGGACTAAATACTCAAGCTAGAAAACATTGGACGCATCTATATGCTGCCTATAAAAGACTCACTTCAGAGCTAAAGAAACACACTAATTGAAAGGATGGAAAAAGATGTTCCATGCAAACAGAAACAAAAAGCTAGAGCGACAACACTCATATCAGACAAAGTAGACTTTTATTTTTTATTTATTTTTCTTTTTTTAATTTAATTTTTATTTTATTTGGAGTGTGGTTGATTTACAATGTTGTGTTAGTTTCAGGTGTACAGCAAAGGGATTCAGTTATACATATATCCATTCTTTTTCAGATTCTTTTCCCGTATAGGTTATTTTTAATGATTTTTATTTTTTTCATTATATCGATTTACAGTGTTCTGTTGATTTCTACTATACAGCAAAGTGACCCAGTCATACATATATAACATATTCTTTTTCTCGCATTATCCTCCATCATGTTCCATCACAAGTGACTAGATATAGTTTCCTGTGCTCTACAGCAGGATCTCATTGCTTACCCACTCCAAATGCAATCGTTTGCATCTATCAACCCCAAACTACCAGTCCACTTTAAAACAAAGTCAACAATAAAAGACAAAAAAAGGCATTATATAATGATAAAAGGATCAATACAGAAGATTTAACTTTTGTAAGGATATATGCATCTAATTTGGAGCAGTTGAATATATAAAGCAAATATTAACAGATGTGGAGAAATTGATAACATGGATTGGTAGGCAAAATTTTAAAAGGCTGTCTAAAAATGACTTGCACAAACCCAGAAGACATTCTGTCCACCTACCAAAGATCATACTCTTAACAAAAAAGGTGTTCTGATTCTGAATGTGATGTTCTCTGCACCTTTTTTCCCCTTCCACTATGGGAATAGTTCTCCCTCAGTTTCAAAGCCAATCATAACGTGGTTCTCAGAATCCCTGATTTCTGCTATCGCCCTCAAATTTCTCATCACTGCTGCTACATAAAGTATACTAAAAGACTTCCTGTTCTCCAGAGACCTTCCTCTTCCACTTCCCAAAGTGCCAAATTAGTTATCTAGATGAGGTAAATGGAATATGGTTTTTACTCTTGAAGCAATGGAAAATATTATAATGGAAAAGACAGATACGGTATAAAACAAAAATAAATATGTGATAAAAACAAAATTAAGATAAAGCAGAGAAAAAATGTGAAAACACTTCTAATAAAATGTTGCCCCTTACAACACTTGGTGCAATGTTGCACCAAATGGTCTGCTTTTAGTCTGATGGGATAGTTAGTATAGGTTATCAAATTATGATCATTTTTGAAGGTTACCTGCCTCTGTGCAATAGATTTCATCACATAGTCATAATAACAGTTAACGCTAATTTAAATTCTACAACACCACAGCACAGAGAAGTGAACGAAGCTGTTTCAGCTCACACAGCCAGGAAGCATAACAGCTGGGATTTGATCAGCATCTATGTTCTGTGCCTCTGATAGTCTTTGATCTAATAATGCCACTCCTAGGCATATATTCCAAGAAACAATTTCAAAACTAAAAAATAAGCCAAATGCACAAAAATGTTTGCAACATCGTATTTGAAACAAAAAAACTAGTAATAACTAGATATAAAAGAGAGCCAGAAGCATTAATGATAAAAATTACCATCTCTTGAGCACATATCCTTACATTTCAGTCACTGTCCTTATGTACATCATTGTATTTCATCGTCACGGCAGAGTAATTGTCCCTGTTATCAATGAAGAAATGGAGGTTAGGACAGTGAAGTCACCTGCCCAAGATCACAGAACAAGTGACAGAGTAATGATTCAAGTGCAGGCTGGCTAGTTCCAGATCTCCTGCTTTCAACTGCCAGTGAGGAGTTCTTGCATCTTCTCAGCCTGGCCCTGAACTTAACTAACTACAAGTACCTCAGGCAGCAAGTCCAGGCAGGCAGGACTTTGGGAAAAGCAGAAGTGGAGTCAGGCCACACAGGTCCCCTTCACTCCTGGAGACAGAGTCAGACATTCCCCTGCGTCGCAGCAGGATTTCTCGGTACCATTTCTGAAATGATATACAGGGGATTTGCTCTGTTGGCAAGTGTGAAGGGCAGTGTCTGCAGTGAAAGTCCCAGGTAGTGGGGGCAGAGCTAAATGCACTAATCTAGAAGAGGAGAGAATGGCCTCTTCCTTCCTGAGCCCAAAAGAGAGCCATGTCTTTCCAATCTCTATACCTGTAGTCTGAAGGAGCGCAGGTTTCAGACCCAGGAAGAATCGACATTTGCATTTGAGACAGAAGGCAAAGCAATGTCCCAGCTCTAAGGCAGTCAAACAGGAGGAATTCCCTCTTATTTAAGGGAAGGTCCCCCTTTTTGTTCCATTCAGGCCTTCAGTTGATTGGACGGGGTCCATCCACATTGGGAAGGCACCCTGCTCTACTCTACCTGTCAGTTGAAATGTTAAACTCATCCTCAGACATCCTTATGGACACACCCCAAGTAATGTTTGACCAGGTATCTGAGCACCCCAGGGTTGGGTCAGGTTGATACCTAAAAACCAGACACCACGCCATCCCCAAGCAGAATTAGTTGTCCCCTCTAGGCTCAAGCAACACTGCAAAGGACAGGCATATTTAAGAAAAGGCACAAGGCACGGGTCCAGGCATTTTAAAGTTATTAGCAGTGCTGTTAAGTGTTGGCTATCCTTATTCCTTTACTAAGACTCTTCTGGTATTTTTGAATCTCTACACATGCCCCTGTGATGCCTCCATGTCTGTGCCCAGCTCATTGTGAATTCCTTCAGAACAGAAATTTAGTGCCTAACACAAAATAAAATCCCAACTAAGGTTTATCTTTTTCTTTTAAGTCTGTTTTTCCTCTTTTTTTTCCGTTTTTTTAGGTTTTATCGAAGTGTAGTTGATTTACAATGTTGTATTAATGCCTGCTATATGGCAAAGTGATTCAGTTATGCATGTACACACAATCCATTTTCTTTCAGATTCTTTTCCCACACAAACTATCACAGAATACTGGATAGAGTTCTCTGTGCTACACAGCAGGTCCCAGTTGTCCAGTCATTCCATATACCTCAGTGTACATATGCCAATCCCAAAGCCCCAGTCCATCCCACACCCCTGCCATCTGTCCCCTTTGGTAACCATTAAAAAAAAAATCTGTTTTTTTCTCTTCTCTGAGCATTGCTTCTACAGACAGGGTACATTTGGTTCAGAAGTCCTCAGTCAAGAAGTTATCCCTTTTAAAACTCTTATCAATACCTTGCTCTCATTTGGCCTCACTTTTGCAGGCTAAAAAACAGAAACTTTGTGTTAATTTCCCAATGCTGCCTTAAGAAATTAGCACATACCCAATGGATTAAACCAATACACTCTATTCTCTTACAATTTTGGAGGCCAGAAGTCTAAAATCAATTTTATGAGACTAAAATCAAGGTATCAGCAGGGCTGGTTCCCTCTGGAGGCTCCAGGAAAACCTGCTCCTTGCCTCTTCAAGCTTCCAGAGATGGCCTTGGCTTGTGGCTGCATGACTCTCTGTTTTCATTGTCACTTTGCCTTCTTCCACCTTATTTTCAAGCCTCCATCTTATATGGATTCCTGCGATTACACTGGGCACAACTAGATGATCCTGGATAATCTCCCCACCTCAAGATCCTAGTGTAATCACATCTGCCGAGTCCCTTTTGCCAAACAAGGTTACAGCCACTGATTCCCAGGGTTAAGATGTGGAAGGATTTATTCAGCCTACCAAGGCACTAAATGACGTGTCGAGATCCGTAGCTGGTGAAAGGCACAGCAAGGATGCAAACCAAAGGCTTTTGTTTTCAAATTGAAACGGTTGCTTTAAACTGTGCTATCGACGTATTCTTGAGCACTGTTTCTTTAAATTAGCTTCAAGTGGGAACTTGATTGGATGCATGGCAGGACAATTTGGAGCATAGGGAAAGGCTATGGCTATGCAGGAGGAAGACCACAGTGAGAACCCTGAGCTGCCATGAGGCACCTTGCAGAAGGCATTTAGAAGGATGGCAGGGAATGGAGAACCACCAAAAACTTTAGCTCACCTGGGGCAGGGCTTAGATGCAGTGCTATCAGCTTGTGGAACTCTTGTATTTACTAGAGATGAGCCCTCTTCAGACTCCAAACCGGAGTGCTTAAGGATACCAAGGGCTACACAAAAGGTTTTATGATCTCCCTACTCAGACCGTGGGCCCAGCCCGGCAGAACCTTGTTAAAAAGAAGAGCCTTCAGACCCCACCCCGAATCAACCGAATCAGAATCTGCATTTTAACAAGATCCCCAGGTGACTTGTACGCACATTAAATTTTGAGAAGCATTGGCTTTTATCACAGCCTGTTTCTTCCACGTACATGGGACAGTGCCCAGGACATCATTATGATCTGACACTGGTCATTCTTGAGCGATGCTGGAAGCTCTGTACAGGCTGACTGATGTAAAACACAGAGGAAAGTACTGAATCAAAATGCCCTCAAGGTTATCTGCTGTAGAATTGGAATAGATACTAGGTTCATTAAAAGAAACAATTCCAAACCCAAAAGGACAAGAGTCAAGGACATCCTTTGAACATGGCCTCTGTTCAATTTAAGAAATCTGGAAAACATCCAAGTATGATCTTAGAGCTATTGTTAGGCAATGCTAAAAGCTACTGCTGGGTCAGAATAAACTGAAAAGAAATGTAAATGTCACCTGAATATAATATAAGAATGTATGTCATCCAAAGGTTAGCACATTCATAGAAGAGAAGATGTAAAATACGAGAAGTCATTATGAAGCTTTATCCAATTATTTTTAGAAAAATCAATTACTTGAAAAAAACTGTATATGAATTGTGTTCTGATTTGGTGAAGCCAGGTATGGATAAATTTATTAATTCAATTGGTAAAACATTTGTTGAACCCCTACTATATGAAAAGTACAGTGAATATAAAGATGAGACACAGTATTTTCTCTCAAGAAATTCATGGGAGACAAAAAAAGTTTTTTTTAAGATGCAACACATCTTAAAAAAGTAAAGGCTAATAAGTGTGAGATAATAAATGTGGGTAATGAGTGCTGAGTAATAAGTATAGGGTAAGAAGCACAGTGTAGTGAGTGCAGGTATAATAAGTGCAGGGTAATAAGTGCAGGGCTACAGGAATAGAGTAATAAGGACAGGGTAATAGGTACAGGGTATTAAGGAACCATTGGTGATAGAAGCAAAGAGGAAGAAGCAGCAATGTTGCTGAGTAAAGCAGAAGCAATAGAAAATTTAGGAAATACAAAAAGCAGAAAATAAAAAATAAAAAGCATATATTGTCTCACTGCAGGATTTCACAGTTAAATTTTTGCCGTATTCCCCTTGGGACTTTTTCCCATGTGCGTATATCCAGAAGTATTTACTTCTGATGTATAGGTTGAACCATTTGGAATTGCTCCTTCTATAGATTAAAAATGACTGGCTATTGGAGTTCCCTTCGTGGCTCAGTGGTTAACGAATCCGACTAGGAACGATGAGGTTGTGGGTTCGATCCCAGGCCTTGCTCAGTGGGTTAAGGATCCGGCATTGCCGTGAGCTGTGGTGTAGGTTGCAGACGCGGCTCAGATCCTGCAACTGTGGCTGTGGTGAAGGCCGGCGGCTACAGCTCCTGTTAGACCCCTAGCCTGGGAACCTCCACATCCGCGGGTGCGGCTCTACATTAAAAAAAGGCAACTTCAAATGGTTTGACCTAACACTTTCAAAAATGTCCAGTGATAACTTACGATAGTAAAATATATAAAACAGGTCATTAAAAAAAAGAACAAAAGTACTTGAAACAGCAGCTGTATAAATGGTCACAGGCATCTGAGATCTATAAGTTACTGCCTTTGCACTTTATATTGTGAGTTTCCTGGAAGCTAAGAAAAGACAGCAAACCTGTTCTGCTATTAAAATTCTCCTTATAATTAAATGAAGCATATGTTATTCACCTGGAAAAATGAGCTTTTCCTCTCAGTGAAACAAAAGGAATTTATTATTTTAAGCGATGTTTCTTACATGACTCTCTCCATTAAAGCAAAAATTATAATGCTAAATCTTCACTCACTGGTAACCTAATTTAATCCTGGGAGAGAATTTCAAAAAGCAGGAGGTATGGGAAACCAGAAAGGCTCTCAGACTCACTCTCAGAAACTGCTTCAAGTAAGATTTTAGCAAGTGTCAATTCATAGTCAGATTAGCTCCTACAGAGTTCCCTTCGTGGCTTGGCAGTTAAAGAACCTGACTAGTATCTATGAGGATGCAGGTTTGATCCCTGGCCTTGCTCAATGGGTTAAGGATTCAGCATTGCTGTGAGCTGTGGTACAGGTTGCAGATGCGGCTCAGATCTTTGGCATGGCTGTGGCGTAGGCTGGCAAATGGGGCTTCGATTCAACCCCTAGCCTAGGAACCTTCATATGCTGCGGGCGCGGCCCTGAAAAAAAGGCAAAAAAATTATTTAAAAAATAAATTAGTGCATAAGTCCTCTTGACGTGCTGATAATCATGTCCTTAAATTAAAGGGTATGCCATGTATTTTTGGTGCCAGAGTTAACATTCTGCCAGGACAATTTATTTAGGAACCTAACTGTTGCCCAAGCAGAAGACCATTTCTCTGTTACTTAAGGTTGATCAGGGAATGAGGTCAGAGATGTGCTTAGGTGACTTCTTTGAGGAAGCATCACACCATCAGGTCTAATGAAAGGGAGGGTGTTGAATAGCTCTGAGGGCCATTTAGCGCATCCAGCATTTCTGTGACCTTGCCTTAGCCCTAATGACATAGCCATCATCTCACTCTTCCCATCTCCCTCTCCTCTTAACACCCAGCTTCCTAAGCCTTTTTTTCTCTTTCTTTCTCTTTACTTTTATATTTCTGTTGCTTCTATCCTCCCTATCTAAAAATGCCACATTCAACAGAACCTCCAGGAAGAGAGAATTTGCTTGAGTCATAGCCATTCCAGTAGGAGCGTCCCTGTTGAGCAGACTGAGCTGACCACTCAGGCTGTGGGTGAGGAGTAAGGGTTCTAGAATCAGGCAGACAGAAAGACCCTGGGTTCAAGCCCCAGCAGCCCCACTTACCAACCAGTGACATTGGACCTGTTACGAAGCCTCCGTGATGATATGGGCTGGTTGTTGGATAAATAGTTAAAGTTGGATGATTACTGACCACTTTTTCAATCTGTCGGGATCTCTGTAACAGTATGTGTGTTATTATTAAGATACATTTGATAATATTCCAAGCAATCTCATGGGACTGCTGTGAAGATTAAATAAAACAATCAAGTGGAGGCCTCAGCATAGTGTTTGACTCACAGACTTAAGTGCTTATTAAATATTTAGTTCTAATGACTATGCTCAGCTCCTGACAATAACTTCTAACCCTGATTTCTGGTCCAATCAACTTTGGCTGGGTAACAGGATCACAACACACGAATCCTGGTAACTTTGGGTGCAGGGAACCATCTGTTTTCTGAAAAGGATGATGAACATGGTGTGGGCTTAGTGTTTTACACATTGTATTCAGGAAATGGGATACATTTAGCATCACAAGCCTGGAATATATGGTTTGGGCTTTAAATAATTAAAGATATTTTTACAAACTGTCCTCTTTGACCATAAAAGGGAAGAGCCAGGAAAAGAGCATCCTGAAGGACTGGGGCTCTCCAGGCCTTGTCTATTTTTGTTTCCTAATAATTTTCTTGACATAAATCCAAAGTTAGACTGGGAGTTTGAAAATAGCAAATCATATATTTTAATTTATTTTTATTTCCCCAAATTAATAATAAATAATAGATTCTCAGAAAGCACTTGTGACCTGCCTTATTGAAGACAATTAAACATTTGTCCAATGGTAAATGGAAATAACTTACATTTTTCTTTTGCCTTCATTTTTTTTTTTAATGGCTACACCTTTGGCATATGGAAGTTCCGAGACTAGAGGTTGAATCAGAGCTACAGCTGCTGGCCTATGCCACAGCCACAGCAACGCGTGATCCGAGCCACATCTGCAACCTACACCACAGCTCATAGCAATGCCAGATCCTTAACCCACTGAGCGAGGCCAGGGATTGAACCCACATCCTCATGGATACCAGTCAGTTTCGTAACCCACTGAGCCACAACTCCCCACTTTTCTTTTTCTTTTCATTTTTTTCCCCCACAACATTCAAGGAATGGAAGTTGGAGCAGAAAATCTCTTGAAGTCCTTTAGAAATGTGCTTTCCTAGCCTTAGGACCTCTCTCTACTGCTTTTGTCACAGTATCTTAGCTGGTCTTTATGATTGTTTAGAAAACAAGAGAGGCCCAGGTCATTTCCATTTTTTGTGCATTAAAAAATCTTTGTAATTCAAAAGAAGGTGCACAGCTTTTATAATTTTGAGAAAATGGAAGTGATCTGAGCTGCTGCAGTCGGATTCTTAGCCCGATGCACCATGGCAGGAACTCCAGGTTGTATGATCTTTGACAGCGTCTTTGAATCTTGTCAGAGTGTCTCCGCGGCCCTAGGTATGTTATTATTTGTGAACAATATCTGGAGGTCCCTTCCTGACGCCTAGGCAAGTGTAATGATTTCCTCATTTGCTATTGAGTAGTGTCTACTCGTAAATGCTCAGAATTTGAAGGACCTCAAAATTTAAAGTCTTCTTGCCATCCCCATGCTCCCACTCAGCTTTCTCCTCTCCCCACCTCCCCTCCCACCTCTGCCACATCTGCTTTTAGTGTTCAGTAAGAAGGAGTCTACATTTTTGATAATCAGCGATGTGATCCAAACTCTCTAAATTTTCTAAAACAAGCCTACATCCGGCCCCTCCTTGCGTTCTAGAAATTGTGCACTGCAGAGGAACTATGCTAGGAGTACTTCACGGTCCGATGATAAATCTTAGTCCATTTTGTCTCCTCTGCCAGAATCCTTTTTCTTCTATTCCTTCCCCTCTTTCCTTCCTCATTATCAATCTTAAGCCTTTTCTATTCTTTCTTTAAAGTATTGATTTTTATCTTTTGGGTAATAAATCCCTGAGCAAGGGATTGAAATCACATCTCCCAAGGTTCCAAAGCTAGTGATATAGTGTTTCCCCCTAGATTTTCTAGCTCCAGTGTCAATGACCTTAAAACGCTATGCTCTGTTGCCCCACAGAGAGGATAGTGGAACTTTTAAAACTTATTGTCCATTGAAAAATGCGTAGATAAACTATACATAGTCTGAACTTGAGGCTTCAAAAATCCTAAAGTTATCCAGATGGTCCATGGATTAAGAAATCGTGCCTTTTTTTTTTTTTTTTTTTTTTTGGCCAAACTCATGGGATGCAGAAGTTCTCAGGTCAGGGATCAAACCACACCACAGCAATGACAACCCACTGAGCCACCAGGGAACTCTTAAGAAATTCTGCTTTAAACTCTTGGTTTCAATTTTTTTCTCTATTCCCATTGCCATTCCCCATTCCCCCATCCCCATAACATTTTTCCTTTCCATCTGTTCTGCTAATGCTTTTTGTTGTTGTAGTTCTGCTGCAACTTAATCATTCTAATCATTGCTTTCATCACATCATGGCTCTGTTGAAAACACCCAAAGCCATGGTGGATTGCACATTTTAATCATTTACATAACAACATATGATTTTTAGCTGCTGTTTTATCCACCATATGTAAAATCCATGGAAGACAAGAATAATGCCTAATTTGTCTACCACTATATAGCAGTTCATAAGCACACAATAAATATTTGTTGTTTAACTGGATTTTTGGACACATGAATAGTGGGAATAAAAATTGTAAGGAAATATGCTGACGTATTTATATGCATAGAAAAACAGGTGGGGAAACAAATAATGTCAATATTAGATATCTCTGAAAAGTGGGATTATGGAAGGCTTTGATTTTCTGGATCATTGGGGAAAAAAAAAATCCAGCTCCAGTCTTTTCCCTTAACCTAAATGAACGTATCTTTTACTTCCTTTCTTCCTTCCTCCTTCCTGCTCCCTTTGGCTTATCTTTAAAAGATCCTGCAAAGTCTGGACCCATCTCACCAGATCTCCCACTGGTCTCTCATTTGAAAGCTCTCCTTCAGTTCAGTTATCCACCCACCCACACAAAGAGTATTTAATAAAGGCTCGTGCTTTGCCCAGCTGCACGGAGTAGGGAAGCAGATACATGAACAATTCATTGCAATGCAGCATGGTGAAGTACTGCATCAAAGACATGTCCAAAGAGCTATGAGAGCATTAAAGAGAAAGTGGCTAACTTGCCCAGGTGCTAAAGGAGGTGGGAAGACTCTGGAAACAAAGCCATCTTTGAACTGGACCTTGAAGAGGATTCAGCCAAGCAGAAAAGTAGAGGAAAAATATCCTAGGTAGGTTGAGCAGCCCAGGAATAACTCCACGATGCCTATCATGTCAGAAATTTCACAGGAAATCTATGTGTATATTTCACACTGGGTGAAATACTGTGTGCCTGAATCATTGGAGTCCTCAAACGAGAATGACTGTCTAAAACTAAGTGATCTCAAGTCTTGTTCTCTCCATTGTCCTTCTAGTTGCTCCTGGTACCCCGTGGCCTCTCCCTTCTTGTAGACCTATGGCCCAACTCCTTAGCACTTGATTTAAGGCTTCTTTTATTATTCTCTTATGTTACCCCATCTGGTTTGCATCCGTCTTAAGAGCAAGGAATACCCCTTATGTTTGTTTCTCTAGGATGCACTGTAGCGACTGATTACTGTGCTCTTTGGTACGTACTTTGTTAAAACTCTTTGCTGACTGATAGCAAACTCTTTTGCTTCTGTGTTTTCAGCTCTAAGGCTGTCTGAATAGCCACGTGAAGGCAGTTAATCCTAAAGGTGACTTCCTGGAGCATTTTGATATACCAATGGGATCGGTACTGGTGTGCGGTCACCCCAGACCATCTTTTGAATCTTCTCTCACAGTAGAAAGGGCAGAGCCACCACTGGTGCAGAACTAGAGTTTCTATAAATAAAGCCTGATGTGGCCCCTTCAGACCTTCCAGTACTGACTGGAGAGCTTGCAGTGCTTACTAAACTCCCGAGATCCCTAAAGTCTGAAGTAATCTCTCATGCCTCATTAATCTCCAATGTTTGAAGTAATCGCTAATGTATAATAAATCTCTAGTCTCTGAAGGTTTAAACCACACAGATGTGTGGTTTCAGATGAATAATGACAGACATGATTTTGCCATTCGGTGCACACTTAGGGAATAGCTACCGTGTTCAAAGCACTGCACTGGGCTCATTCCCTGTGACCCACACTTCTGCGCCCTAACTGCTGTATGTCATAGTGAAAAATGGCCTATGTCACACACTACATAGAGTGGACTGGAAGGTCTGTGAATGCAAATTGAAGGATTATTTTAGTGCTCAGGTAGATTAGGGAAACTTTTCCCATTAGTTTCAGGATAAAGACTTTGAGATTTTTTTCCTTCCCTCCTTCATTCCCTCCTTCCTTCCGTAAATGTTGGTAAAGAACCTATCATGTATCAGAGACTATATAGATACGGCTATAAAAAAAAAAAAAAAGAAGCACAAGAGGTCCAAATTTCCAGTTATAAAATAAATGGCAGGGGAATTCAATGTGCAGCATGACAACCATAGTTAATAATACTATATTGCATGTTTGAAAGTTGCTAATTTTTTTTTTTTTTCTTTTTAGGGCCACACCTGTAGCATATGGAGATTCCCAGGCTAGGCTAGGGGTCTAATTGGAGCTACAACTGCCGGCCTGCACCACAACCACAGCAACACAGGATCCGAGCCACGTCTGCGACCTACACCACAACTCACAGCAATGCAAGATGCTTAACCCACTGAGCGAGGCCAGGGATCGAACCAGCAACTTCATGGTTCCTGGTCAGATTCATTTCTGCTGTGCCACGATGGGAACTCCCAGAAAGTTGCTAAATTTTAAAGGTTCTCATCACAAGAAAAAATATCTGGAGCTATGTATGGTAATAGATGTTAACTAGACTTATTGTAGTGGTAGTTACACAATAGATACAAACACTGAATCATTTCATTGTACACCTGAAACTAATATAAAGTCATATGTCAATTATACTTCAGTTTAAAAAAGAGAGATACAGTTTTTGCTCAGGTAGAGCAGAAATGCTTTGTGTGTAGTAGGCAGAGTCATCTAGAGCTTTACATTTTGCCATCCTTTACTGAATATTGATTTTCTGCCAGCCATTAATATGGATACGATATTTGGACTGAGGTATATATGTCCATTACTTTAAAGTGTATCTTTTATTTCGATAATAATGATGTGTGTTTAGAATATAGGGTTTGGAGTTTAAAGACTTGAATTCTCCTCTGCCTTGTGGTAGGTTTGTCAGGGGAGAAAATCATTTCCTTCTTTGTGCTTCAGTTTCCTTATCTATTAAATTGGGAGAGTGGCAAGTGCCTAATTCCTGGGGGTTTGGGAGAGCATGTAAGATAACTCTCTGTGCCTCTTTACATCCCCTTTTCAGTCCCTGTATCCTTTTTCACTCCCTGTATTGTCTTTCTCATCTCTCCATCCCTTCTGCTTGGTAAATTTCTACTTATCTTTGAGACCCTGGCTTATGTAAGGCATCACTTCATGTAAGAAGTCTTCCTCTTTCTACCCCTACAAGTGCTGAGCACCCTCCTCCCAGCCATCGTTGTACCCATCCAGGCTTTTATATTGCAGTTACCATGTGACATCATCAGGCAGAAAGGCAGAGCCTATGTCGCAGTCACATGTTCTCTACCTGACCCATAGCCAGTGCATTAAACTCTGCTGAATAAAAAAAATGTCGAGAAGATGCTTCATAAATTCCAAACTACTAAACAAAAGTAAGATATTATTATCATCATTATGCTTGCTATTGGAGTGAGACTCAATTCCTTTTTACAAAATATAGAATTTATTTTGGGCTAATTCTGCTGTGTAACGATGGCCAACGCATCAGTTCTCCTGCCCTTCCAGCCACATAGAAGAATTACGCTTCTCTGCCAGCCCGCCGCCCGCCACCCGCCCCCGCCCCCGCCCCCAGCCCCCAGCCCCCAGCCCCCAGCCCCGCTTCTGAACGTGGGAGTAACATGTG
>PVHT020000035.1:2972055-3006171 GCA_004024745.2 Catagonus wagneri | reverse complement strand
AAGCTGCTCAGCGTGGTCATCTTGCACCACGTGGAGAAGCCCTGTCTGCGGAGCCACCCAGACCAAAAGGAGACTTGCTATGGCTAAGCAGTAAACGTGTTCTAGTCAACCCTCATTTTGCCATTTTTATTACCACAGCATAGTCTAACATCTTGGGTAAAAATATGGCAGTTTATTGGGAATTGTAACATGACAGCATGAAGAAAAATATTGTCTGGAAAGTATACACCCGAGAGTGGAACCACAATATAAAGAAGCTAGCTTACTTTATAGTTTTAAACCCCTCCCTCTTACCTTGAGTCTCCTCAAATCCAGGGAAATTTTTCTTGTACTCAGCTCTGAAGCAGGGACCAAATCACTTGCATAAGAGGGAAATTATATGCAACAAAAATATTTTCGAAACAAGGCATTTGGCGTAGTTTGTTTTAAATAAATGTACGTCATATCTTCCCACAATACTGCGATATTGTTCTATTCACTCTACCTCTTACCTAACTGTGAATAGTATTGAGAATCGCCTCATGATTTTCCACTACACAAATATGAAAGAGGGAAACACTCTTTTGTGAATTTGTTTCATTTTTTGTTTTGTGAAATATACGCATACATGCACACACAGAGTACATGAAACATACACTTACCGTTTAACAACAACAACAAGGAAAAGAAAATTGTAAAGGGAAACTGAAATAGACACTACTCAGGTCAATAAATAGAACATTGCCAAGACTCTAGAATCCCCCCCCCTCCCCTGCCCAATATATTCTTTTAGCTGGAGAAAAACCACTGGTTTAGCTTTTGGGATAATCATTCTCTTGTTTTCCTTGTAGCTTTACCATTGTGCTTATTTTAAAATTTATTTTATCATATGAATTCATGTATAAAAAAATGACCATATAAAGAAAATAGTTTAGCGAGTTTTACAAATGTGTCACCATCTATGTTACTGAGAGAAATGGATTAAAATTGTCCACTCTGACTGAAGCGTTGTATATTTCTCTTTGTAGTGCTCCAGTTTTAGCTTTACGTTTTAAAGGATATGTTGATCAGTGCACATAAATTTATCATTGTTACGTGCCCTAAAGAAATGAATATTTTTAGCAATATGAAATCATTCTCTTTGATAGTTGCTTTGCCATAAAGTTTATTTTTTTCTGATACTAATGTAGCTGCACCAACTTTCTTTGGAAGGTAATTTCTCAAGGTGTATATCTTCCAACTTTTACCTTCCAATGTTCTATACCCTTATGTTTTAGATGTGTCTCCTAAAAATAAAACAGTTTGTTTTTTAAAAACTTGTCTGGGCGTTCCCATGGTGGCACAGCAGAAATGAACCCGACTAGTATCCATGAGGATGCAGGTTCGATCCCTCTCTCAGTGGATCAGGGATCCAGCGTTGCCCTAAGTTGTGGTGTAGGTTACGGACATGGCTCAGATCCCACATTGCTGTGGCTGTGGGGTAGGCCGGCAGCTACAGCTCCAATTTGACACTAGCCTGGGAACTTTCATATGCCATACCTGTGGCCCTGAAAAAAAAGCAAACAAACAAAAAAAAAACCCAAAAAGTCTTGTCCGAATAACTTTGCCTTTGACTGGATCCTTTTGTCCATTTATAATTCATACAACTATTTTTATATTTGGATTTTAAAATACTATTTTTCATTGCTAATGTGTGTTCCCTGTTTGTTTCCTTTTTTTCCTCTCCTTCCTTTTCCCCACTTTTTCTTTTCTTCATTAATCAATGGACTATTTTTATTATGTCATTCTTCTACTAATTTTCAATTTTTACAGCATATTTCTATTCTGTTCGTGGTTAACCTAGAATTATATTCTCCAATAGGGAAGCTTCTAATCATGTGTGGCTAATTAATGAAAATTATAGTTAAAATTCATTTCCTCAGTCACACTAGCCACTTTTTGAGGGCTCGAAAGCTATATACAACTAGTGGTTTTTATATTGAACAGTGCAATGGAACATTTTCATCGTCTCAGAAAGTTCCAATGGACGGAGCTGGCTTACGAACAAGACCCTAGCATACTTAACATCACAGTCTGAAGAAAATCAATACCTTTACTTACCTCCTAGCTAATTCAAGGACTTTAGAACATCCTGACTCAATTTAACATATCCCAACTTGTATATTATGGTTGCTGCATATGTTAATTTGTTAAAAAAAAATCTCACTAGGCAGTATTATTATAGTTTTATGCAGTCAATATTCTTAACATATGCCCCTTTTCACTTGATTTATTCTTCACTCTTTCTTACAGTAGTGATAAACTCTATTTTCATTTGTATGCAAATATCTTTATTTCACTCTTCTTCCTTTTCCTTTTTTTTTTTCTTTTCTGAGCTGCACCTGGGGCATATGAAAGTTCCCAGGGGTCACATCTGAGCTGCAGCTGCTGGCCTATGCCACAGCCATAGCCAAGCCAGATTTGAGCTTGCATCTGCAGCCTACAGCGCAGCTTGCAGCAACACCAGATCCTTAACCCACTGAGCAATGCCAAGGATCAAACCTGCATCCTCATGGATACTAGTCAGGTTCTTAACCCACTGAGCTGCAACAGGAACTCCTCACTCTCATTCTTAAAAGATCTTTTTACTGGGTATAGTGTCTTAGGTTGTCAGCATTTAGTTAACGAAAACATTTTGCTAACTTTCTGTCATCCCTCCAGCATAGTTGATCAACATTTGCTTTTTTAAATATTGAATACTGAGATACATAAAACATAAAAGTCACATAAACATGTGACACACACACAATCCCTAGTGTCTGAGTACTACTATAGCTTCAAGTCATAGATACAATGTAGACACGTAAGGCCCCAACATAAGAGGCAGTCTGACAGAGAGGAGTAGGACTAGAAAGAGACAGCAATCTTTTATGCTCACAAGTAAAGTATCTTACTTTTTCAAATTTTTCAGAAGCATAGGATCACACTGTCAAAGGATGAAACCACCATTCAATATTTGAAATAAAGTGTGCCAACACACCCACACACACAGGCTAAATTTATTGCCTGCTATAATTAGGCACAACCTCTGCCAGGAGGAGCAGACTGTTAATCTAGATAGGGCTTTGGCTTTGGTAAGGGTAGAGTTCAGGGTTTGGTGATTTTCAGGGAGCAAGGGGGTTGCCGTGGTTGTCTGTAGAACTGGTTACTGGATGAGACTCATGTTGATTAGTTGACATTTAGAGGCGTGTTCACTGGCGTGAGTTTCTGATTGGCTGACTTTCAGGAGTGAGTAGCTGACGCCAGTGGCTGACTTTCACTGGAGTAAGTGTCCTTGGACTATTGGACAGAGGTTTAAAACCATTTCTGACGGCTTCTGCCACTAAGCTATAGAACAACCTGTTTTGATAGAGGAGTGTGGGAACGTTTCTTTGTTCTCAATTTGAAACATATCCAAGGCCCTCCATGGGTCCTGGAAGAGCCTGATATTGATGAAAGGCTTCAATCCTTAAATTTCATTAACTTTATGGTAAACCTACCTCTGAGGCCAGGGTCATGACTTTTCCACCTTTCTCCCAAGAATGAACCCCTTCAGGTCCCTGCTTACATGCGGTGTGTGTGTGGGGGGTATATCCCTCCGGCTCCCTGCCAGGGATTGGAGACGTGGAATTCGATTCTCATTGGAATGCAGAGCTATCAAAACCAAGGCCATTTATAAAGTTTTGTTTCTTCTGGACCAATAAAAGTAACCAGGGCAAAGGTGGCTTGATGTCCTCTCTGAGTTTTAACTTTCCTTAGATTTTGACTTAGTGAATATTCGTTAGGTGCGATTGCTCTTTTTGCCTTTAAGAAGGTTATTTTTAATTCAGCGTCTAAAATTCAGAGAGGAATGAGACTCAGCAGTCTCCCTGATCCACAAGGGATACATTCCAAAAGCCCCAGGGGATGCCTAAAGCTGCAGACGGTACTCAACCCTGTTATACTAGGTTTTCTACTATACTTACATAATTAGGATAAAGTTTAATTTATAAATTAGGCACAGTAAGAGATTAACAATAATAAAGAATAAAATAGAACAATTAAAACACTGTACTGTAATAAAAGTTATGTGAATGTTGTCTCTCTCTCTCCCAATATTTTGCTGTACATATACTTTTTCCATCTTAACTAAGCACTCATCACACACTGTGGCCTTTTGCAGTTTGAGTTGCAACATAACTTTGTTGGGTATATATCCAACGTAACTCTTTCCTTTTGGGAGGGGTTGCACCTGCAGCATGTGGAAGTTCTCGGGCCAGGGATCGAACCCACACTGCAGTTGCAGCCTGTGCCACAGCTGCAGCAATGCCGGATCCCTAACCTGCTATGCCACAAGGGAACTCCCTTTTTTTCCATTTTTATAATTTCACAAATAGAACATTTGTCTTTGCCATAGATCTTAGCAACCTCAACAAGTAATTTTTTCTTTCCTTATTAAGTCAAGAACTTTCACCTTTTTACTTAAAGGAAGCACTCTGTGTCTTCTCTGAATTGCCAGCATCACTGCTCCTGAACTTTGGGGCTATTATTAAGTAAAATAAAGGTTACTTGAACACAAACACTGGAATACCTTGACTGTTGATTTGAAAACCAAGAAGACTCAAGTGACTAAGCATGGGATACACTGGACAAAGGAATGCTTCACACTCCAGGCAGGACTGAGGAGGATGGCACAGGGTTTCATCATGCTGTTCAGAATGTGTGCAATTTAAAACTTATGAATTGTTTATTTCTGGAATTTTCCATCTAACATTTTCAGACTGTGGTTGACCACAGGTAACTGAAATCTAAGAAAGCAAAACTGTGCACGAGAGGAGGACTACTATACCATTTCATACCCATCAAGATGTCTACTATCAAAAAAAAATAACAAGTTGACAAGGATATGAAATCGGAACCTTTAGACACTGTTCATAGAAATGTAAATTTGTGCAGCTGTTGTGAAAAACAATATGGTGATGGCTCAAACAATTTAAAATAGAATTATCATTATGATCTAGAATTCTGCTTCTGGGTATATATCCAAAAGAATTGAAAGTAGGATCTTAAAGAGATATTTGTACTTCTTCATATTCCTGGCAGCATTCATCATAATAGCCAAAACGTAGAAGCAACCTAAGTGCTCACTGACATATGAATAGATAAACAAAATGTGACTTATACAGAGAATGGAAGATTGTTCACTTTTGAAGAGGAAAGAAATTCTGACATATGCTGCAGCATGGATGAATCGTAAAGACATTGTACCAGGAGAAATAAATCAATCAAAAAGGACAAATGCTGTGTGAATCCACTTAAATGAAGCACTTAGAGTGTTCAGGTTCATAGAGATGGAAGTAGAATGGTGGTTGCCAGGAGCTGGGAGGAGGAGGGAATAGGGAGTTGTTCAGTGCGTACAAAATTCTAGTTTTGCCTGATGGAAAGCCAACACCCCTTCATGTAAAAACTCTCAGTAAACTAAGAATAGAGGAGAACCTTCTCAACTTGATTAAAGCTATCTACAAAATCCCTAAAAACTAAACATCAGGCTTAATGTGAGAGACTTGAAGCTTTCCTGTTAAGATCAGGCATAAGATAAGGATATTGTCTCTGGGCACTCATTTTTGACACCATACTTGAAGTTGTCGCTAACTCAATAAGGTAAGAAAAGGAAATAAAAAGTATACAGGTTGGGAGGAAAGATATAAAATTGTCCTCATTTGCAGTCATGCCTCGTGCAAATGGCATGTTTCTCCTTATGGAAAACTCAAAAGAATTAACAAAAAAACTCTTCTGTGACTAACAAGTGATTATAGTAAAGTTTCATGTTGCAAGGTTAACATACAAAGTCAATTGCTTTTCTATATATCAACAATGAACAAATGAATTTGAAATTAAAAATATAATGCCATTTACATTACTACCCCTAAAAGTGAAATATTTAGGTATAAACCTAACAAAATATATGGAAGACCTATATGAGGAAAATTACAAAAGCCTGATGAAAAAAATCAAAAAGCTAAGTAAATGGAGGAATATTCTGTTCATGGATAAGAAAACTCAATATTGTCAGAATGTCAGATCTTCCCAACTTGATCTATGGAGTCAGTGTTATCCCAATCAAAATCCCAGCATATTATTTTGTGGATATTGACAAACTAATACTAAAGTTTATATAGAGAGGCAAAGGACTCAGAATAGCCAATACAGTATTATTGAAGGAGAAGACTAAAGCTGGAGGATTTACACTACCCTTACTATAAAACTACAGTAATCAAGGCAGAGTGATATTGGTGAAAGAATAGACAAATAGATAAAAAGTACAGAATAGAGCGCTTTGAAATAGATCCCCACAAATATAGTCATTTTATCTTTTACAGAGGAGGAAAGGCCAACGGAGCCAAGATAGTCTTTTCAACAAATGATGCTAAAACAATTAGACATCCACATGCAAAAAAATGAATCTAAACACAGACCTTATACTCATCACAAAAATTAACTAAAAATGGATTATAGATATACTTAGATGGAAAATGAAAAAAATATAAAGCTCCTAGAAAATAACATAGGAGAAAACCTAGATGATCTTGTGTCATGACGGTATCTTTTTTACATACAACACCAAAGACATGATCAATGGAAGAAATAATTGATAAACTGAATTTAGTTTAAAATTAAAAACTTCTGGAGTTCCTATTGTAGCTCAGTGGGTTATGAACCCAACTAGTATCCATGAGGATGCAGTTCCATCTCTGGCCTTGCTCAGTGGGTTAAGGATCTGGCATTGTTACTATGGCTGTGGCATAGGCTGGCAGCTGCAGCTCTGATTCAGCCCCTAGCCTGGGAACTTCTGTATGCCCCAGGTGTGGCCCTAAAAAGCAAAATAAATAAATAAAACTTCTGCTCTGTAAAAGACAATATCAACAGAATTAGAAGACAAGCCATAGTAGGGAGAAAACATTTGCAGAAGTCAGACACATCTGATAAAGACCTGTTATCCAAAACATACAAAAAACTCTTAAAACTCAATAAGAAAGCAAACAATCCCTTTTATAAAATGGACCAAACACCTTAACAGACACCTCACCAAAAAAGGTATACAGACGAAAAATAAGCATATGAAAAGATGCTCCATGTATGTTATCAGGAAAATGTAAATTAAAATGGGATACCACCACACATCTATTAGAATGGCTGAAAATCCAGAACACTGACAACACCAAATGCTGGCAAAGTTGTGGAACAAAAGGAACTTCCATTCACTGCTGGTGGGACTGAGAAACGGTACAGCTAGTTTGGCAGATTGTTTGAAGGTTTCTTTCAAAACCAAAAATACTCTTACTGTATAGTCCAGTAATCATGCCCCTTGGTCTTTACCTAAAGGAGTTGAAAATTTATGTGCACACAAAACCCTGTATATTGATATTTATAGAAGCTTTAATCATAATCGCCAAAACTGGGAAGCAGCCTTTAGGAAGTGAATGGATAAACTGTGGTGCCTACAAAAATTGGGATATTACTCGGTGCTAAAAAAGAGATGAGTTATCAAGCCAAGAAAAGACATGGAGGAATCTTAAATGCATATTGCTAAGTGAAAGAAGTCAATCTGAGAAGGCTACACACTATATTTATCATTTCCACTATGCAATGTTCCGGAAAAGGCAAAACTATGCAGACAGTGAAAAGATCAGTGGTTGCAAAGGAATGGGGGGAGGTTGGTGAGAAGAAGAGATGAATTGGCAGAGCAGAGGACTTTTTAAGGTAGCAAAAATACTCTATGATATAATGATTATCCATTTGTCCAACCCAAGGAATAGACAACACAAGAATGAACCCTAAGGTGTAAACTACGGCCTTGGGATGATTGTGATATGTTAGGGTAGGTTCATCCTTGGTAAAAAAAAAAAAACAAAAAAACAGTACGTACCATTCTGGTGGGTGATGTTGATAATGGGAGAGTCTATGCATGTGTAGGGGCAGGAAGTTTAAAGAAATCTCTGCATCTTCCTTTTGATTTTATTATAACTAGAACTTCTCTAAAAATTTTTTTAATTGGAAAAAAAAGTTTGGAAGTGAATGGTATGATTACGCAACGATATAAATATACTTAATACCACAGAACTGTATATGCATTTAAAGTGGTTAAGATGGTAAATTTTATATTATATGTATTTTACCACATTAAAAAAAAAAACCTAGGAGGAGGATTGGCCCAAAAAACCTTGGTAATTATTACTGGAAGTTGGGAACTCACATTTAGCCTCAGTACCTTTGTGCCAAGAATGATGTCATGTGTTCTACATTATTACTTCACATAATTAGTAATAATTTAAGTAAGAGCTACTTGTCTACTTGGCAAGCAATCTCCTAGCACTTATTATGCAGGCGTTGCGCTAGGTTTTGGAGATTCAACAGCAAACATTAGCTCAGCCCATGCCCGGAAGAGCTAAGAGTCTAGTGTTCTAGTGCAGGATACAGGCACCTTACAGCACGAGATGGGAAGAACAGGAGTATATACCACAGGCTCCTGTGTGCCAGGTCCTGCTAGACATTTACATTTGTTATCTCATTGAATCCCCCAGCAACCCCAAGGGTTAGGAATTATCACCTCCATCTTACAAAGGATGACCTTGAATCTCAGATCTAATTTGCCCAAGATTATACATCTGCTGAGTAAGTGGTAGAGCTGAAATGCAAAGACCGAGGTTGTTATTCCAAAGACAGTGTGCTCCACACACGGGTTCCCAGAATGGTCTGTGGATCAAGCTGCCTCAAGGCAGTTTCACCGTGAATAAAGAAAACAGTAAAAACAATACAGTGAGTTTTCTATTAAAAAAAAAACTTCATTCTATTAATAGACTATTCTCTCTACTGTAATTTTTCCCCTTTTACATTTTAGAACTAATTTTTTTCTCTTATGAACTGAGAGAAATTAATGGATGGTAGTTGTCACTCTTTTTTAGGATCAACTATCTAAACTCTGATCCTATATTTGGGAGATTTTCTACTCTATAAATCTTGGTGGGAAGCCTTGCTTGTCTCCAGCCCTGGAAGCTCACTTGCCCATCTTTTGTGCAATGAGGATACAAGCCTCTGAGCTAGGCTCCACTGATGATAGGTTCACACCAGTCTGGGAACCGTAAGCAAGGACTGGCCAGCGCCCATTCTGGGGAGGAACTGTGGCAGCGGCAATGGCTCTGTCTATTTCCAAGGGCCACGTGTCAGTTCATGGAGCCATCCAGCAGCAGTGTTGGTAAACTTAGTGGTTAACCTATGGCGTCTAGTACTTAATGGCACTGGCAGTGGCTGTAGGGTCTTCATCATATCCAGGATTTGGATAGTGCTGTAATAGCTTGGCCCTAAGTCTCCAGTCCTCCTGGTGATTCTGTGAGTCACAATGAACCCTCATCAAGAATTCTTTCCTACTTAAATTTGATAGAATTAGTTTCTGTGGTTTGCAGCTAAGAATGCTTGCTGTGTAAGTAGTTATTTGACTGTTCTAATACTGATTCTTGACAACCTGAAATGTGTCACAGTAAGCAGTTTCCCCAATTTCCGAAAAAAATTTATCAGTTTATGGAATGAAAACTATTTAGGAACCATTGTTATGTATTATAAAGTTCTAAGTTGTGCCTTCAAAGCTCTACTTAGTGAAAGATGACAATGACTAAACAGAACTGGGCTTATGGTGACTAAACACAACTCTGGATGACCATGTGGTCTGTATTATTTTGTTGTTAATATGACCAAAGTAACCAGACTGACTCTTAGCAAACAAACCAGACTGACTATGTGTCTACATAATTGCTTTTGCAGCTACTGTAAAATGTTTAATACAGTTAACGGTATAGATTAGCTCCTCTTTTTAAAAGGTTAAAACTATGTAATTAATTAACTAATTACTGTATTGATTTATTATATTTACTTACTGAGTAGAGCAATAGGTTTTCACCAAGGCAGATGCCTCGCATGCACAAAAGACATGAAGCTTATGATTTCAATTATAAACCATTTTTTCTATATCCCCTGCAACCGCCATTAGTGGTCTACCACTATGACTTCTCATCAGGGCTTTGCAATTGCTACCTAGCTAATTTCTTTCTTCCTTCCTTTCTTTCTTTCTTTCCTTCTTTCTTTCTTTCTTTCTCGCTCTTTCTTTTCTTTTCTTTTCTTTTTCTTTTCCTTCCTTCTTTCCTTCTCTTTCTTTTCTTTTTTCTTTTTCTTTTCCTTTCTTCTTTCCTCCTCTTTCTTTCTTTCTTTCTTTCTTTCTTTTTTCTACTCTTGCTCTTCTGCAATTCATTTTCCATGAGAAACTAGGGCATTCTTTAAAAACTTTAGTTGAGTCATATTACTGCTTGGCTATAAAAACCTTTAAAGTTTTTCCAATATCCTTATCTTTAAGTCCAAAGTTCTGAACACAAGCAGAGAGGATCCACATGCTAACCTTATCTTACTCCCACCACCATGTCCTAAACATACTGTCCTCTTAAAATTCCTAAAATGGTTTCATCTCTTTCCTGACTCAAGGTCTTTAAACATATGGTTCCTTCTGCCTGGAATATTTTTCCTCCTCATGTTCACCTGGCTAGCCCCTGCTTAGACCTCCTGTGTTAGATTTCACTTCCCCGGGGACCTCTTCTTTGACCACTCAACTTCAGACAGACCACTGATTCACTCTCTCAACGCATCTGAAAGTTGTCTTCCTTAGCTCTGGTTGCAATCCACAGTTCTATATTTATATGCTGTTTACTTGTTTAATGTCTGCCTCCTCTGCAAGTAGTCTGTAAGCTTTAAGAAGACAGGGACCCTGTCTGTCTTGTTCATCACCAACCATTCAGCAAAGTACCTTTTACATTTTCTTTAAAATGTTGCTGAATGAATGAATGAACAAGTGAGCATACAAATCCAAGGCTTATATAATTCCATGTAAAAATGTTGTTCTGGACAGGAAGTGCTAGAAGTCATGGAAAAGAGGGAGCTCAGAGGAGCCTGGAAAGCTAGGGAAAGGCTCCTAGGGGAGAGGACACTTAAGGGAGACCATAAATGATGGGTAAGAGGTAAACAGGCTCTGAAGACCTGTGGAAGAAGCGCCACTGCTCAAGGAAAAAAGGAGGATCCAGGAGAATGGTGGCCACTTAGCAGGAGAGAGTGAGGGGTCATACCTGGGGATCACCTGGGTCTGGAGCTAACTCTTGGATGCCAGTGAGTAGTTGGCTTCCAGTGAAGCTGTGAAGCAATTTCTCAGTAATCCTCTCTTGAGAGGCCGTAGTCATGTAGTGAAACTACTAAGGATATAGGCCACTAGACGTGGGGTGGGCACTGTGGCAGATACTGCAGGCTGGTTCCCTCAACCCTATGCCAGCCCCTGATGGGGATGTGCTTGCCTCATTTTGGAGCCTTGAAAGCTAAGACTACATCCTCACGCACTTCAGCTTGAGCTAGATTCTGTCAGGGTGAAAACTTCTGGAGAGCATATGATTTGGGGATCTCTCTCGGCTAATACAAGCTTTAAAAGTCACTTCAGAATGCAAAGAGAGTGTCAGTTCAATAATTTAAAATGCTCGCTAAACTCGATTTAAGTTTAAAATCAACACAACCAGGTCCTATTATAGGCTGGCTGCTTGCAGGGGGCTCAAGGAATGGTCCTTCTCTCAATACATGTTCTGTATCCAGCTTGTTTTCCAGCTTATGATCCCTTGGGGAGTGGAGGTCAGAGACACTGGAAAAGAAAGAGGAAAGGAGAGTTGTCATTAGATCAGCTTCCTAGTTTCTGGTTCTGGCAGATGTTTGAAGTTTACTCATTATTGGAGGTTCTTCAGGGACCTTGATATCACAATGGTCCTCCATCTTCAGTTTCTCTGAGCTGGACAAATACACACTATTCCTGCAATCCCTTTCTCTACAAGCTCTAGGTAATGAGCGATCCACCTCAATATCATTTCTCATTGCACCTACTATGATCCTAATGTAGAGGATCAAAGACGGTTCTCCCATTGGCTCTCAAGTTCACATATCTAGCCCGTATCCCAGCCACAGGAAACATTCTCAAGGTCCTTGTCTCCAAAACTCTGTGAGTGCAGGTCCATCATAGCATAGCAGCAACCCTCCTTCACTCTGCCGCCAAAACAGCTTATCAGCCTGTCTCTAGCCTTTAGATTTCCAGAAGAGGAGTCAAGCCACATCCATGCTGATTCTCTAGCTGCAGAGGAATCAGCAGGCTACCCAAATGATTCCATTGCATCCTCTCTTACTCAGTTTGTGTTAAGTGTCAACACAAACAAACAAAAAACCCAAACAAGACACACACATACACAACCTAAAAGTTATGCTTTATTCTGAGAGCTTACTGAAGACTATAGACCAGGAGATACTCTTTCTGATAGCTCTGAGGAACTGTTCCAAAAGAGGTAAGGGAGAAGCCAGGAAATATAGGAGATGAAAAAGAATGTACTCAAACATCAAAAAGTTACAGCTAATCTTGGAGTTCTCCGTTGTGGCTCGGCAGTAAAACCCGACTAGTATCCATGAGGACGAGTGTTCAATCTCTGGCCTCGCTCAGTGGGTTAGGGATCCGGCATTGCCATGAGCTGTGGTGTAGGTTGCAGATGCATCTCGGATCCCATGTTGCTGTGGCTATGGTGTAGGCCAGCAGCTGCAGCGCCAATTCGACTCCTAGCTTGGGAACTTCCATATTGCATGGATGTGGCCCTAGAAAGTAAAAAAAAGAGAGAGTATGGCTAATCACAAAAAAGGGACATCTCAAGTTAATGATTTTAATGCTTTTCTATATATAGGAAGATGTAAGAGTCTGGGCTCATTGAAATTATTCCTTTGATATACATCTTAATAACCTAGGGCCAGTTCCTGTTTATCTCCATCCAGAATTCCCCCGAGGACTGTCCGGGGCAGCTGCAATGGCTGATGGCTTGATGGCAGGTAATGTTCTTTGTTAACAGAAGTGAAGGTGACATTCTTGGTCCCCACGGGAGTAGACACACTTCCCGCTAAGGATGGGGGCTTGATACTCATAGCACACCAGCATGTCTTTTTTTAAAAATCCTTCACATCAAATCCTCTCTCAATCTCAGTCCTCTAACATTTTAAATCCTTGATGGGAGTGACTCATCTAATTGGTTCCCTGTCTTCTCTGCCACCTACTTTGAAATTTCCGCAGAGTAATGTTTTGCAACTCACTGATCATATTGTTCCCTCAGTTAATACATGCATTTTAAATATCTTTTTGCACCATCATTCATTTCTTCACACCTCTAACTTCTGCTCTCTTAAGAGAACATGCTTTGGGAGGGTGGGTATTCATCCTCATCTCTAGCTCCTTGTATAGATCCTGACTAGTATAATCCAGTCATAGTACTTTTATTCCTCCTACCAATGACTAAATCAGGAATCAAGGTTTAAGCTAATCAGGAAAATATTCTCCATTTATTATCTCAGGTTGAGCGTTTTTCCTAAATTAGCCCAGTTATATCAAAAGACAGGAGGTTCCCTCTCTATTTCACTCACTCAATATAAAAAAGGAAGGATGTTGTGGTAGTAGCTACTGGCAGTCTTCTTGTGATCATGAGGAAAAATATCCTGAGGATGATACCAAGCTGTGGAGGAGGCAAACCTAAAACCTGGAACATTTATCATAGTGTTTCTGGTATTGCTCTACTTTTAGACTTTTTAGTAAGAAAAAAATTAATGTCCTTATCATTTTAAACAATTTGAGTCAGAGTTTATGTTATTAACAAGCAAAGCCATCTTTCATAGATTCCTGTGTCAGGTCATGAGTCTTGAATAATACCCTGTGGACATGGAACCATCCAGTGATGGAAACCCATAACTACTATAGGATAGGCCATTTGTTTCTGCAAGCGAATTTCAGGAACCAAAGGACTGCTCTTATTTTGGGGAAAGCGAAGAGGTAAAGAAATGCCAGGAAGGCAAACACCCCATCGAGACTATAGGAAAAATCTTTCGATCTTTTTCTTTTTCTTTTTTTTGGTCCCAGGGCATGCAGAAGTTCCCAAGCCAGGTCTCAAACCTGAACCTGAATTACAGCAGTGACAATGAGCCACAGTGGTGACAATGCTGAATTCTTAACCACTAGGCCACCAGGGAATTCCGACAAAAGCTTTTTAAAATAACTTCTGAAATAATTTTCTATTCGGGCTACAGCTTTAAAGTCCCAGTTTCCTGGACACTAGCAACACGTGGGCAATTAATGTTATTTGAGATACTTGCTTCACATACATTGCAGAAGTCCACTAAGCTTGATTATTTCCTTCCCAACAAAATCTTTAACCTAAATTTTATGAATTTATGAGGCTAGTAGGTATTTTGAAAAATGCAAATGTATTTTAAAGAAAGATACCAAACCAACTTATGAACTTCTTTTTTAATTAAATAAATGTCTTTATGAGAAATTGCTGTTTTCAGCCAACAAGGCTCTTTAGTTAACCATTTTGTTTTTATTCTATTAGGGTATTTAATTCTATCGGTTTGGTAAATTACCTATGCACCCTGTGTATTTCTGGGAAGTTCAAGATCTCTCTGTGTTTTGATGTGTTCAATGTGAAGAAATATGACCGTGCTGTGAGTAATGCCACTTTGCTTCTAGCTACCTATAGCATCAATGATAAAAATAGACAGGAGTGAGACACTTAGGATGGCATCGTCTGTATTACGGTTGGAGAAATGATCAATAACCTCTGCATGTCTCTTGCATCTTCCCCCTCCACCACTTTAGTTCAGACTTTCATTATCTTGCTGGATTACAGCAGAGCCGCTGAAGTGGTATCTTTTTAATCTCCCGTCTTTCTCCCCTTCAGTTCAGCCGTCATGCTGTTTCCAGCTACATCTTACAGGCACACAGCTCCCATCACATCACTGTCTCACTCAAGAGCCTTTCAGGACCCTCTACTGCCAGCCAAAATCAATGGCATTCAGGACTTTGGTGTTTAAGGGCCTTATAATGTGACCCAAACACATTTTTCAAACTTTTCTCCCCATCATTCCCTGAATGCACTCTATGAATTTAATTAACTGGACTGTTTGCTCCTCTCCAAATATCCTTCCCATTTCCACTTCTCTGAGCCTTGGCTGTGATCTTTCTCCTGTGATGATTGTTGTCTTATTCCATGTGGGCTGCTGTAACAAAAACATCTTAGGTTGAGTGGCTTAAACAGCAAACATTTATTTCTCATAGTTCTGGAAGCTGAAAAGTTCAAAATCAAGGCATTGGCAGATTTGGTGTCTGGTGAGGGCCCACTTCCTGCTATAGATGGCTGTCTTCTCTCTGTGTCCTCACCTGGGTGGTGCCTGGACAGAGTTATATGAGAAAGGAAGTCCATCACTGATGGAGAAAGTCCAGAGGCTATAGTGTGGGGACAACCATTCAGGAGGGGAAGAGGGCAAGGGACCTCGCAGGAGAGGAGGATGGAGAGGGGGCTCATGTGACCAGGTGATAAGTTTCTGGGTCAGAGAGCTCTGAAGCACCATAGCAGTTTAGGGTCTTATAACCACAGGGCTTTATCTTATCATGACAACAGGTTTTGGGTAAGGTTTCACAGGGTATACAAAGCAGTCAGGCTCTAAATGGCTAAATATCTACTTATAGGTGCTATTTTTAAAATAATTGGATTGTAAAATTTTGAGCGTGATACCAGGAGACTTTTGAACTAATAGAACTCAACCTGCAGTAAAGTGATAAACAACTCAGGGGCCAATATACGAAGACCATCTTTTATAGCATTCATATAACTCATTTATATAACATGCCGGGCAATAACTAGCAGTCAGTACCACAGCCACCATTTAAAAATTTAATTAAGGAGTTCCCATCCTGGCTTAGTGGTTAATGAACCCAGCTAGTATCCATGAGGACGCGGGTTCAATCTCTGACCTTGCTCAGTGGGTCAAGGATCCAGCGTTGCTGTGAGCTCTGGTGTAGGTCGCAGACATGGCTCAGATCTGGCATTGCTGTGGCTGTGGCGTAGGCCAGCAGCTGCAGCTGAACCTCCATATACCATAGGTGCGGCCCTAAAAAGACAAAAGACAAAAAAAAGAATAAATAAATAAATAAAAATTGAATGAAGTATTAAAAATTCACAATTTAGGAAATGACAAGACAGAGCCTTTTAGAATTTTAAACTAGGAAAGAGTGAAACCGATTTAATTGGTGATGGCAATATTTGGGAATGGAGAATGGAGAAAATAAAGTGAGCCTGGATGTCCCACTGTGTTTTTACTTAGAGGGAAACCGTCGCTTTCCCTCTTCTCTCCCAAATAAACCCACGGGAACTCTAATCAGTGTTCAACACAAGAGACTCATATTAATATGTCCTTCAATATAGTGGAGAACCGAGGTCCCCCAATGTCATGACCACACTATTGATGCCCCCTAATGGCTGCTGGGTAAGCTGTTTTCATGAAGGACTTCTTTTCCAAATGGAAGGAATGAAAATGTTGGATAAAATGTATTATTGATGGATGCAAACTGTTATGTTACATTTGGAATGGATGGGCAGTGGGGGCCTACTGTACAGCACAGGGAACTGTGTGCAATTGAAGAAACATTGTAAATCAACTACACTTTAATTTTTAAAAAATGTTTAAAAAATTTTAAAAATACGTTATTCTTCCATGGGGAGATTGTACTGTTAGAATTGTCTATGTAATCAATTTAAAATGTCCCACAACTTATATAATTCCCCAAAAGAGTACCTTTTTTTTTTTTTTTGGTCTTAATACAGAAAGCTCCTACAATTTGGACTCATTTTCTGCAGTTCCAAGCTGATAAATACCTCAATTACTTGTCAGCCTGTAAGTCCAGAAGCACAAAGATTCTTTGCAAAATGAGAGCTTAGCACATTAGAAGTTCACAAGTCCCTTAAGTTTCTGGCAGTCATAATATAAGATTTTAATTACAGTTTACAATTCCCTAGGATGTTTCTTTAGTTTGAAGAGGTAGTTTTAATTGCGTGACCCTTGAATCTGTTTTTTGTTCAATAGATATTTGTTGAGTACTTGCTATGTGCTGGGCACTAGGCCAGAAAATGAGGCCATGGCAGTGAATAAGTTCAATGTGATTGCGGCCCTAATGGTGGGGAAAATGATGCAGTGGTCATAAATCTGCCCGAAACATTTGTCCCCGAAATTGAAGATTCTGACAAGGTAAGACAAAAATAAATATTTTTACTGTTATATTTTCTTCTGGTCTGGGCTCCCCTGAGGCTGGAACTGATTGACTCCAGCTGTAAATCCTGTTGGAGAGAAAGTGATTTTCTTTTCTCTTCATTTTTTCTTTTTAAGGGAATTGATAGCTGTGTAAGCTTATCACTGGTCTGGGGACTTGAGGTTAAGCTCCAATTTGCTTCACCAAGGTCCCTGATCAGCCTGAAGGAGGCCAGTTCACAGAATCCCACATTCTGACTTATCAAAATATTCATTTGACCTTGAAAACATTCTTGTGGATGTCATGCAGCTAGCAAACAGTAAAGTATTTGAACAAAATGTTTGCATCAGTGACTCCAAATTGACACAAACTCTGTAGGTTGCCTAGGATGAGAAACCTCTCAAAGGCTCATTTTATTTAGCGCCTGCAGGGTTTTGTTAGTCTCTGTGCTAAAAGATGACAAGCAGCATGTTAATTAGAGAACTGATATCCTTCAATTTACTCTTTTTCTCACTACTTGCAATATCCCTCTTTCTCCCCCAGCTCCCATCCCCACTCCTGCCTTTCCCAAAGAAGTGCAAATGAAAGGTTTCATGGTCCTCGCATGAATGATTGGGGGGCAGATAGTTTCTCTTCATCAACCACTTTATAGCAGAGTCAAATTGTGTGCCCTGTTATGTTAAATTTTGATCTTTTTAACACAAGAAAAAAATCATTTTGATAAAGGTTAATGCCTCCTTAATATTTATACACTTGAATCATACTGAAAATGCATTTTGAAATTCTGAAATCTTGAATTAATATGACAGCGTGCAAAGACTGCGTGACACCATTTGTAATTCATTAGCACATACTTTACAATATATTAGCATCAAATGTGGAAGGCTCTGTCATGGTCCTGGCAAGCCTGTGAGTTTCATCCTGGTTTACTCTCTAGCTCTTTAAGATTTTGACATGGATATCCAGAGACAATTCCAAATGATTCTTGCAGATCAGGAATAAATTAATTTATCCAGCAATCTGCTGGATATAATATATTAGCCTGAGAAACATGCAGCCATCCAGCATATGTTTGTCTAGTTCTAAGGAGATTTTGAACACCAGACTGCCATAACGGGAATGAATTGTGACACGATCCTGGTAAATTGGGGTCTGCATCTGCCGTATTGCACCTGGCGTTTGTCCTCCTCACATAGTGAGTCTGTAAATGATTAACAGTCTCTACAACTCACAACATTTTGAAATAGTGCCTTGGTAACCTCACGAGTATCGTCAACAGCTCCTGGAACAGATGGAAATCTAACAGTGTCATAGATTTCACAAGTTTATTCTTTGCTGATGCTAAAACCCTCTCGACTGTTTATTTTAATGACTTGTTCTTAGGGGGATCTGAAAACCACTCTCTGACGGACAGATACCCACAGTGTCAAAAACAGTAATTTAATGGCTATACTTAGTTTGACTATCACCTCAAATATTTAAATCTTAGCTCTTAAAAATTCCCAAATCCTCTGGCATCATAGAATATTTAGAGCTCCCTTGGACTTGAACATTTTTGTAAGGAATACAGCATAGGAGTTTGTGTTGAAAAACCTTCGTAAGGCTGTTTCCGGTTTTACTGTTATTAAAGAGAAAGCTGAATCATCCGGATTTTGGAATTGACAGGGCTGCTTCTGGCTTATTATTAAGCCCTGTAACCAACCTGCTTGGAACTATAATACAATATTTTTGATCCATAGTGTGTGCGTGTAAATGTGTGTGAGTGCGTGCGTGCACACTCCTGCATGTATGTGCAGACCTTTATGGAACAGAGCAAACGCACTAGTGAATGCACGAGTGTGGGCTCGTCTTTGTGATCACTGTTGCCTGCACAAGTCAACCTGTTCTTGCCTCCTCCCTTTGAGCAATGACAAAGCTTTGCCCTCAGCCTCATCCCTGTTGTGCTGCTTCACCCCTCCAGTACCACATCAGGACTGCACATTATTTCCTAAAATCTCTTTTATCCCCTCCATAGGAATATCCTCCTGTGTTTTAGCTGGGTACATTGCTGACCACCCAAATACACATTTTCCGGTCTTCCTTGCAGCTAGGGATGGACAGATGACCTCGTTTAAGACAATAAGACATAAATGGAATTGTGTGGGGTAAATACTCTATCCTTCTTGGGCCCCTTCCATCAGCCTGCTGCCTGGAACATAACTCCATGACAGGCTCCAGCAGCCATCAAATAGCAAGTGAGGTCCACTCAGTGAGCTGGGAGGAGCCTTCTGCTCTGACACCTGGGGAACCTCATCAGTCCTGGGCTGCTTATCTTCAGATTACTTTATGAAAGACAGAAATGAACCTCTGTCTTGTTCAAGGCCCCGTTTTTCTGCTGTTTCGTGTGCAAGCAAACTGAATCCTAACAGATACAAGTGACCTGTACATTTCTTCCTCACCTGCCATCGATGCCGTCTGTCTCCTGCCCTAGCCCTGCCATCCACGTGATCCATTGCACTCCAGTTCCTGCCTGTCTAATGCCCTCACTGGTGACATGAGGCCAGCTGAGATCGAGGGCGGCCTCTCTGTCCAGCCTCAGGCCTGCCATTTCTCCTACCCCTAACCCCAGCTTTCAGCATTTTCACCACGCTTCCTAATACGTGACGGTTGCTTTTGTTCTCTCTGCCTAAAACATCCTCCCTGTGATCAACAACTTGGGAAACTCAAGTCTCAGCTCAAATGCTCCCCCTCTTCTTTGAAATCTTCCATGATTCCCCCAGGCAGAGCAAACCCTCAGTCCTTTCTCTTACCTGCACTGCACCAGGTCAACTAATTGTGCTGAAATTCTTTGTATGTCTGTCGCCATGCTAAACTATAAGTTTCTCAAAAGCAATGAATCAGTTATTTCTTCCTTGTACATCTTGTAACAAGCACATGAGAGTCACCTGTTGGATATAAACCGGATTTTTAAAAAGAGAATAATGAGTGAATGACTCAACTAGGGACCCATCCCATTAGGAAGCACTCCCCCAACTTTAAATAGTCTAGCTCCAGCTGCTTGGTTGACTAGGTGACAGAGCCTCAATGATTTCATGCTATACATTTGTATATATATATAGGTAATATATATGTTATATATATGCTATATATAAGATTCCATGCTAGAATCTTATAGTACAGTGTTTTAATGTTTTTTTTTTTTTTAGGGCCACATCTGTGGCATATGGAAGTTCACAGGTGAGGGGTTGAATTGGAGCTGCAGCTGCTGACCTATGCCATAGCCACAGCAAGACCAGATTGGAGTTGCATCTATGACCTACACCACAGTTTATGGCAACACCAGATCCTTAACCTACTGAGTGGGGCCTGCGATTGAACCCACGTCCTCATAGATGCTAGTCGAGTTTGTTACTGCTGAGTCACAGTGGGAACTCCTGTTTTTATTTATTTTTTATTTTTTTTATGTTTTGTCTTCCTCGTCTTAAATTATTTAAGTTGAAAATGGCATAAAAGTATAAATAAGTGTACTTTAATTATTTTTCATAAAGGCTACCGTCTAACATCTTATGGTGGCAACTTGGCCCTGCCAACCACTGTGGTGTGTGTTTTCCATGCTTAATTCTATTTAATTTTTTCCATAACTCCATGAGGTAAATGAACCCAAAGAGATTAAGCCAAAAGAATTTGTTGGCTTACTTAGGCAAAATATCTGGTTCAATTAGCCAAAAGTTCAGCTGGACCCAGGGCTCAAACACTGCTATTAAGATTCTATCCACCGGAGTTCCCTTCGTGGCTCAGTGGTTAACGAATCCCACTAAGAACCATGAGGTTGCGGGTTTGATCCCTGTCCTTGCTCAGTGGATTAAGAATCCGGCATTGCCGTGAGCTGTGGTGAAGGTTGCAGATGCGACTCGGATCCCGCGTTGCTGTGGCTGTGGCGAAGGCCGGCGGCTACAGCTCCTGTTAGACCCCTAGCCTGGGAACCTCCATATGCCGCGGGTGCAGCTCTACATAAAGGCAAAAAGACAAAAAAAAAAAAAAAAGATTCTATCCAACCTGTCCCCTCACTGCCTCCACCCTTATCCCCCATCCCTGCCTGACTGCACCCTTGTCTCTGTCCCTGCTTCTGACTGCACCCTTGTCCCCATCTCTGCCTGCCTCCACCCTTGTCCCCTCACTGCCTCTGCCTCATCCTTGTCCCCGTCCCTGCGGGGCCCCTGTCTCCTCTATTCCTCTCCCCATCTCTACCTCTGTTCTCACCTTTGTCTCAGTCTCTTTCTATATCCCTATTCTTTTCCCACCTCTCTTTCATCAGAGGTCTCTCTTCCTATAACCATCATGGTGGGCACCAATCAACGCGAACTTATATTCTACCTTCTTAGTAATCCAAACAGAAAGGAAGCAACTTCTCCCCAGCTCTGAGAGTAAAATTCCAGAGACTTGTCTGATTGGCTGCTTTGGGTGGTCTGCTTCTCCCTGAAGTTGATATTGATTAGGGAGATGGGTAATGTGGTTGGCCACTCCAGGTATATCCAACCATGTGAATAGGGCAGAGTGGATTCACTCCTACCTGAACTAACCACATAGAATGAGTGTCCTGACAGGGAAAAGGGCTTCTAAAAAGGCAGGAATTTTCTGGCAGGTGAAAAATGGGAGATTGCTGCCACAGGTGTGCTCTCTCCTTACAGATGAGCAACCTTAGCTCAAAGAGTTGACTTCATTTTCCCAAAGATACATGGGAGGTGAGTCGTGGAGCTAGGATTCAAATCCAGTTCTGTCTGACTCTAGTCTTTATTCCCTAGCCACTCTGCTGAATTATGTTCCTTTATACAAGATGAAAAACTAAACCTTTACCTGATGATGAACCATAAATAAAGAAAACTAATTAATTTGCCCACATTTGTGGGATAGAGCTACGGCTGTGACCTGAATTGCCACCCCATATCCTACCCAACAAAGTCAAGTCTCCTTACCAAAAAAGTGTACACTCCTTTTTATATATTCTCCAAAAAACAAAAAAAAAACAAACAACTAAAAGCGTATATGAGTCACTTTATGCCTTTAGGGAATTTATATTTCTTGGAGTTTGTTCTCTACATAGATAGTTCCTATAGAGATGTTTTATACTCAACTTCTTAATAACTTTTTCTCACTAGACATAATCATAGCAACCTTAAACTACTCAAAGGATTCCTGCATAAATTGAGAATCCACTCTTAAGAGGCATGAACAAAAATGAATGTGTTCCAAGTCCCAGCACAGAGGTAGCAGTGTGAAAGGCACCAGGGTCATATGTGAAGGAGATTCATTGACTAATTTTAGGGTATGTGCTCCGAGGGACAGAGACCTATTAGAACTTTCTCTGAATATGAAGGAGCTGGTAGGTGCCAGTTTTTTGTTTGGTCCTGTTTTGGTTGGTTAGTTGGGGTCTCTTCGTTTGTGGCTCACCCTCTGCCTACCAGGCCCATCACTGACTCTCCCCAACCAACCAATTAGTCCTGGGTTCTTTTGTGAGCCCAACAGCACTGTGCTCCACCAAAGCAATCCCCGCCCTCCACCAGACCTGGAAGGTCCCTTCGGCTGGCACTGGAGCCCCTCCAAAGCAGCCTCCCAGCCCACCAGTCCGTTATGTGTCCTTGACTTGCACCAGCACCCCCCCCCCAAAGCAGCTCTGGCATGTCCCCTATATGCCAGAGTAGATGCAACAGTTGAACTAGGCCTTATAGCCATCTGCACTGGGATCCAACCCCACACACTAATGCAACCCCAGCAAGCACAGCCCAGCCACAATAGGACACACACAGCCTGCACAGGGGGCACCCCTGGAGCCCCAAACTCTGATGCCCAGGGAGGACTCTGCTACTAGGCCCTACAGGACTCCTTCTACACAAAGCCACTTTTCCAATCAGAGAGATGTAGATAATCTACCTAATATATAGGAGCAAACATAGAGTTGGGCAAAATGAGGAGACAAGAGAATATGCTCAAAAACTGAAGAACAAGACAAAATTTCAGAAAAAAAATAAACCAGCCAAATGGAGATAAACAACATTGCAGATAAAAAATTCAAAGTAATGGTTATAAAAATACTCCTCCAACTAGGGAGCATGGAGGAACACAGTGAGCTCTTCAACAGAGATATAGAAAATGCAAAAAGGAACCAGTCGAAGCTTAAGAATACAATAACAGCCATGAAAAATACACTCTAGAGAACCAACAGTAGATGAAATAATGCATAAGAACGGACCAGCAATCTGGCAGACAGGCTGGTGGAAATCACCCAACTGGAACAGCAAAAAGAAACAAAAATGAGGCCAGTTTAAGGGATTGGTAGAATATCAAGCATACTAACATTCGCCTTATCCAAGGTCCCAGAAAGAGAAGACAGAAAGGGACAGAAAATCTATTTGTAGAAATAATGGCTGAAAACTTCCTAACCTGGTGGAGGAAATGGACATCCAAGTCCAGGAAGCACAGGAAGTCCCATATAAAATGAACCCAAAGAAACCCACACTGAGACACCTTACAATTAAAAATAGAAGCAAAAATGAACAAAGGAGACCTAATTAAACTCTAAAGCTTTTACAAAGCAGGAGTTTCCATTGTGGTGCAGCGGAAACAAATGCAACTAGGAACCATGAGGTTGCAGGTTCGATCCCTGGCCTTGCTCAGTGGGCTAGGGATCTGGTGTTGCCATGAGCTGTGGTGTAGCTCACAGGCAAAGCTTGGATCCCGCGTTGCTGTGGCTGCCGTATAGGCCGGTGGCTACAGCTCCAATTGGACCACTAGTCTGAGAACCTCCATCTGCCATGGGTGTGGCCCTAAAAAGACCAAAAAAAAAAAAAAAGTGAAAAGACAACCTACTGAATGGAAGAAGATATTTGCAAATGATATGACCAATAAGGAGTTAATACATAAAATATATAAACAACTCATACAACTCAACATCAAAAGTAAACAACCTGATTAAAAAATGGACAGAAGAACTGAATAGATATTTTTCCAAAGAGGAAATGCAGATGGCCAGCAGACAAATGAAAATAGTCTCAACATTGCCACATCAGGGAAATGCAAATCAAAGCCATAATGAGAGATCACCTCACACTGTCAGAATGGCTATCATCAAAAAGAATACAAATAACAAATGTTGGCAAGGATATGGAGAAAAGGAAACCCTTGTGCTCTGTTGGTAGGAATGTAAATTAGCGCAGTCATAATGGAAACACTAATGGGGTTCTGCCAAAAACATTTTAAATAGAACTACCATATGATTCAGCAATTCCACTTCTGGATATTTACCAAAAAAAAAAAAATCCAAAACACTAATTTGAAAAGATATATGCACCCCTATATTCACTGCAGCGTTATTTACAAGAGCCAAGATATGGAAGAAAACTAAACGTCCATCAGTAGATGAATGGGCAAAAAAGATGTATTATCTATATATTGGAATATTATACACACACACACACACATATATAAATCAGCTATAAAAAGATTTTGCCCTTGCAACAACATGGATGCACCTAAAGGGTATTCTACTAAATGAGTCAGATATTGAGATGAGACAAATGCTGTATAGTTTCGCTTATATGTGGATTCTAAATAATGAACAGACAAAGTAGAAACAGACTCATAGATACAAAAAACAAACAGGTGGTTGCCAGAAAGGAGAAGGTGGAGAGTTGGGCAAAATAGGTGAAGAGGATTAATTAAGTACAAACTTCTGGTTATAAAATAAGTCACATGATAAAAAATACAGCATAAGGCATATAGTCACTAAAACAGTAATAATTTTGTATGGTAACACATGGTTACTAGATTTATCATGGTGATCATTTTGTCATGTATTTGTCAAATCACTATGTTATATGCCTGGATCTAACATAATATTCTAAGTCAACTATACTTCAATTTAAGAAAAAAAAAAGGAAGAGAGGGATCAGTAAGAATCAAATACAGTACAGATAGGGAGTTCCTTCGTGGCTCAGTGGAAACGAATCTGACTAACATCCATGAGGACACCCTTTTGATCCCTGGCCTTGCTCAGTGGGTTTAGGATCTGACATTGCTGTAGACTGTGGTGTAGGTGGCAGACATGCCTCAGATCCTACGTTGCTGTGGCTGTTGTGTAGGCCAGCGGCTGCGACTCCAATTTGACCTCTAGCCTGGGAACTTCCATATACCACAGATGTGGCCCTAAAAAGACATAAAAAAAAAATCAGTGCAGATATTTCCAGCTTTAGGAACAGCACAGATGCCATGGCTGTATGAGGAAACTCTGAGGGAACCTACTGGTTCCTGTTCCACACATTTCACTAAGCTTTCTTCTCATAGCTTATTTCTTTCTCTACCTTTATGATGCAGACGATAGATTCACAGGGAAGAAATGCATTCCTTCTGTTCAATTTCATGTCCACCCTAAAGCTGTTTAGAAAATGATTTTTCAATATGTCTCTCTACACAAAGCAGTAGTCCAACCTGTAGAAAGAGTAGAGAGGGTTATTAGATCTCTAACTAGTTTTTAATTGTTTTACATTTCATAAAAAGATTGGAAATAAATCCAGTTACAATTTTTTTGATGCCAGGTTGAAAATAAGTTCAGTTAAAAAATTCTTTCCATGCCAGGAGGGTTTTTTCTTTTCTTTCTTTTTTTTTTTTAACGGCCACATTGCAGCATATGGAAGTTCCCAAGTCACAGCTGTGACCTGTGCCAAATCCTTTAACTCATTGGGCTGGGTCAGGGATCAAACCCATGCCTAGTAGCTACGTGCACCTGCAGTCAGATTCTTAACCCACTGTGCTGCACTAGGAACTCTCAATACCGGGAGATTTTTTTAACAGATGCTGTGCGTGATGGATTTAAGTATGCTTCTTGAATCTTGTACAGAAACTCATTTTCATTATAGAACAAATAATCCCACCACTGTAGTAATAGAAATGAAAAAAAGAAAGGCAATTATGATCGAAGAGTGACAATAAGTCCTTGCAAACGACTGTTAAAAATTGTCCAGATATTCTGGTATTCTATTTTTCTATCACAAAGCATTTCTCTTCCTTTTAATAATTCCTTTTCTGAAGGTGTTCAGACCTCATTAACTTGTCATGCTGTCATGGTAGCCTGATCTCCAAATGTGAATTAACTATATGTTGACTTGAAGGAACATGATTTTCTTATAAAATGCTGTGCCAATACTAGTGAAGCGATTACGCTACTCCGAAAATCTCAGGTAATAAAGTTCTATTAATTATAGTGCTGCAAAGCTTCAAAATATATCTTCATGCTAATGTTCAGAAACCTAAATGCCTTCTTTCAACTGTAGCAATCTCACTGGAATAACAGAGTTCTATAGTGCTGACTTACACCCTTTAATCAAGGTATTTGTCAGAATAAGGTAGAGCAGTCTATGTGTTCAGATTCGGTATACCGTGAAACACGTTCTGGGCTTGCTTTCACTCAAGTTCAGAGATATAAGGCCAGTCCTATACCAGATTGAGTATTTCCTCTTAGGCCAAGAATGGCAAAGAGTTTTCAACTGAAAACTCAACTCCAGTATACCTAGAAATAGATACCGGAAGGATTGTGAGTTTATTTCCAGACTCCGGAGGAAATAAAAGCTCTTATCAGTTGGTGATGCCTCTCCCAGGAACAGAAAGGAGAGGTACTGCTGTGGGTCCATTGTCCTCTCCCAAAGGCAGTTCATACGGTCTCTTTGTTTTCTTTTGTTTCAATTTTAATTTTTATCAAACTTATGTATGTACACAGCTAGGAAGTCAGATAGCCAAGAGGAAGACAAAGCCTTCTTTTTTTTTTTTTTGTCTTTTCTTTTAGGGCCACACCCACAGCATATGGAGGTTCCCAGGTGAGGCGTCGAATCAGAGCTGTGGCTGCTGGCCTATACCACAGCTACAGCAATGCCAGATCCGAGCTATGTCTGCGACCTACACCACAGGCCACGGCAAAGCTAGATCCTTAACCCACTGAGTGAGGCCAGGGATCAAACCCACATCCTCATGGATACTAGATGGATTCACTTCTGCTGTGCCACAACTGGAGCTCCCAACCTCTTCCCATCTTTGATTTTTACTTCCAGAAGCAACTGTTCGAAAGTCTTGAGCACTTCTTTAGAAATTCTTTAGTATTTACCTGTGTAGATCTGAGGGCTGTTACTACTTGCCAACAATAGACTGATTCCAGATACTGGGGAAGCTCATGGGGATGCTTAAACTACACAGTAGACTGTCCTGAGAAAAGAAACCCATTCCACCACCACTTACCCCACAGATGCCAGCCGTTCTCAGCCCTCCAAAGCTGAATGATTCTGCCACAGCCCTCATCAGCCAAATGCTTTCCATGTGGGACCACTTTCCTCAAGTTGTTCACTTCTTCAGCAGTGGGGAGAACCTAGAAACTGAGTAAAATACAGAACGAATAAAGAGAATAAACTTGTTCATTGGAAAACTGTAGGGGGAGTTCCTGTCGTGGCTCAGCGCAAACCAATCTGCCTAGTATCCATGAGGACGCAGGCGAAGATTTCTCCTATTCATCTACTATACATTTAGCTAAATAACATTTTTTAATTGATAAGGATTCGGGTTTGCATTATTTTGTCTATGCGAACGTTATTTTTATCTTAGCCAAGTACTTTATTATGTTCTTTCCCTGTATGATGTTGTATTTTCCCTAGAATTAATTTTTTTTCCTTAATGGATTTTATTTCAGTTATAGGTGTACATAAATCATCACAAGTCAATTTTATAGATTTTGTATCCCAAACCCACAGTGCATGCCCCCACCCTCCAGATTGTTTTATTTGAAAAACCAAAGTCTGTGAGTCATTGTCTGTTCTGCAAAGAGGTTCATTTTGTCTTTTTAGTTTCCACATATAAGCGGTAGCATTGGGTATTGCTGTCTAATTGTCTGACTGGTTTCACTTCGCATGATAATTTCTAGGTCCATCCATGTTGCTATAAATGTTGGTAATTCGTTCCTTTTAATGGCTGAGTAATATTCCATTGTGTGTATGTACCATATCTTCCCTATCCACTCCTGTGTCAATGGGCATTTAGGTTGTTTCCACGATTTGGCTATTGCATAGAGTGCTGCAGTGAACACTGGAGTACATGTGTCTTTTCGAGTCATGGTTTCCTCTGTATTTTCCCTAGAATTAATAATTAACTTTTTTATTTGATAAGTTTCTACGTACCTATCATTAATGCATTCTAAACTTTATTCCAAAATCATAATTTCTTGTATCATATTTTAACATTTCTAAGAGTTCTATGTAATTTTCTAAATATTCTTTTTATAACTTGTGTATTATGAAAGTAATGCAGGGATGTAATTATCCCTGAAGATAATTATAGTTTTTCTTTGTTTTTCTGCTTCCTACATTGTTTGTTTCATCTGGGCTACCTTTTTCTATATGTTTTGGTCTCTCTGATGTTAAAAATTTCTCCAAATCATTCATCATTCTTATTTTGCTCGGGTTTAAGAAAGAGGCCTTAAAATGTGTGTGTGTGTGTGTGTGTGTGTGTGTGTGTGTGTGTGTGTGTGTGAAAGAGATAGAGAGAGAGAGAGGGAGAAGAAGGGAGAGAGTAGGGCTTATTAAAGACTGGGCTTCACTGAAGAATAATTGGGTGGAACAGAGCCATTTCATTAGAGGTCTCCCAAATGCCAATCATTTATTTTGGTTTTCTCATTTTCCTCTTTGGCTGATCACTTTCCTCAGAGAGGAATTCTCTAATCCCCTGCCTTTAAATATGGCTGCCAGCATTCTAAGAACTGAGCCATGGTAGAGACTGTTTAGAAGGGAGGTTTCCATTCACTTCCCCTGTTTTGGGGTGGGTGCTCTGTCCTCCTCTGTGCTGAATACCCTGGGTCCAGTGACCTCTAGCTTGACATCGCCAAAGAGTTAACCTCTAATTTTCTGCCAGATTCAAGAAGAGGAAGTTACCCAGCTGAGGAGCGGTACAGAGGAGAGGACTGGGTATATCAATACTCTTTGTTTTCTTCCCTACCTGTTCCCCAGCATTCTGAAGAACTGAGTAGATTCAATTCCTGAGCTTTGTTTTTAGAAATCCCTGGCATGAGTTGACCTAATTCTTAGCTCTAGATTTCAGCTTAGATTTCAGCTTCCCCTGGTCTACGGAGTCCATCAACACTCATCCACCAGCTTTCTCGCTGCCAAAATTACACCACGGCCTTCTTTCTGTTCTCTCTCTTCCTGTCCTCTTCCTTGTATCTCTCTTCCTTCTCTCTCTCAATCTCTGTCTTTCATCTCCTTCTCTTTCTCTTCTATCCCTTTTCTCTCCATCTCTAGCTCCTCTCGACTCCTCTTCTCCCTCCCGATTGTGTGTGTGTGTGTGTGTGTGTGTATCTCATCCTTTATTGCGATTGTAGAGGAATTTTCAGGAGCAAAGAGTAGAAAAAACATGTTGTAATCTACTGTATTTCTGTGTTAGTTAGAAATCTTTTTTTTTTTTTTTTTGCCTTATCTAGGGCCGCACCCGCGGCATATGGAGGTTCCCAGGCTAGGGGTCTAACAGGAGCTGTAGCCGCCGGCCTACACCACAGCCACAGCAACGCGGGATCCGAGCCGCATCTGCAACCTATACCACAGCTCACGGCAACGCCAGATCCTTAACCCACTGAGCAAGGCCAGGGATCGAACCTGCAACCTCATGGTTCTTAGATTCATTAACCACTGAGCCACAATGGGAACTCCAGTTAGAAATCTTCTATTTTATATTTTCTTAAAATCTTATCAACACTTACCCTGTGGTCCAACAAACAGAACTGAAAATACCTGTTTCACAATTTACATGGCTGATTTTACCTTCTTTCAACAAACCAGATCTTCAAGTAGTAACAAATTGGTTTTCTTCTTGGACTTTTGATCATTATGTTGAGACGTGGGGCAAGGACTCATCTCTATTCTCCTCCAATCACAATTCAGTGTTTATGGTTAAGAGCACACACTTGCTGCCTTCTAATTATATGAGCAGTGCATGTTTATTCTAGCAAGTTTGGAAACATAAAAAAACACAAAGAAGGAGTAAAAATCACTTGTAATTTTACTTCTTTTCCACATCTCTTCTGTCCCACAAGGCTCATTTCCAACCACCCACCATAGCTCTAGTAGCACGTTCAACATTTTGATTTGTAGGAGTTCCCATCGTGGCTCAGCAGTTAATGAATCCGACTAGGAAGCATGAGGTTGTGGGTTCGATCCCTGGCCTTGCTCAGTGGGTTAAGGATCCAGTGTTGCCGTGAGATGTGGTGCAGGTTGCAGACGCGGCTCGGATCCCGCGTTGCTGTGGCTGTGGCGAAGGCCAGCGGCAGTAGCTTTGATTAGACCCCTAGCCTGGGAACCTCCATATGCCGCGGGTGCAGCCCTAAAATGACAAAAGACAAAAAAAAAAAATTTTGATTTGTAGGCGTCTCAAAATTCTTATGCTTTTACCTACATATGGAAGGTTAGATTTGTTTTTCCACAAATATAAAATCATGCTACACGTATCATTATAAAACTTGCTTTGTTCTTTCTTAATAATAGATCAGCAACACTTTTCTAAGTTCACATTTTTTTTAACATACCTCATTTTTTTTTTATGGTCACATCCATGGCATATGGAAATTCCTAGGCCAGGGACTGAATCCAAACCACAGACGCAACCTACACCACAGCTTCAGCAGTGCTGGATCCCTTAACCCACTGCACCAGGCAGAGGATCAAACCCACACCTGTGCAGCGATCTGAGCGGGTGCATTCAGGTTCTTAATCCACTGTGCCACAGCAGGAATGCCAACTTCATTATTTTCAGTGAGTATCAAGATTGTTTTAAAATACATTCAGAAAATAAAAGAAGTCCACTAATTCCTGGTACTCCTTTCCAAAAGGTGAAGCCTAATTCTCCTCTCCTGGGTGTGGGCTGAGCTTAGCAACTCACCTCTGATGAACAGAATGTGGTGGAACTGACAGCGTGTACTTCTGACACTAGATCATAAAAGGCATTGCAGCGTCCCCTTTTCTCTTTCTCTCTCAGATCACTCATTCTGGGAGAAGCCACTTCTGTGTCATGAGGACACTTAAGCATCCCTATAGAAAGATCTGCATGGTCAGGAAATACAGTCCCATACCAAGAGCTAGTGAGGAACTGTGCCCTCTGCCAATACACACTTAAGTGAACCACCTTGGAGGTGGATCCTACAGCACCATTGAAGCCTTGAAATGAAAGTAACCCTGGCTGGTATGTTGACTCTAATCTCGTTAGAGACCCTGAGCCAGAATCACCCGGTTAAGTGGCTTCCTGATTCTTGACCCACAGCAATTGTGATATAATAAATGGTTGTTATAAACTGCTATGTTTTGGAATAATTTGTTACAAGCAATAGACAATGATATTGATTTTGATACCTGGAATTTGGGTTCTGTCATAACAAGTACCAGAAAATTCGGACATGACCTTGGAACTGGGTAGTGGGCAAAGGCTAAAACGGCTTGGAGGAAGAGTCAGAAAGTGTGCATGGAAGCCTGATTGTTTTGGAGAGGCTGTGGTGAGGGCTTAAAGGACAGTGAGGCAAAGATTTAGGGAAACTGAAGAAAAGGGGTTCCTTGTTATGTAGTGCTGGAAAGTTTAGTAATATAATAGTGTCCCCTATGGTAATGTGGAAAAGAGAAAACGCACCTAGCGAGCTGGTCTAGTTAAGGACAGTTCCAGGTAAAGTGCTAAAGCTGCCGCCTGGTGTCTTCTTGCTGATTATAATAATTTGCTTCTAAAGGTGGCCATGCACCTTTTCTCTCTGAATATTTTAAACATAGCAGAATACTTTTATAACAAATAAAAATAATTATAATAATAGAAACAACAATGTAGTGATGCTAATTCCAACTATTCTTGGGTAGCTACTGTGTGACATTATATACATCACCGACCTACTTTAATATTTACCATGGCCCTGAAACTATTGTTATTTCCCACCATAGAAATGAGGAAACTAATATTCAGTGAGATTAAATAAATTGGCCACAGTCATATAGCTATTAAATAACAGAATTGGGAATCAAACTCTTGTCTGTCTGAATTCAAAGCCCATATTCTTTCTAAAATGCTTTACTGACTTTCTCAGAAATAAATCATTTGTATAGTTACATTCTCATATTGTACATTCAAAGAAAAAGAAGGGTTCAAGAAAAGAATTCCATAATTTTAAATGATGAACATTGAAGTTATAGTTTTTCTTGCCTGGAGGGCACTACTTACTGCTCATTGATTCTTTTTTTCAGAAGTATGAATTTTCCTTTCCTTCATTGTTAACAAACTTAATTCAGTCGTCAATGGAGAAGTGAGTTAGACCCAGTTAAAGTGAGAAATGCAATTGAGGTGTCTCACAATGAGAAAAGAAAATGTAGTTTCTTCTCAAAATGATCATCGGTCTCTACCATCTTCTACCGTCTAAGGATTTATGTCAAGCTGAGAAAATTCTCCTAAATAGGACTGCATAATGAATTTCAACACAATATCATGATAATGAGATTGATGCCTTCTTTACAAAGCAATTTACAAACTTTCAGAGAGAATTTGGGTTTCTGGATGTTGAGGTAACCATAGACTGAAGGTGAGTACACTTTTCAGGTGACATTCCAAAATGTTCCACCAGAAGGAGGTAAATTTGTTTTTTTAGAGAAGATCACTCCCTAAATTGTCAAAAGCTGTTTTCTGATGAGCCTTCTGCAGAGTCGAGCTGCACAGAAGGCAAGGAGGTGAGGACTGAGCACCACTGTACGTGAGGGCACTGAGAACTAGGCTTCACGGTACTCATTTCTCTTCTTCCCTTTCTGAGACGCATCTAAGAGGCCTCATCATTTTAGTCCAGGAAAAGGAAAAGAGAGAAATGTTTTGCTTTTCGTTTTTCCTACTGAATGTGGCAAACTCGTATTCCCTCAACGCTGAACTCAAGAGGTCTCCTGGAACAGCGTTTTATTATAGGCATGACAACTCATGTTCAGTAGCAACAGCGACGATGCAAACATGCTTTATACCAGGAACAAAAAGAGGCATAATAGTGGCAACATGATGAGTAGGCTTGCAACACAAACCTAAGAAATTAGGGTCCTGGGAATCATTTTTCTTCAGCCTGTGTGTTGTTCCACATGATCATTGAAGGGTGACACTAAAGTGGATACCACGCTGGTATCTCTCTAAAACAGGTGCTGCAGTCTCTCATGGTGATGACAGAATGTTTATTCATTAAAATTTGCTTGAAGTACTTCTCCATGTATCTCCAACTCAGTTTTATTCCACCAGTTGCACATTAACCACTGTTTACAGGGTTCCCAGGAAACATGACGCTCAGGGATATATAGAAAGTAATTCTCAATTCGTAGAAGTCATTTCAATAAAATTAAATAACAACAAAACAACCACTGAATTTTCTAATACGAAATCTGTGTTCTAAATATATTTTAAAGCCATATTCTCTCACTTTATAAATGACTATATCATACTGTCAAATTTTTCTCTCATATCGCTATTTATCACAGAGGGGGGCTGATACCAAAGCATTACTTATTTAACCCATTTGTAATTTCTGCCTTTCCTGTTTCTAAAAATTAAGAGCTGAGGAAACTTAACAAAAATTATATATAATAGGATATGAAAATTTTAAAGTAATGTAGAAAGGACTTCCATTTCTGGCAGCTTGTTTGCTTAGGTACACTGAACCACCCTCCCTATCAAAGCAAATAAAATGCAATATAAAATATAAAGTATATTATTCTTTCTTTTTTTTTTCTCTTAATGGATTTTATTTCAATTATAGGTGTGCATAAATCATCACAAGTCAATTTTACAGATTTTGTATCCCAAACCCCCAGTGCATCCCCCCACCCCCCCAGATTGTCTTATTTGAAAAACCAAGGTTTTCCAAAGTCTGTGAGTCATTGTCTATTCTGTAAGAAGGTTCATTGTGTCTTTTTAGT